>JAEIGM010000198.1:0-60540 GCA_018903735.1 Drosophila cardini
ATCAAAATAATCTTTGATTTCGTCAATTTAAAATTTTTTCATTTATTTTTTGTTTTTGCATTTTCTGGCGTTTCTAGAGGTCTTAGAGGATTTTAGACCTTATTTTCGAATCCTCACATTTCGGGCCTTGATCTTAGCTATCTCTGTCAAAAACCTCAACCGATTTTGGAATCGGAATACCATTTAATTCAATAATTTTCATTTATATCGACTCTGCATCAAAACAATCTTGATTTCGTCAATTTATAAAGTTTTTCATTTATTTTTTGTTTTTGCATTTTCTGGCGTTTCTAGAGGTCTTAGAGGATTTTAGACGTTTTTTCGAATCCTCACATTTCGGGCCTTGATCTTAGCTATCTCTGTCAAAACTCAACCGATTTTGAATCGGAATACCATTTAATTCAATAATTTTCATTTTATATCGACTCTGCATCAAAATAATCTTGATTTCGTCAATTTAAAATTTTTTCATTTATTTTTTGTTTTTGCATTTTCTGGCGTTTCTAGAGGTCTTAGAGGATTTTAGACGTTATTTTCGAATCCCTCACATTTCGGGCCTGTGATCTTAGCTATCTCTGTCAAAACTCAACCGATTTTGAATCGGAATACCATTTAATTCAATAATTTTCATTTATATCGACTCTGCATCAAAATAATCTTGATTTCGTCAATTTAAGAATTTTTTCATTTATTTTTTGTTTTTGCATTTTCTGGCGTTTCTAGAGGTCTTAGAGGATTTTAGACGTTATTTTCGAATCCTCACATTTCGGGCCTTGATCTTAGCTATCTCTGTCAAAACTCAACCGATTTTTGAATCGGAATACCATTTAATTCAATAATTTTCATTTATATCGACTCTGCATCAAAATAATCTTGATTTCGTCAATTTAAAATTTTTTCATTTATTTTTTGTTTTTGCATTTTCTGGCGTTTCTAGAGGTCTTAGAGGATTTTAGACGTTATTTTCGAATCCTCACATTTCGGGCCTTGATCTTAGCTATCTCTGTCAAAACTCAACCGATTTTGAATCGGAATACCATTTAATTCAATAATTTTCATTTATATCGACTCTGCATCAAAATAATCTTGATTTCGTCAATTTAAAATTTTTTCATTTATTTTTTGTTTTTGCATTTTCTGGCGTTTCTAGAGGTCTTAGAGGATTTTAGACCTTATTTTCGAATCCTCACATTTCGGGCCTTGATCTTAGCTATCTCTGTCAAAACTCAACCGATTTTGAATCGGAATACCATTTAATTCAATAATTTTCATTTATATCGACTCTGCATCAAAATAATCTTGATTTCGTCAATTTAAAATTTTTTCATTTATTTTTTGTTTTTGCATTTTCTGGCGTTTCTAGAGGTCTTAGAGGATTTTAGACGTTATTTTCGAATCCTCACATTTCGGGCCTTGATCTTAGCTATCTCTGTCAAAACTCAACCGATTTTGAATCGGAATACCATTTAATTCAATAATTTTCATTTATATCGACTCTGCATCAAAATAATCTTGATTTCGTCAATTTAAAATTTTTTCATTTATTTTTTTGTTTTTGCATTTTCTGGCGTTTCTAGAGGTCTTAGGGGAGATTTTAGACGTTATTTTCGAATCCTCACATTTCGGGCCTTGATCTTAGCTATCTCTGTCAAAACTCAACCGATTTTGAATCGGAATACCGTTTAATTCAATAATTTTCATTTATATCGACTCTGCATCAAAATAATCTTGATTTCGTCAATTTAAAATTTTTTCATTTATTTTTTGTTTTTGCATTTTCTGGCGTTTCTAGAGGTCTTAGAGGATTTTAGACGTTATTTTCGAATCCTCACATTTCGGGCCTTGATCTTAGCTATCTCTGTCAAAACTCAACCGATTTTGAATCGGAATACCATTTAATTCAATAATTTTCATTTATATCGACTCTGCATCAAAATAATCTTGATTTCGTCAATTTAAAATTTTTTCATTTATTTTTTGTTTTTGCATTTTCTGGCGTTTCTAGAGGTCTTAGAGGATTTTAGACGTTATTTTCGAATCCTCACATTTCGGGCCTTGATCTTAGCTATCTCTGTCAAAACTCAACCGATTTTGAATCGGAATACCATTTAATTCAATAATTTTCATTTATATCGACTCTGCATCAAAATAATCTTGATTTCGTCAATTTAAAATTTTTTCATTTATTTTTTGTTTTTGCATTTTCTGGCGTTTCTAGAGGTCTTAGACGATTTTAGACGTTATTTTCGAATCCTCACATTTCGGGCCTTGATCTTAGCTATCTCTGTCAAAACTCAACCGATTTTGAATCGGAATACCATTTAATTCAATAAATTTCATTTATATCGACTCTGCATCAAAATAATCTTGATTTCGTCAATTTAAAATTTTTTCATTTATTTTTTGTTTTTGCATTTTCTGGCGTTTCTAGAGGTCTTAGAGGATTTTAGACGTTATTTTCGAATCCTCACATTTCGGGCCTTGATCTTAGCTATCTCTGTCAAAACTCAACCGATTTTGAATCGGAATACCATTTAATTCAATAATTTTCATTTATATCGACTCTGCATCAAAATAATCTTGATTTCGTCAATTTAAAATTTTTTCATTTATTTTTTGTTTTTGCATTTTCTGGCGTTTCTAGAGGTCTTAGAGGATTTTAGACCTTATTTTCGAATCCTCACATTTCGGGCCTTGATCTTAGCTATCTCTGTCAAAACTCAACCGATTTTGAATCGGAATACCATTTAATTCAACAATTTTCATTTATATCGACTCTGCATCAAAATAATCTTGATTTCGTCAATTTAAAATTTTTTCATTTATTTTTTGTTTTTGCATTTTCTGGCGTTTCTAGAGGTCTTAGACGATTTTAGACGTTATTTTCGAATCCTCACATTTCAGGCCTTGATCTTAGCTATCTCTGTCAAAACTCAACCGATTTTGAATCAGAATACCATTAAATTCAATAATTTTCATTTATATCGACTCTGCATCAAAATAATCTTGATTTCGTCAATTTAAAATTTTTTCATTTATTTTTTGTTTTTGCATTTTCTGGCGTTTCTAGAGGTCTTAGAGGATTTTAGACGTTATTTTCGAATCCTCACATTTCGGGCCTTGATCTTAGCTATCTCTGTCAAAACTCAACCGATTTTGAATCGGAATACCATTTAATTCAATAATTTTCATTTATATCGACTCTGCATCAAAATAATCTTGATTTCGTCAATTTAAAATTTTTTCATTTATTTTTTGTTTTTGCATTTTCTGGCGTTTCTAGAGGTCTTAGAGGATTTTTAGACGTTATTTTCGAATCCTCACATTTCGGGCCTTGATCTTGGCTATCTCTGTCAAAACTCAACCGATTTTGAATCGGAATACCATTTAATTCAATAATTTTCATTTATATCGACTCTGCATCAAAATAATCTTGATTTCGTCAATTTAAAATTTTTTCATTTATTTTTTGTTTTTGCATTTTCTGGCGTTTCTAGAGGTCTTAGAGGATTTTAGACGTTATTTTCGAATCCTCACATTTCGGGCCTTGATCTTAGCTATCTCTGTCAAAACTCAACCGATTTTGAATCGGAATACCATTTAATTCAATAATTTTCATTTATATCGACTCTGCATCAAAATAATCTTGATTTCGTCAATTTAAAATTTTTTCATTTATTTTTTGTTTTTGCATTTTCTGGCGTTTCTAGAGGTCTTAGAGGATTTTAGACGTTATTTTCGAATCCTCACATTTCGGGCCTTGATCTTAGCTATCTCTGTCAAAACTCAACCGATTTTGAATCGGAATACCGTTTAATTCAATAATTTTCATTTATATCGACTCTGCATCAAAATAATCTTGATTTCGTCAATTTAAAATTTTTTCATTTATTTTTTGTTTTTGCATTTTCTGGCGTTTCTAGAGGTCTTAGACGATTTTAGACGTTATTTTCGAATCCTCACATTTCGGGCCTTGATCTTAGCTATCTCTGTCAAAACTCAACCGATTTTGAATCGGAATACCATTTAATTCAATAATTTTCATTTATATCGACTCTGCATCAAAATAATCTTGATTTCGTCAATTTAAAATTTTTTCATTTATTTTTTGTTTTTGCATTTTCTGGCGTTTCTAGAGGTCTTAGAGGATTTTAGACGTTATTTTCGAATCCTCACATTTCGGGCCTTGATCTTAGCTATCTCTGTCAAAACTCAACCGATTTTGAATCGGAATACCATTTAATTCAATAATTTTCATTTATATCGACTCTGCATCAAAATAATCTTGATTTCGTCAATTTAAAATTTTTTCATTTATTTTTTGTTTTTGCATTTTCTGGCGTTTCTAGAGGTCTTAGACGATTTTAGACGTTATTTTCGAATCCTCACATTTCGGGCCTTGATCTTAGCTATCTCTGTCAAAACTCAACCGATTTTGAATCGGAATACCATTTAATTCAATAATTTTCATTTATATCGACTCTGCATCAAAATAATCTTGATTTCGTCAATTTAAAATTTTTTCATTTATTTTTTGTTTTTGCATTTTCTGGCGTTTCTAGAGGTCTTAGAGGATTTTAGACCTTATTTTCGAATCCTCACATTTCGGGCCTTGATCTTAGCTATCTCTGTCAAAACTCAACCGATTTGGAATCGGAATACCATTTAATTCAATAATTTTCATTTATATCGACTCTGCATCAAAATAATCTTGATTTCGTCAATTTAAAATTTTTTTATTTATTTTTTGTTTTTGCATTTTCTGGCGTTTCTAGAGGTCTTAGAGGTTTTTAGACGTTATTTTCGAATCCTCACATTTCGGGCCTTGATCTTAGCTATCTCTGTCAAAACTCAACCGATTTTGAATCGGAATACCATTTAATTCAATAATTTTCATTTATATCGACTCTGCATCAAAATAATCTTGATTTCGTCAATTTAAAATTTTTTCATTTATTTTTTGTTTTTGCATTTTCTGGCGTTTCTAGAGGTCTTAGAGGATTTTAGACGTTATTTTCGAATCCTCACATTTCGGGCCTTGATCTTAGCTATCTCTGTCAAAACTCAACCGATTTTGAATCGGAATACCATTTAATTCAATAATTTTCATTTATATCGACTCTGCATCAAAATAATCTTGATTTCGTCAATTTAAAATTTTTTCATTTATTTTTTGTTTTTGCATTTTCTGGCGTTTCTAGAGGTCTTAGAGGATTTTAGACGTTATTTTCGAATCCTCACATTTCGGGCCTTGATCTTAGCTATCTCTGTCAAAACTCAACCGATTTTGAATCGGAATACCGTTTAATTCAATAATTTTCATTTATATCGACTCTGCATCAAAATAATCTTGATTTCGTCAATTTAAAATTTTTTCATTTATTTTTTGTTTTTGCATTTTCTGGCGTTTCTAGAGGTCTTAGACGATTTTAGACGTTATTTTCGAATCCTCACATTTCGGGCCTTGATCTTAGCTATCTCTGTCAAAACTCAACCGATTTTGAATCGGAATACCATTTAATTCAATAATTTTCATTTATATCGACTCTGCATCAAAATAATCTTGATTTCGTCAATTTAAAATTTTTTCATTTATTTTTTGTTTTTGCATTTTCTGGCGTTTCTAGAGGTCTTAGAGGATTTTAGACGTTATTTTCGAATCCTCACATTTCGGGCCTTGATCTTAGCTATCTCTGTCAAAACTCAACCGATTTTGAATCAGAATACCATTTAATTCAATAATTTTCATTTATATCGACTCTGCATCAAAATAATCTTGATTTCGTCAATTTAAAATTTTTTTCATTTATTTTTTGTTTTTGCATTTTCTGGCGTTTCTAGAGGTCTTAGACGATTTTAGACGTTATTTTCGAATCCTCACATTTCAGGCCTTGATCTTAGCTATCTCTGTCAAAACTCAACCGATTTTGAATCGGAATACCATTTACTTCAATAATTTTCATTTATATCGACTCTGCATCAAAATAATCTTGATTTCGTCAATTTAAAATTTTTTCTTTTATTTTTTGTTTTTGCATTTTCTGGCGTTTCTAGAGGTCTTAGAGGATTTTAGACGTTATTTTCGAATCCTCACATTTCGGGCCTTGATCTTAGCTATATCTGTCAAAACTCAACCGATTTTGAATCGGATTACCATTTAATTCAATAATTTTCATTTATATCGACTCTGCATCAAAATAATCTTGATTTCGTCAATTTAAAATTTTTTCATTTATTTTTTGTTTTTGCATTTTCTGGCGTTTCTAGAGGTCTTAGACGATTTTAGACGTTATTTTCGAATCCTCACATTTCGGGCCTTGATCTTAGCTATCTCTGTCAAAACTCAACCGATTTTGAATCGGAATACCATTTAATTCAATAATTTTCATTTATATCGACTCTGCATCAAAATAATCTTGATTTCGTCAATTTAAAATTTTTTCATTTATTTTTTGTTTTTGCATTTTCTGGCGTTTCTAGAGGTCTTAGACGATTTTAGACGTTATTTTCGAATCCTCACATTTCGGGCCTTGATCTTAGCTATCTCTGTCAAAACTCAACCGATTTTGAATCGGAATACCATTTAATTCAATAATTTTCATTTATATCGACTCTGCATCAAAATAATCTTGATTTCGTCAATTTAAAATTTTTTCATTTATTTTTTGTTTTTGCATTTTCTGGCGTTTCTAGAGGTCTTAGACGATTTTAGACGTTATTTTCGAATCCTCACATTTCGGGCCTTGATCTTAGCTATCTCTGTCAAAACTCAACCGATTTTGAATCGGAATACCATTTAATTCAATAATTTTCATTTATATCGACTCTGCATCAAAATAATCTTGATTTCGTCAATTTAAAATTTTTTTCATTTATTTTTTGTTTTTGCATTTTCTGGCGTTTCTAGAGGTCTTAGAGGATTTTAGACGTTATTTTCGAATCCTCACATTTCGGGCCTTGATCTTAGCTATCTCTGTCAAAACTCAACCGATTTTGAATCGGAATACCATTTAATTCAATAATTTTCATTTATATCGACTCTGCATCAAAATAATCTTGATTTCGTCAATTTAAAATTTTTTCATTTATTTTTTGTTTTTGCATTTTCTGGCGTTTCTAGAGGTCTTAGACGATTTTAGACGTTATTTTCGAATCCTCACATTTCGGGCCTTGATCTTAGCTATCTCTGTCAAAACTCAACCGATTTTGAATCGGAATACCATTTAATTCAATAATTTTCATTTATATCGACTCTGCATCAAAATAATCTTGATTTCGTCAATTTAAAATTTTTTCATTTATTTTTTGTTTTTGCATTTTCTGGCGTTTCTAGAGGTCTTAGAGGATTTTAGACCTTATTTTCGAATCCTCACATTTCGGGCCTTGATCTTAGCTATCTCTGTCAAAACTCAACCGATTTGGAATCGGAATACCATTTAATTCAATAATTTTCATTTATATCGACTCTGCATCAAAATAATCTTGATTTCGTCAATTTAAAATTTTTTCATTTATTTTTTGTTTTTGCATTTTCTGGCGTTTCTAGAGGTCTTAGAGGTTTTTAGACGTTATTTTCGAATCCTCACATTTCGGGCCTTGATCTTAGCTATCTCTGTCAAAACTCAACCGATTTTGAATCGGAATACCATTTAATTCAATAATTTTCATTTATATCGACTCTGCATCAAAATAATCTTGATTTCGTCAATTTAAAATTTTTTCATTTATTTTTTGTTTTTGCATTTTCTGGCGTTTCTAGAGGTCTTAGAGGATTTTAGACGTTATTTTCGAATCCTCACATTTCGGGCCTTGATCTTAGCTATCTCTGTCAAAACTCAACCGATTTTGAATCGGAATACCATTTAATTCAATAATTTTCATTTATATCGACTCTGCATCAAAATAATCTTGATTTCGTCAATTTAAAATTTTTTCATTTATTTTTTGTTTTTGCATTTTCTGGCGTTTCTAGAGGTCTTAGAGGATTTTAGACGTTATTTTCGAATCCTCACATTTCGGGCCTTGATCTTAGCTATCTCTGTCAAAACTCAACCGATTTTGAATCGGAATACCATTTAATTCAATAATTTTCATTTATATCGACTCTGCATCAAAATAATCTTGATTTCGTCAATTTAAAATTTTTTCATTTATTTTTTGTTTTTGCATTTTCTGGCGTTTCTAGAGGTCTTAGAGGATTTTAGACGTTATTTTCGAATCCTCACATTTCGGGCCTTGATCTTAGCTATCTCTGTCAAAACTCAACCGATTTTGAATCGGAATACCATTTAATTCAATAATTTTCATTTATATCGACTCTGCATCAAAATAATCTTGATTTCGTCAATTTAAAATTTTTCATTTATTTTTTGTTTTTGCATTTTCTGGCGTTTCTAGAGGTCTTAGAGGATTTTAGACGTTATTTTCGAATCCTCACATTTCGGGCCTTGATCTTAGCTATCTCTGTCAAAACTCAACCGATTTTGAATCGGAATACCATTTAATTCAATAATTTTCATTTATATCGACTCTGCATCAAAATAATCTTGATTTCGTCAATTTAAAATTTTTTCATTTATTTTTTGTTTTTGCATTTTCTGGCGTTTCTAGAGGTCTTAGAGGATTTTAGACGTTATTTTCGAATCCTCACATTTCGGGCCTTGATCTTAGCTATCTCTGTCAAAACTCAACCGATTTTGAATCGGAATACCATTTAATTCAATAATTTTCATTTATATCGACTCTGCATCAAAATAATCTTGA
Organism: Drosophila cardini; assembly: GCA_018903735.1. Lineage (NCBI taxonomy): Eukaryota > Metazoa > Arthropoda > Insecta > Diptera > Drosophilidae > Drosophila > Drosophila cardini. The sequence goes on from JAEIGM010000198.1 coordinate 8,764, forward strand.
TTTCGTCAATTTAAAATTTTTTCATTTATTTTTTGTTTTTGCATTTTCTGGCGTTTCTAGAGGTCTTAGAGGATTTTAGACGTTATTTTCGAATCCTCACATTTCGGGCCTTGATCTTAGCTATCTCTGTCAAAACTCAACCGATTTTGAATCGGAATACCATTTAATTCAATAATTTTCATTTATATCGACTCTGCATCAAAATAATCTTGATTTCGTCAATTTAAAATTTTTTCATTTATTTTTTGTTTTTGCATTTTCTGGCGTTTCTAGAGGTCTTAGAGGATTTTAGACGTTATTTTCGAATCCTCACATTTCGGGCCTTGATCTTAGCTATCTCTGTCAAAACTCAACCGATTTTGAATCGGAATACCATTTAATTCAATAATTTTCATTTATATCGACTCTGCATCAAAATAATCTTGATTTCGTCAATTTAAAATTTTTTCATTTATTTTTGTTTTTGCATTTTCTGGCGTTTCTAGAGGTCTTAGAGGATTTTAGACGTTATTTTCGAATCCTCACATTTCGGGCCTTGATCTTAGCTATCTCTGTCAAAACTCAACCGATTTTGAATCGGAATACCATTTAATTCAATAATTTTCATTTATATCGACTCTGCATCAAAATAATCTTGATTTCGTCAATTTAAAATTTTTTTCATTTATTTTTTGTTTTTGTTGGGTTTGGGTTTGGGTTTTGCGTTTTTTCCCGTTGTCGATCCTCCCATTTTTTCGCAAATAATTAATTTAAAATTTTTTCATTTTTTTTTTGTTTTTGCATTTTCTGGCGTTTCTAGAGGTCTTAGAGGATTTTAGACGTTATTTTCGAATCCTCACATTTCGGGCCTTGATCTTAGCTATCTCTGTCAAAACTCAACCGATTTTGAATCGGAATACCATTTAATTCAATAATTTTCATTTATATCGACTCTGCATCAAAATACATTTTGTTCAATTTAAAATTTTTTCATTTATTTTTTGTTTTTGCATTTTCTGGCGTTTCTAGAGGGCTTTTAGAGGATTTTAGACGTTATTTTCGAATCCTCACATTTCGGGCCTTGATCTTAGCTATCTCTGTCAAAACTCAACCGATTTTGAATCGGAATACCATTTAATTCAATAATTTTCATTTATATCGACTCTGCATCAAAATAATCTTGATTTCGTCAATTTAAAATTTTTTCATTTATTTTTTGTTTTTGCATTTTCTGGCGTTTCTAGAGGTCTTAGAGGATTTTAGACGTTATTTTCGAATCCTCACATTTCGGGCCTTGATCTTAGCTATCTCTGTCAAAACTCAACCGATTTTGAATCGGAATACCATTTAATTCAATAATTTTCATTTATATCGACCCTGCATCAAAATAATCTTGGATTTCGTCAATTTAAAATTTTTTCATTTATTTTTTTGGTTTTTGCATTTTCTGGCGTTTCTAGAGGTCTTAGACGATTTTAGGTCGTTATTTTCGAATCCTCGCATTTCGGGCCTTGATCTTAGCTATCTCTGTCAAAACTCAACCGATTTTGAATCGGAATACCATTTAATTCAATAATTTTCATTTGTATCGACTCTGCATCAAAATAATCTTGATTTCGTCAATTTAAAGTTTTTTTCATTTATTTTTTGTTTTTGCATTTTCTGGCGTTTCTAGAGGTCTTAGACGATTTTAGACGTTATTTTCGAATCCTCACATTTCGGGCCTTGATCTTAGCTATCTCTCTCAAAACTCAACCGATTTTGAATCGGAATACCGTTTAATTCAATAATTTTCATTTATATCGACTCTGCATCAAAATAATCTTGATTTCGTCAATTTAAAATTTTTTCAATTTTTTTTTGTTTTTGCATTTTCTGGCGTTTCTAGAGGTCTTAGAGGATTTTAGACCTTATTTTCGAATCCTCACATTTCGGGCCTTGATCTTAGCTATCTCTGTCAAAACTCAACCGATTTTGAATCGGAATACCATTTAATTCAATAATTTTCATTTATATCGACTCTGCATCAAAATAATCTTGATTTCGTCAATTTACAATTTTTTCATTTATTTTTTGTTTTTGCATTTTCTGGCGTTTCTAGAGGTCTTAGACGATTTTAGACGTTATTTTCGAATCCTCACATTTCGGGCCTTGATCTTAGCTACCTCTGTCAAAACTCAACCGATTTTGAATCGGAATACCATTTAATTCAATAATTTTCATTTATATCGACTCTGCATCAAAATAATCTTGATTTCGTCAATTTAAAATTTTTTCATTTATTTTTTGTTTTTGCATTTTCTGGCGTTTCTAGAGGTCTTAGACGATTTTAGACCTTATTTTCGAATCCTCACATTTCGGGCCTTGATCTTAGCTATCTCTGTCAAAACTCAACCGATTTTGAATCGGAATACCATTTAATTCAATAATTTTCATTTATATCGACTCTGCATCAAAATAATCTTGATTTCGTCAATTTACAATTTTTTCATTTATTTTTTGTTTTTGCATTTTCTGGCGTTTTTAGAGGTCTTAGAGGATTTTAGACGTTATTTTCGAATCCTCACATTTCGGGCCTTGATCTTAGCTATCTCTGTCAAAACTCAACCGATTTTGAATCGGAATACCATTTAATTCAATAATTTTCATTTATATCGACTCTGCATCAAAATAATCTTGATTTCGTCAATTTAAAATTTGTTCATTTATTTTTTGTTTTTGCATTTTCTGGCGTTTCTAGAGGTCTTAGAGGATTTAGACGCTATTTTCGAATCCTCACATTTCGGGCCTTGATCTTAGCTATCTCTGTCAAAACTCAACCGATTTTGAATCGGAATACCATTTAATTCAATAATTTTCATTTATATCGACTCTGCATCAAAATAATCTTGATTTCGTCAATTTAACATTTTTTCATTTATTTTTTGTTTTTGCATTTTCTGGCGTTTCTAGAGGTCTTAGAGGATTTTAGACGTTATTTTCGAATCCTCACATTTCGGGCCTTGATCTTGGCTATCTCTGTCAAAACTCAACCGATTTTGAATCGGAATACCATTTAATTCAAAATTTTCACTTGTATCGACTCTGCATCAAAATAATCTTGATTTCGTCAATTTAAAATTTTTTCACTTATTTTTTGTTTTTGCATTTTCTGGCGTTTCTAGAGGTCTTAGGACGATTTTAGACGTTATTTTCGAATCCTCACATTTCGGGCCTTGATCTTAGCTATCTCTGTCAAAACTCAACCGATTTTGAATCGGAATACCATTTAATTCAATAATTTTCATTTATATCGACTCTGCATCAAAATAATCTTGATTTCGTCAATTTAACATTTTTTCATTTATTTTTTGTTTTTGCATTTTCTGGCGTTTCTAGAGGTCTTAGACGATTTTAGACGTTATTTTCGAATCCTCACATTTCGGGCCTTGATCTTAGCTATCTCTGTCAGAAACTCAACCGATTTTGAATCGGAATACCGTTTAATTCAGACAATTTTCATTTATATCGACTCTGCAACAAAATAATCTTGATTTCGTCAATTTAAAAATTTTCATTTATTTTTTGTTTTTGCATTTTGTGGCGTTTCTAGAGGTCTTAGACGATTTTAGACCTTATTTTCGAATCCTCACATTTCGGGCCTTGATCTGCTTTCTATCTCTGTCGAAACTCAACCGATTTTGAATCGGAATACCATTTAATTCAATAATTTTCATTTATATCGACTCTGCATCAAAATAATCTTGATTTCGTCAATTTAAAATTTTTTCATTTATTTTTTGTTTTTGCATTTTCTGGCGTTTCTAGAGATCTTAGACGATTTTAGACGTTATTTTCGAACCCTCACATTTCGGGCCTTGATCTTAGCTATCTCTGTCAAAACTCAACCGATTTTGAATCGGAATACCATTTAATTCAATAATTTTCATTTATATCGACTCTGCATCAAAATAATCTTGATTTCGTCAATTTAAAATTTATTCATTTATTTTTTGGTTTTGCATTTTCTGGCGTTTCTAGAGGTCTTAGACGATTTTAGACGTTATTTTCGAATCCTCACATTTCGGGCCTTGATCTTAGCTATCTCTGTCAAAACTCAACCGATTTTGAATCGTAATACTATTTAATTCAATAATTTTCATTTATATCGACTCTGCATCAAAATAATCTTGATTTCGTCAATTTAAAATTTTTTCATTTATTTTTTGTTTTTGCATTTTCTGGCGTTTCTAGAAGTCTTAGAGGATTTTAGACGTTATTTTCGAATCCTCACATTTCGGGCCTTGATCTTAGCTATCTCTGTCAAAACTCAACCGATTTTGAATCAGAATACCATTTAATTTAATAATTTTCATTTATATCGACTCTGCATCAAAATAATCTTGATTTCGTCAATTTAAAATTTTTTCATTTATTTTTTGTTTTTGCATTTTCTGGCGTTTCTAGAGGTCTTAGAGGATTTTAGACGTTATTTTCGAATCCTCACATTTCGGGCCTTGATCTTAGCTATCTCTGTCAAAACTCAACCGATTTTGAATCGGAATACCATTTAATTCAATAATTTTCATTTATATCGACTCTGCATCAAAATAATCTTGATTTCGTCAATTTAAAATTTTTTCATTTATTTTTTGGTTTTTGCATTTTCTGGCGTTTCTAGAGGTCTTAGAGGATTTTAGACGTTATTTTCGAATCCTCACATTTCGGGCCTTGATCTTAGCTATCTCTGTCAAAACTCAACCGATTTTGAATCGGAATACCATTTAATTCAATAATTTTCATTTATATCGACTCTGCATCAAAATAATCTTGATTTCGTCAATTTAGAATTTTTTCATTTATTTTTTGTTTTTGCATTTTCTGGCGTTTCTAGAGGTCTTAGAGGATTTTAGACCTTATTTTCGAATCCTCACATTTCGGGCCTTGATCTTGGCTATCTCTGTCAAAACTCAACCGATTTTGAATCGGAATACCATTTAATTCAATAATTTTCATTTATATCGACTCTGCATCAAAATAATCTTGATTTCGTCAATTTAATATTTTTTCATTTATTTTTTGTTTTTGCATTTTCTGGCGTTTCTAGAGGTCTTAGAGGATTTTAGACGTTATTTTCGAATCCTCACATTTCGGGCCTTGATCTTGGCTATCTCTGTCAAAACTCAACCGATTTTGAATCGGAATACCATTTAATTCAATAATTTTCATTTATATCGACTCTGCATCAAAATAATCTTGATTTCGTCAATTTAAAATTTTTTCATTTATTTTTTGTTTTTGCATTTTCTGGCGTTTCTAGAGGTCTTAGAGGATTTTAGACGTTATTTTCGAATCCTCACATTTCGGGCCTTGATCTTAGCTATCTCTGTCAAAACTCAACCGATTTTGAATCGGAATACCATTTAATTCAATAATTTTCATTTATATCGACTCTGCATCAAAATAATCTTGATTTCGTCAATTTAAAATTTTTTCATTTATTTTTTGTTTTTGCATTTTCTGGCGTTTCTAGAGGTCTTAGAGGATTTTAGACGTTATTTTCGAATCCTCACATTTCGGGCCTTGATCTTAGCTATCTCTGTCAAAACTCAACCGATTTTGAATCGGAATACCATTTAATTCAATAATTTTCATTTATATCGACTCTGCATCAAAATAATCTTGATTTCGTCAATTTAAAATTTTTTCATTTATTTTTTGTTTTTGTATTTTCTGGCGTTTCTAGAGGTCTTAGAGGATTTTAGACGTTATTTTCGAATCCTCACATTTCGGACCTTGATCTTAGCTATCTCTGTCAAAACTCAACCGATTTTTGAATCGGAATACCATTTAATTCAATAATTTTCATTTATATCGACTCTGCATCAAAATAATCTTGATTTCGTCAATTTAAAATTTTTTCATTTATTTTTTGTTTTTGCATTTTCTGGCGTTTCTAGAGGTCTTAGAGGATTTTTAGACGTTATTTTCGAATCCTCACATTTCGGGCCTTGATCTTAGCTATCTCTGTCAAAACTCAACCGATTTTGAATCGGAATACCATTTAATTCAATAATTTTCATTTATATCGACTCTGCATCAAAATAATCTTGATTTCGTCAATTTAAAATTTTTCATTTATTTTTTGTTTTTGCATTTTCTGGCGTTTCTAGAGGTCTTAGAGGATTTTAGACCTTATTTTCGAATCCTCACATTTCGGGCCTTGATCTTAGCTATCTCTGTCAAAACTCAACCGATTTTGAATCGGAATACCATTTAATTCAATAATTTTCATTTATATCGACTCTGCATCAAAATAATCTTGATTTCGTCAATTTAAAATTTTTTCATTTATTTTTTGTTTTTGCATTTTCTGGCGTTTCTAGAGGTCTTAGAGGATTTTAGACGTTATTTTCGAATCCTCACATTTCGGGCCTTGATCTTAGCTATCTCTGTCAAAACTCAACCGATTTTGAATCGGAATACCATTTAATTCAATAATTTTCATTTATATCGACTCTGCATCAAAATAATCTTGATTTCGTCAATTTAAAATTTTTCATTTATTTTTTGTTTTTGCATTTTCTGGCGTTTCTAGAGGTCTTAGAGGATTTTTAGACGTTATTTTCGAATCCTCACATTTCGGGCCTTGATCTTAGCTATCTCTGTCAAAACTCAACCGATTTTGAATCGGAATACCATTTAATTCAATAATTTTCATTTATATCGACTCTGCATCAAAATAATCTTGATTTCGTCAATTTAAAATTTTTTCATTTATTTTTTGTTTTTGCATTTTCTGGCGTTTCTAGAGGTCTTAGAGGATTTTAGACGTTATTTTCGAATCCTCACATTTCGGGCCTTGATCTTAGCTATCTCTGTCAAAACTCAACCGATTTTTGAATCGGAATACCATTTAATTCAATAATTTTCATTTATATCGACTCTGCATCAAAATAATCTTGATTTCGTCAATTTAAAATTTTTTCATTTATTTTTTGTTTTTGCATTTTCTGGCGTTTCTAGAGGTCTTAGAGGATTTTAGACGTTATTTTCGAATCCTCACATTTCGGGCCTTGATCTTAGCTATCTCTGTCAAAACTCAACCGATTTTGAATCGGAATACCATTTAATTCAATAATTTTCATTTTATATCGACTCTGCATCAAAATAATCTTGATTTCGTCAATTTAAAATTTTTTCATTTATTTTTTTGTTTTTGCATTTTCTGGCGTTTCTAGAGGTCTTAGAGGATTTTAGACGTTATTTTCGAATCCTCACATTTCGGGCCTTGATCTTAGCTATCTCTGTCAAAACTCAACCGATTTTGAATCGGAATACCATTTAATTCAATAATTTTCATTTATATCGACTCTGCATCAAAATAATCTTGATTTCGTCAATTTAAAAATTTTTTCATTTATTTTTTGTTTTTGCATTTTCTGGCGTTTCTAGAGGTCTTAGAGGATTTTAGACGTTATTTTCGAATCCTCACATTTCGGGCCTTGATCTTAGCTATCTCTGTCAAACTCAACCGATTTTGAATCGGAATACCATTTAATTCAATAATTTTCATTTATATCGACTCTGCATCAAAATAATCTTGATTTCGTCAATTTAAAATTTTTTTCATTTATTTTTTGTTTTTGCATTTTCTGGCGTTTCTAGAGGTCTTAGAGGATTTTTAGACGTTATTTTCGAATCCTCACATTTCGGGCCTTGATCTTAGCTATCTCTGTCAAAACTCAACCGATTTTGAATCGGAATACCATTTAATTCAATAATTTTCATTTATATCGACTCTGCATCAAAATAATCTTGATTTCGTCAATTTAAAATTTTTTCATTTATTTTTTGTTTTTGCATTTTCTGGCGTTTCTAGAGGTCTTAGAGGATTTTAGACGTTATTTTCGAATCCTCACATTTCGGGCCTTGATCTTAGCTATCTCTGTCAAAACTCAACCGATTTTGAATCGGAATACCATTTAATTCAATAATTTTCATTTATATCGACTCTGCATCAAAATAATCTTGATTTCGTCAATTTAAAATTTTTTCATTTATTTTTTGTTTTTGCATTTTCTGGCGTTTCTAGAGGTCTTAGAGGATTTTAGACGTTATTTTCGAATCCTCACATTTCGGGCCTTGATCTTAGCTATCTCTGTCAAAACTCAACCGATTTTGAATCGGAATACCATTTAATTCAATAATTTTCATTTATATCGACTCTGCATCAAAATAATCTTGATTTCGTCAATTTAAAATTTTTTCATTTATTTTTTGTTTTTGCATTTTCTGGCGTTTCTAGAGGTCTTAGAGGATTTTAGACGTTATTTTCGAATCCTCACATTTCGGGCCTTGATCTTAGCTATCTCTGTCAAAACTCAACCGATTTTGAATCGGAATACCATTTAATTCAATAATTTTCATTTATATCGACTCTGCATCAAAATAATCTTGATTTCGTCAATTTAAAATTTTTTCATTTATTTTTTGTTTTTGCATTTTCTGGCGTTTCTAGAGGTCTTAGAGGATTTTAGACGTTATTTTCGAATCCTCACATTTCGGGCCTTGATCTTAGCTATCTCTGTCAAAACTCAACCGATTTTGAATCGGAATACCATTTAATTCAATAATTTTCATTTATATCGACTCTGCATCAAAATAATCTTGATTTCGTCAATTTAAAATTTTTTCATTTATTTTTTGTTTTTGCATTTTCTGGCGTTTCTAGAGGTCTTAGAGGATTTTAGACGTTATTTTCGAATCCTCACATTTCGGGCCTTGATCTTAGCTATCTCTGTCAAAACTCAACCGATTTTGAATCGGAATACCATTTAATTCAATAATTTTCATTTATATCGACTCTGCATCAAAATAATCTTGATTTCGTCAATTTAAAATTTTTTCATTTATTTTTTGTTTTTGCATTTTCTGGCGTTTCTAGAGGTCTTAGAGGATTTTAGACGTTATTTTCGAATCCTCACATTTCGGGCCTTGATCTTAGCTATCTCTGTCAAAACTCAACCGATTTTGAATCGGAATACCATTTAATTCAATAATTTTCATTTATATCGACTCTGCATCAAAATAATCTTGATTTCGTCAATTTAAAATTTTTTTCATTTATTTTTTGTTTTTGCATTTTCTGGCGTTTCTAGAGGTCTTAGAGGATTTTAGACGTTATTTTCGAATCCTCACATTTCGGGCCTTGATCTTAGCTATCTCTGTCAAAACTCAACCGATTTTGAATCGGAATACCATTTAATTCAATAATTTTCATTTATATCGACTCTGCATCAAAATAATCTTGATTTCGTCAATTTAAAAATTTTTTTCATTTATTTTTTGTTTTTGCATTTTCTGGCGTTTCTAGAGGTCTTAGAGGATTTTAGACGTTATTTTCGAATCCTCACATTTCGGGCCTTGATCTTAGCTATCTCTGTCAAAACTCAACCGATTTTGAATCGGAATACCATTTAATTCAATAATTTTCATTTATATCGACTCTGCATCAAAATAATCTTGATTTCGTCAATTTAAAATTTTTTCATTTATTTTTTGTTTTTGCATTTTCTGGCGTTTCTAGAGGTCTTAGAGGATTTTAGACGTTATTTTCGAATCCTCACATTTCGGGCCTTGATCTTAGCTATCTCTGTCAAAACTCAACCGATTTTGAATCGGAATACCATTTAATTCAATAATTTTCATTTATATCGACTCTGCATCAAAATAATCTTGATTTCGTCAATTTAAAATTTTTTCATTTATTTTTTGTTTTTGCATTTTCTGGCGTTTCTAGAGGTCTTAGAGGATTTTAGACGTTATTTTCGAATCCTCACATTTCGGGCCTTGATCTTAGCTATCTCTGTCAAAACTCAACCGATTTTGAATCGGAATACCATTTAATTCAATAATTTTCATTTATATCGACTCTGCATCAAAATAATCTTGATTTCGTCAATTTAAAATTTTTTCATTTATTTTTTGTTTTTGCATTTTCTGGCGTTTCTAGAGGTCTTAGAGGATTTTAGACGTTATTTTCGAATCCTCACATTTCGGGCCTTGATCTTAGCTATCTCTGTCAAAACTCAACCGATTTTGAATCGGAATACCATTTAATTCAATAATTTTCATTTATATCGACTCTGCATCAAAATAATCTTGATTTCGTCAATTTAAAATTTTTTCATTTATTTTTTGTTTTTGCATTTTCTGGCGTTTCTAGAGGTCTTAGAGGATTTTAGACGTTATTTTCGAATCCTCACATTTCGGGCCTTGATCTTAGCTATCTCTGTCAAAACTCAACCGATTTTGAATCGGAATACCATTTAATTCAATAATTTTCATTTATATCGACTCTGCATCAAAATAATCTTGATTTCGTCAATTTAAAATTTTTTCATTTATTTTTTGTTTTTGCATTTTCTGGCGTTTCTAGAGGTCTTAGAGGATTTTAGACGTTATTTTCGAATCCTCACATTTCGGGCCTTGATCTTAGCTATCTCTGTCAAAACTCAACCGATTTTGAATCGGAATACCATTTAATTCAATAATTTTCATTTATATCGACTCTGCATCAAAATAATCTTGATTTCGTCAATTTAAAATTTTTTCATTTATTTTTTGTTTTTGCATTTTCTGGCGTTTCTAGAGGTCTTAGAGGATTTTAGACGTTATTTTCGAATCCTCACATTTCGGGCCTTGATCTTTAGCTATCTCTGTCAAAACTCAACCGATTTTGAATCGGAATACCATTTAATTCAATAATTTTCATTTTATATCGACTCTGCATCAAAATAATCTTGATTTCGTCAATTTAAAATTTTTTCATTTATTTTTTGTTTTTGCATTTTCTGGCGTTTCTAGAGGTCTTAGAGGATTTTAGACGTTATTTTCGAATCCTCACATTTCGGGCCTTGATCTTAGCTATCTCTGTCAAAACTCAACCGATTTTGAATCGGGAATACCATTTAATTCAATAATTTTCATTTATATCGACTCTGCATCAAAATAATCTTGATTTCGTCAATTTAAAATTTTTTCATTTATTTTTTGTTTTTGCATTTTCTGGCGTTTCTAGAGGTCTTAGAGGATTTTAGACGTTATTTTCGAATCCTCACATTTCGGGCCTTGATCTTAGCTATCTCTGTCAAAACTCAACCGATTTTGAATCGGAATACCATTTAATTCAATAATTTTCATTTATATCGACTCTGCATCAAAATAATCTTGATTTCGTCAATTTAAAATTTTTTCATTTATTTTTTGTTTTTGCATTTTCTGGCGTTTCTAGAGGTCTTAGAGGATTTTAGACGTTATTTTCGAATCCTCACATTTCGGGCCTTGATCTTAGCTATCTCTGTCAAAACTCAACCGATTTTGAATCGGAATACCATTTAATTCAATAATTTTCATTTATATCGACTCTGCATCAAAATAATCTTGATTTCGTCAATTTAAAATTTTTTCATTTATTTTTTGTTTTTGCATTTTCTGGCGTTTCTAGAGGTCTTAGAGGATTTTAGACGTTATTTTCGAATCCTCACATTTCGGGCCTTGATCTTAGCTATCTCTGTCAAAACTCAACCGATTTTGAATCGGAATACCATTTAATTCAATAATTTTCATTTATATCGACTCTGCATCAAAATAATCTTGATTTCGTCAATTTAAAATTTTTTCATTTATTTTTTGTTTTTGCATTTTCTGGCGTTTCTAGAGGTCTTAGAGGATTTTAGACGTTATTTTCGAATCCTCACATTTCGGGCCTTGATCTTAGCTATCTCTGTCAAAACTCAACCGATTTTGAATCGGAATACCATTTAATTCAATAATTTTCATTTATATCGACTCTGCATCAAAATAATCTTGATTTCGTCAATTTAAAATTTTTTCATTTATTTTTTGTTTTTGCATTTTCTGGCGTTTCTAGAGGTCTTAGAGGATTTTAGACGTTATTTTCGAATCCTCACATTTCGGGCCTTGATCTTAGCTATCTCTGTCAAAACTCAACCGATTTTGAATCGGAATACCGTTTAATTCAAATTTTCTTTATATCGACTCTGCATCAAATAATCTTGATTTCTTTTAAAATTTTTTTAATTTTTTTTTTTTTTTTGTATTTTTTGGGGTTTTTGGAGTTTTTAGGAGTTTTAAAGTAATTTTTTTTTCAAACCACTTCAAGCCTGATCTTGCTATCTCTGTCAAAACTCAACCGATTTTGAATCGGAATACCGTTTAATTCAATAATTTTCATTTATATCGACTCTGCATCAAAATAATCTTGATTTCGTCAATTTAAAATTTTTTCATTTAATTTTTTGTTTTTGCATTTTCTGGCGTTTCTAGAGGTCTTAGAGGATTTTAGACGTTATTTTCGAATCCTCACATTTCGGGCCTTGATCTTAGCTATCTCTGTCGAAACTCAACCGATTTTGAATCGGAATACCATTTAATTCAATAATTTTCATTTATATCGACTCTGCATCAAAATAATCTTGATTTCGTCAATTTAAAATTTTTTCATTTATTTTTTGTTTTTGCATTTTCTGGCGTTTCTAGAGGTCTTAGACGATTTTAGACGTTATTTTCGAATCCTCACATTTCGGGCCTTGATCTTAGCTATCTCTGTCAAAACTCAACCGATTTTGAATCGGAATACCATTTAATTCAATAATTTTCATTTATATCGACTCTGCATCAAAATAATCTTGATTTCGTCAATTTAAAATTTTTTCATTTATTTTTTGTTTTTGCATTTTCTGGCGTTTCTAGAGGTCTTAGACGATTTTAGACGTTATTTTCGAATCCTCACATTTCGGGCCTTGATCTTAGCTATCTCTGTCAAAACTCAACCGATTTTGAATCAGAATACCGTTTAATTCAATAATTTTCATTTATATCGACTCTGCATCAAAATAATCTTGATTTCGTCAATTTAAAATTTTTTCATTTATTTTTTGTTTTTGCATTTTCTGGCGTTTCTAGAGGTCTTAGAGGATTTTAGACGTTATTTTCGAATCCTCACATTTCGGGCCTTGATCTTAGCTATCTCTGTCAAAACTCAACCGATTTTGAATCAGAATACCATTTAATTCAATAATTTTCATTTATATCGACTCTGCATCAAAATAATCTTGATTTCGTCAATTTAAAATTTTTTCATTTATTTTTTGTTTTTGCATTTTCTGGCGTTTCTAGAGGTCTTAGACGATTTTAGACGTTATTTTCGAATCCTCACATTTCGGGCCTTGATCTTAGCTATCTCTGTCAAAACTCAACCGATTTTGAATCGGAATACCATTTAATTCAATAATTTTCATTTATATCGACTCTGCATCAAAATAATCTTGATTTCGTCAATTTAAAATTTTTTCATTTATTTTTTGTTTTTGCATTTTCTGGCGTTTCTAGAGGTCTTAGAGGATTTTAGACGTTATTTTCGAATCCTCACATTTCGGGCCTTGATCTTAGCTATCTCTGTCAAAACTCAACCGATTTTGAATCGGAATACCATTTAATTCAATAATTTTCATTTATATCGACTCTGCATCAAAATAATCTTGATTTCGTCAATTTAAAATTTTTTCATTTATTTTTTGTTTTTGCATTTTCTGGCGTTTCTAGAGGTCTTAGACGATTTTAGACGTTATTTTCGAATCCTCACATTTCGGGCCTTGATCTTAGCTATCTCTGTCGAAACTCAACCGATTTTGAATCGGAATACCATTTAATTCAATAATTTTCATTTATATCGACTCTGCATCAAAATAATCTTGATTTCGTCAATTTAAAATTTTTTCATTTATTTTTTGTTTTTGCATTTTCTGGCGTTTCTAAAGGTCTTAGAGGATTTTAGACGTTATTTTCGAATCCTCACATTTCGGGCCTTGATCTTAGCTATCTCTGTCAAAACTCAACCGATTTTGAATCGGAATACCGTTTAATTCAATAATTTTCATTTATATCGACTCTGCATCAAAATAATCTTGATTTCGTCAATTTAAAATTTTTTCATTTATTTTTTGTTTTTGCATTTTCTGGCGTTTCTAGAGGTCTTAGACGATTTTAGACGTTATTTTCGAATCCTCACATTTCGGGCCTTGATCTTAGCTATCTCTGTCAAAACTCAACCGATTTTGAATCGGAATACCGTTTAATTCAATAATTTTCATTTATATCGACTCTGCATCAAAATAATCTTGATTTCGTCAATTTAAAATTTTTTCATTTATTTTTTGTTTTTGCATTTTCTGGCGTTTCTAGAGGTCTTAGAGGATTTTAGACGTTATTTTCGAATCCTCGCATTTCGGGCCTTGATCTTAGCTATCTCTGTCAAAACTCAACCGATTTTGAATCGGAATACCATTTAATTCAATAATTTTCATTTATATCGGCTCTGCATCAAAATAATCTTGATTTCGTCAATTTAAAATTTTTTCATTTATTTTTTGTTTTTGCATTTTCTGGCGTTTCTAGAGGTCTTAGAGGATTTTAGACGTTATTTTCGAATCCTCACATTTCGGGCCTTGATCTTAGCTATCTCTGTCAAAACTCAACCGATTTTGAATCGGAATACCATTTAATTCAATAATTTTCATTTATATCGACTCTGCATCAAAATAATCTTGATTTCGTCAATTTAAAATTTTTTCATTTATTTATTTTGGTTTTTGCATTTTCTGGCGTTTCTAGAGGTCTTAGACGATTTTAGACGTTATTTTCGAATCCTCACATTTCGGGCCTTGATCTTGGCTATCTCTGTCAAAACTCAACCGATTTTGAATCGGAATACCATTTAATTCAATAATTTTCATTTATATCGACTCTGCATCAAAATAATCTTGATTTCGTCAATTTAAAAATTTTTTTCATTTATTTTTTGTTTTTGCATTTTCTGGCGTTTCTAGAGGTCTTAGACGATTTTAGACGTTATTTTCGAATCCTCACATTTCAGGCCTTGATCTTAGCTATCTCTGTCAAAACTCAACCGGTTTTGAATCAGAATACCATTTAATTCAATAATTTTCATTTATATCGACTCTGCATCAAAATAATCTTGATTTCGTCAATTTAAAATTTTTTCATTTATTTTTTGTTTTTGCATTTTCTGGCGTTTCTAAAGGTCTTAGACGATTTTAGACGTTATTTTCGAATCCTCACATTTCGGGCCTTGATCTTAGCTATCTCTGTCAAAACTCAACCGATTTTGAATCGGAATACCATTTAATTCAATAATTTTCATTTATATCGACTCTGCATCAAAATAATCTTGATTTCGTCAATTTAAAATTTTTTCATTTATTTTTTGTTTTTGCATTTTCTGGCGTTTCTAGAGGTCTTAGACGATTTTAGACGTTATTTTCGAATCCTCACATTTCGGGCCTTGATCTTAGCTATCTCTGTCGAAACTCAACCGATTTTGAATCGGAATACCATTTAATTCAATAATTTTCATTTATATCGACTCTGCATCAAAATAATCTTGATTTCGTCAATTTAAAATTTTTTCATTTATTTTTTGTTTTTGCATTTTCTGGCGTTTCTAGAGGTCTTAGAGGATTTTAGACGTTATTCGTTATTTTCGAGTCCTCACATTTCGGGCCTTGATCTTAGCTATCTCTGTCAAAACTCAACCGATTTTGAATCGGAATACCATTTAATTCAATAATTTTCATTAATATCGACTCTGCATCAAAATAATCTTGATTTCGTCAATTTAAAATTTATTCATTTATTTTTTGTTTATGCATTTTCTGGCGTTTCTAGAGGTCTTAGACGATTTTAGACGTTATTTTCGAATCCTCACATTTCGGGCCTTGATCTTAGCTATCTCTGTCAAAACTCAACCGATTTTGAATCGGAATACCATTTAATTCAATAATTTTCATTTATATCGACTCTGCATCAAAATAATCTTGATTTCGTCAATTTAAAATTTTTTCATTTATTTTTTGTTTTTGCATTTTCTGGCGTTTCTAGAGGTCTTAGACGATTTTAGACGTTATTTTCGAATCCTCACATTTCGGGCCTTCATCTTAGCTATCTCTGTCAAAACTCAACCGATTTTGAATCGGAATACCATTTAATTCAATAATTTTCATTTATATCGACTCTGCATCAAAATAATCTTGATTTCGTCAATTTAAAATTTTTTCATTTATTTTTTGTTTTTGCATTTTCTGGCGTTTCTAGAGGTCTTAGACGATTTTAGATGTTATTTTCGAATCCTCACATTTCGGGCCTTGATCTTAGCTATCTCTGTCAAAACTCAACCGATTTTGAATCGGAATACCATTTAATTCAATAATTTTCATTTATATCGACTCTGCATCAAAATAATCTTGATTTCGTCAATTTAAAATTTTTTCATTTATTTTTTGTTTTTGCATTTTCTGGCGTTTCTAGAGGTCTTAGAGGATTTTAGACGTTATTTTCGAATCCTCACATTTCGGGCCTTGATCTTAGCTATCTCTGTCAAAACTCAACCGATTTTGAATCGGAATACCATTTAATTCAATAATTTTCATTTATATCGACTCTGCATCAAAATAATCTTGATTTCGTCAATTTACAATTTTTTCATTTAATTTTTTGTTTTTGCATTTTCTGGCGTTTCTAGAGGTCTTAGACGATTTTAGACGTTATTTTCGAATCCTCACATTTCGGGCCTTGATCTTGGCTATCTCTGTCAAAACTCAACCGATTTTGAATCGGAATACCATTTAATTCAATAATTTTCATTTATATCGACTCTGCATCAAAATAATCTTGATTTCGTCAATTAAAAATTTTTTCATTTATTTTTTGTTTTTGCATTTTCTGGCGTTTCTAGAGGTCTTAGACGATTTTAGACGTTATTTTCGAATCCTCACATTTCAGGCCTTGATCTTAGCTATCTCTGTCAAAACTCAACCGATTTTGAATCAGAATACCATTTAATTCAATAATTTTCATTTATATCGACTCTGCATCAAAATAATCTTGATTTCGTCAATTTAAAATTTTTTCATTTATTTTTTGTTTTTGCATTTTCTGGCGTTTCTAGAGGTCTTAGAGGATTTTAGACGTTATTTTCGAATCCTCACATTTCGGGCCTTGATCTTAGCTATCTCTGTCAAAACTCAACCGATTTTGAATCGGAATACCATTTAATTCAATAATTTTCATTTATATCCACTCTGCATCAAAATAATCTTGATTTCGTCAATTTAAAATTTTTTCATTTATTTTTTGTTTTTGCATTTTCTGGCGTTTCTAGAGGTCTTAGAGGATTTTAGACGTTATTTTCGAATCCTCACATTTCGGGCCTTGATATTAGCTATCTCTGTCAAAACTCAACCGATTTTGAATCGGAATACCATTTAATTCAATAATTTTCATTAATATCGACTCTGCATCAAAATAATCTTGATTTCGTCAATTTAAAATTTATTCATTTATTTTTTGTTTTTGCATTTTCTGGCGTTTCTAGAGGTCTTAGACGATTTTAGACGTTATTTTCGAATCCTCACATTTCGGGCCTTGATCTTAGCTATCTCTGTCAAAACTCAACCGATTTTGAATCGGAATACCATTTAATTCAATAATTTTCATTTATATCGACTCTGCATCAAAATAATCTTGATTTCGTCAATTTAAAATTTTTTCATTTATTTTTTGTTTTTGCATTTTCTGGCGTTTCTAGAGGTCTTAGACGATTTTAGACGTTATTTTCGAATCCTCACATTTCGGGCCTTGATCTTAGCTATCTCTGTCAAAACTCAACCGATTTTGAATCGGAATACCATTTAATTAAATAATTTTCATTTATATCGACTCTGCATCAAAATAATCTTGATTTCGTCAATTTAAAATTTATTCATTTATTTTTTGTTTTTGCATTTTCTGGCGTTTCTAGAGGTCTTAGACGATTTTAGACGTTATTTTCGAATCCTCACATTTCGGGCCTTGATCTTAGCTATCTCTGTCAAAACTCAACCGATTTGGAATCGGAATACCATTTAATTCAATAATTTTCATTTATATCGACTCTGCATCAAAATAATCTTGATTTCGTCAATTAAAAATTTTTTCATTTATTTTTTGTTTTTGCATTTTCTGGCGTTTCTAGAGGTCTTAGAGGATTTTAGACGTTATTTTCGAATCCTCACATTTCAGGCCTTGATCTTAGCTATCTCTGTCAAAACTCAACCGATTTTGAATCAGAATACCATTAAATTCAATAATTTTCATTTATATCGACTCTGCATCAAAATAATTTTGATTTCGTCAATTTAAAATTTTTTCATTTATTTTTTGTTTTTGCATTTTACCGATTTTGAATCAGAATACCATTTAATTCAATAATTTTCATTAATATCGACTCTGCATCAAAATAATCTTGATTTCGTCAATTTAAAATTTTTTCATTTATTTTTTGTTTTTGCATTTTCTGGCGTTTCTAGAGGTCTTAGAGGATTTTAGACGTTATTTTCGAATCCTCACATTTCGGGCCTTGATTTTAACTAGTTCTGTCAAAACTCAACCGATTTTGAATCGGAATACCATTTAATTCAATAATTTTCATTTATATCGACTCTGCATCAAAATAATCTTGATTTCGTCAATTTAAAATTTTTTCATTTATTTTTTGTTTTTGCATTTTCTGGCGTTTCTAGAGGTCTTAGACGATTTTAGACGTTATTTTCGAATCCTCACATTTCGAGCCTTGATCTTAGCTATCTCTGTCAAAACTCAACCGATTTTGAATCGGAATACCATTTAATTCAATAATTTTCATTTATATCGACTCTGCATCAAAATAATCTTGATTTCGTCAATTTAAAATTTTTTCATTTATTTTTTGTTTTTGCATTTTCTGGCGTTTCTAGAGGTCTTAGACGATTTTAGACGTTATTTTCGAATCCTCACATTTCGGGCCTTGATCTTAGCTATCTCTGTCAAAACTCAACCGATTTTGAATCGGAATACCATTTAATTCAATAATTTTCATTAATATCGACTCTGCATCAAAATAATCTTGATTTCGTCAATTTAAAATTTATTCATTTATTTTTTGTTTTTGCATTTTCTGGCGTTTCTAGAGGTCTTAGACGATTTTAGACGTTATTTTCGAATCCTCACATTTCGGGCCTTGATCTTAGCTATCTCTGTCAAAACTCAACCGATTTTGAATCGGAATACCATTTATTTCAATAATTTTTATTTATATCGACTCTGCATCAAAATAATCTTGATTTCGTCAAATAAAAATTTTTTCATTTATTTTTTGTTTTTGCATTTTCTGGCGTTTCTAGAGGTCTTAGACGATTTTAGACGTTATTTTCGAATCCTCACATTTCGGGCCTTGATCTTAGCTATCTCTGTCAAAACTCAACCGATTTTGAATCGGAATACCATTTAATTCAATAATTTTCATTTATATCGACTCTGCATCAAAATAATCTTGATTTCGTCAATTTAAAATTTTTTCATTTATTTTTTGTTTTTGCATTTTCTGGCGTTTCTAGAGGTTTTAGACGATTTTAGACGTTATTTTCGAATCCTCACATTTCGGGCCTTGATCTTAGCTATCTCTGTCAAAACTCAACCGATTTTGAATCTGAATACCGTTTAATTCAATAATTTTCATTTATATCGACTCTGCATCAAAATAATCTTGATTTCGTCAATTTAAAATTTTTTCATTTATTTTTTGTTTTTGCATTTTCTGGCGTTTCTAGAGGTCTTAGACGATTTTAGACGTTATTTTCGAATCCTCACATTTCGGGCCTTGATCTTAGCTATCTCTGTCAAAACTCAACCGATTTTGAATCGGAATACCATTTAATTCAATAATTTTCATTTATATCGACTCTGCATCAAAATAATCTTGATTTCGTCAATTTAAAATTTTTTCATTTATTTTTTGTTTTTGCATTTTTTGGCGTTTCTAGAGGTCTTAGAGGATTTAAGACGTTATTTTCGAATCCTCACATTTCGGGCCTTGATCTTAGCTATCTCTGTCAAAACTCAACCGATTTTGAATCGGAATACCATTTAATTCAATAATTTTCATTTATATCGACTCTGCATAAAAATAATCTTGATTTCGTCAATTTAAAATTTTTTCATTTATTTTTTGTTTTTGCATTTTTTGGCGTTTCTATAGGTCGGGCCTTGATCTTAGCTATCTCTGTCAAAACTCAACCGATTTTGAATCGGAATACCATTTAATTCAATAATTTTCATTTATATCGACTCTGCATCAAAATAATCTTGATTTCGTCAATTTAAAATTTTTTCATTTATTTTTTGTTTTTGCATTTTCTGGCGTTTCTAGAGGTCTTAGAGGATTTTAGACGTTATTTTTGAATCCTCACATTTCGGGCCTTGATCTTAGCTATCTCTGTCAAAACTCAACCGATTTTGAATCGGAATACCATTTAATTCAATAATTTTCATTTATATCGACTCTGCATCAAAATAATCTTGATTTCGTCAATTTAAAATTTTTTAATTTATTTTTTGTTTTTGCATTTTCTGGCGTTTCTAGAGGTCTTAGACGATTTTAGACGTTATTTTCGAATCCTCACATTTCGGGCCTTGATCTTAGCTATCTCTGTCAAAACTCAACCGATTTTGAATCGGAATACCATTTAATTCAATAATTTTCATTAATATCGACTCTGCATCAAAATAATCTTGATTTCGTCAATTTAAAATTTATTCATTTATTTTTTGTTTTTGCATTTTCTGGCGTTTCTAGAGGTCTTAGACGATTTTAGACGTTATTTTCGAATCCTCACATTTCGGGCCTTGATCTTAGCTATCTCTGTCAAAACTCAACCGATTTTGAATCGGAATACCATTTATTTCAATAATTTTTATTTATATCGACTCTGCATCAAAATAATCTTGATTTCGTCAAATAAAAATTTTTTCATTTATTTTTTGTTTTTGCATTTTCTGGCGTTTCTAGAGGTCTTAGACGATTTTAGACGTTATTTTCGAATCCTCACATTTCGAGCCTTGATCTTAGCTATCTCTGTCAAAACTCAACCGATTTTGAATCGGAATACCATTTAATTCAATAATTTTCATTTATATCGACTCTGCATCAAAATAATCTTGATTTCGTCAATTTAAAATTTTTTCATTTATTTTTTGTTTTTGCATTTTCTGGCGTTTCTAGAGGTCTTAGACGATTTTAGACGTTATTTTTGAATCCTCACATTTCGGGCCTTGATCTTAGCTATCTCTGTCAAAACTCAACCGATTTTGAATCGGAATACCATTTAATTCAATAATTTTCATTTATATCGACTCTGCATCAAAATAATCTTGATTTCGTCAATTTAAAATTTTTTCATTTATTTTTTGTTTTTGCATTTTCTGGCGTTTCTAGAGGTCTTAGACGATTTTAGACGTTATTTTCGAATCCTCACATTTCGGGCCTTGATCTTAGCTATCTCTGTCAAAACTCAACCGATTTTGAATCGGAATACCATTTAATTCAATAATTTTCATTAATATCGACTCTGCATCAAAATAATCTTGATTTCGTCAATTTAAAATTTATTCATTTATTTTTTTGTTTTTGCATTTTCTGGCGTTTCTAGAGGTCTTAGACGATTTTAGACGTTATTTTCGAATCCTCACATTTCGGGCCTTGATCTTAGCTATCTCTGTCAAAACTCAACCGATTTTGAATCGGAATACCATTTATTTCAATAATTTTTATTTATATCGACTCTGCATCAAAATAATCTTGATTTCGTCAAATAAAAATTTTTTCATATATTTTTTGTTTTTGCATTTTCTGGCGTTTCTAGAGGTCTTAGACGATTTTAGACGTTATTTTCGAATCCTCACATTTCGGGCCTTGATCTTAGCTATCTCTGTCAAAACTCAACCGATTTTGAATCGGAATACCATTTAATTCAATAATTTTCATTTATATCGACTCTGCATCAAAATAATCTTGATTTCGTCAATTTAAAATTTTTTCATTTATTTTTTGTTTTTGCATTTTCTGGCGTTTCTAGAGGTTTTAGACGATTTTAGACGTTATTTTCGAATCCTCACATTTCGGGCCTTGATCTTAGCTATCTCTGTCAAAACTCAACCGATTTTGAATCTGAATACCGTTTAATTCAATAATTTTCATTTATATCGACTCTGCATCAAAATAATCTTGATTTCGTCAATTTAAAATTTTTTCATTTATTTTTTGTTTTTGCATTTTCTGGCGTTTCTAGAGGTCTTAGACGATTTTAGACGTTATTTTCGAATCCTCACATTTCAGGCCTTGATCTTAGCTATCTCTGTCAAAACTCAACCGATTTTGAATCGGAATACCATTTAATTCAATAATTTTCATTTATATCGACTCTGCATCAAAATAATCTTGATTTCGTCAATTTAAAATTTTTTCATTTATTTTTTGTTTTTGCATTTTTTGGCGTTTCTAGAGGTCTTAGAGGATTTAAGACGTTATTTTCGAATCCTCACATTTCGGGCCTTGATCTTAGCTATCTCTGTCAAAACTCAACCGATTTTGAATCGGAATACCATTTAATTCAATAATTTTCATTTATATCGACTCTGCATAAAAATAATCTTGATTTCGTCAATTTAAAATTTTTTCATTTATTTTTTGTTTTTGCATTTTTTGGCGTTTCTTAGGTCGGGCCTTGATCTTAGCTATCTCTGTCAAAACTCAACCGATTTTGAATCGGAATACCATTTAATTCAATAATTTTCATTTATATCGACTCTGCATCAAAATAATCTTGATTTCGTCAATTTAAAATTTTTTCATTTATTTTTTGTTTTTGCATTTTCTGGCGTTTCTAGAGGTCTTAGAGGATTTTAGACGTTATTTTCGAATCCTCACATTTCGGGCCTTGATCTTAGCTATCTCTGTCAAAACTCACCCGATTTTGAATCGGAATACCATTTAATTCAATAATTTTCATTTATATCGACTCTGCATCAAAATAATCTTGATTTCGTCAATTTAAAATTTTTTCATTTATTTTTTGTTTTTGCATTTTCTGGCGTTTCTAGAGGTCTTAGAGGATTTTAGACGTTATTTTCGAATCCTCACATTTCGGGCCTTGATCTTAGCTATCTCTGTCAAAACTCAACCGATTTTGAATCGGAATACCATTTAATTCAATAATTTTCATTTATATCGACTCTGCATCAAAATAATCTTGATTTCGTCAATTTAAAATTTTTTCATTTATTTTTTGTTTTTGCATTTTCTGGCGTTTCTAGAGGTCTTAGACGATTTTAGACGTTATTTTCGAATCCTCACATTTCGGGCCTTGATCTTAGCTATCTCTGTCAAAACTCAACCGATTTTGAATCGGAATACCATTTAATTCAAAAATTTTCATTAATATCGACTCTGCATCAAAATAATCTTGATTTCGTCAATTTAAAATTTTTTCATTTATTTTTTGTTTTTGCATTTTCTGGCGTTTCTAGAGGTCTTAGACGATTTTAGACGTTATTTTCGAATCCTCACATTTCGGGCCTTGATCTTAGTTATCTCTGTCAAAACTCAACCGATTTTGAATCGGAATACCATTTAATTCAATAATTTTCATTTATATCGACTCTGCATCAAAATAATCTTGATTTCGTCAATTTAAAATTTTTTCATTTATTTTTTGTTTTTGCATTTTCTGGCGTTTCTAGAGGTCTTAGAGGATTTTAGACGTTATTTTCGAATCCTCACATTTCAGGCCTTGATCTTAGCTATCTCTGTCAAAACTCAACCGATTTTGAATCAGAATACCATTTAATTCAATAATTTTCATTAATATCGACTCTGCATCAAAATAATCTTGATTTCGTCAATTTAAAATTTTTTCATTTATTTTTTGTTTTTGCATTTTCTGGCGTTTCTAGAGGTCTTAGACGATTTTAGACGTTATTTTCGAATCCTCACATTTCGGGCCTTGATCTTAGCTATCTCTGTCAAAACTCAACCGATTTTGAATCGGAATACCATTTAATTCAATAATTTTCATTTATATCGACTCTGCATCAAAATAATCTTGATTTCGTCAATTTAAAATTTTTTCATTTAATTTTTTGTTTTTGCATTTTCTGGCGTTTCTAGAGGTCTTAGAGGATTTTAGACGTTATTTTCGAATCCTCACATTTCGGGCCTTGATCTTAGCTATCTCTGTCAAAACTCAACCGATTTTGAATCGGAATACCATTTAATTCAATAATTTTCATTTATATCGACTCTGCATCAAAATAATCTTGATTTCGTCAATTTAAAATTTTTTCATTTATTTTTTGTTTTTGCATTTTTTGGCGTTTCTAGAGGTCTTAGAGGATTTTAGACGTTATTTTCGAATCCTCACATTTCGGGCCTTGATCTTAGCTATCTCTGTCAAAACTCAACCGATTTTGAATCGGAATACCATTTAATTCAATAATTTTCATTTATATCGACTCTGCATCAAAATAATCTTGATTTCGTCAATTTAAAATTTTTTCATTTATTTTTTGTTTTTGCATTTTTTGGCGTTTCTAGAGGTCTTAGAGGATTTTAGACGTTATTTTCGAATCCTCACATTTCAGGCCTTGATCTTAGCTATCTCTGTCAAAACTCAACCGATTTTGAATCAGAATACCATTTAATTCAATAATTTTCATTTATATCGACTCTGCATCAAAATAATTTTGATTTCGTCAATTTAAAATTTTTTCATTTATTTTTTGTTTTTGCATTTTACCGATTTTGAATCAGAATACCATTTAATTCAATAATTTTCATTAATATCGACTCTGCATCAAAATAATCTTGATTTCGTCAATTTAAAATTTTTTCATTTATTTTTTGTTTTTGCATTTTCTGGCGTTTCTAGAGGTCTTAGAGGATTTTAGACGTTATTTTCGAATCCTCACATTTCGGGCCTTGATCTTAGCTATCTCTGTCAAAACTCAACCGATTTTGAATCGGAATACCATTTAATTCAATAATTTTCATTTATATCGACTCTGCATCAAAATAATCTTGATTTCGTCAATTTAAAATTTTTTCATTTATTTTTTGTTTTTGCATTTTCTGGCGTTTCTAGAGGTCTTAGACGATTTTAGACGTTATTTTCGAATCCTCACATTTCAGGCCTTGATCTTAGCTATCTCTGTCAAAACTCAACCGATTTTGAATCGGAATACCATTTAATTCAATAATTTTCATTTATATCGACTCTGCATCAAAATAATCTTGATTTCGTCAATTTAAAATTTTTTCATTTATTTTTTGTTTTTGCATTTTCTGGCGTTTCTAGAGGTCTTAGAGGATTTTAGACGTTATTTTCGAATCCTCACATTTCGGGCCTTGATCTTAGCTATCTCTGTCAAAACTCAACCGATTTTGAATCGGAATACCATTTAATTCAATAATTTTCATTTATATCGACTCTGCATCAAAATAATCTTGATTTCGTCAATTTAAAATTTTTTCATTTATTTTTTGTTTTTGCATTTTCTGGCGTTTCTAGAGGTCTTAGAGGATTTTAGACGTTATTTTCGAATCCTCACATTTCGGGCCTTGATCTTAGCTATCTCTGTCAAAACTCAACCGATTTTGAATCGGAATACCATTTAATTCAATAATTTTCATTTATATCGACTCTGCATCAAAATAATCTTGATTTCGTCAATTTAAAATTTTTTCATTTATTTTTTGTTTTTGCATTTTCTGGCGTTTCTAGAGGTCTTAGAGGATTTTAGACGTTATTTTCGAATCCTCACATTTCGGGCCTTGATCTTAGCTATCTCTGTCAAAACTCAACCGATTTTGAATCGGAATACCATTTAATTCAATAATTTTCATTTATATCGACTCTGCATCAAAATAATCTTGATTTCGTCAATTTAAAATTTTTTCATTTATTTTTTGTTTTTGCATTTTCTGGCGTTTCTAGAGGTCTTAGAGGATTTTAGACGTTATTTTCGAATCCTCACATTTCGGGCCTTGATCTTAGCTATCTCTGTCAAAACTCAACCGATTTTGAATCGGAATACCATTTAATTCAATAATTTTCATTAATATCGACTCTGCATCAAAATAATCTTGATTTCGTCAATTTAAAATTTATTCATTTATTTTTTGTTTTTGCATTTTCTGGCGTTTCTAGAGGTCTTAGACGATTTTAGACGTTATTTTCGAATCCTCACATTTCGGGCCTTGATCTTAGCTATCTCTGTCAAAACTCAACCGATTTTGAATCGGAATACCATTTAATTCAATAATTTTTATTTATATCGACTCTGCATCAAAATAATCTTGATTTCGTCAAATAAAAATTTTTTCATTTATTTTTTGTTTTTGCATTTTCTGGCGTTTCTAGAGGTCTTAGACGATTTTAGACGTTATTTTCGAATCCTCACATTTCGGGCCTTGATCTTAGCTATCTCTGTCAAAACTCAACCGATTTTGAATCGGAATACCGTTTAATTCAATAATTTTCATTTATATCGACTCTGCATCAAAATAATCTTGATTTCGTCAATTTAAAATTTTTTCATTTATTTTTTGTTTTTGCATTTTCTGGCGTTTCTAGAGGTCTTAGACGATTTTAGACGTTATTTTCGAATCCTCACATTTCGGGCCTTGATCTTAGCTATCTCTGTCAAAACTCAACCGATTTTGAATCGGAATACCATTTAATTCAATAATTTTCATTTATATCGACTCTGCATCAAAATAATCTTGATTTCGTCAATTTAAAATTTTTTCATTTATTTTTTGTTTTTGCATTTTCTGGCGTTTCTAGAGGTCTTAGAGGATTTTAGACGTTATTTTCGAATCCTCACATTTCAGGCCTTGATCTTAGCTATCTCTGTCAAAACTCAACCGATTTTGAATCAGAATACCATTTAATTCAATAATTTTCATTTATATCGACTCTGCATCAAAATAATCTTGATTTCGTCAATTTAAAATATTTTCATTTAATTTTTTGTTTTTGCATTTTCTGGCGTTTCTAGAGGTCTTAGAGGATTTTAGACGTTATTTTCGAATCCTCACATTTCGGGCCTTGATCTTAGCTATCTCTGTCAAAACTCAACCGATTTTGAATCGGAATACCATTTAATTCAATAATTTTCATTTATATCGACTCTGCATCAAAATAATCTTGCTTTCGTCAATTTAAAATTTTTTCATTTATTTTTTGTTTTTGCATTTTCTGGCGTTTCTAGAGGTCTTAGACGATTTTAGACGTTATTTTCGAATCCTCACATTTCGGGCCTTGATCTTAGCTATCTCTGTCAAAACTCAACCGATTTTGAATCGGAATACCATTTAATTCAATAATTTTCATTTATATCGACTCTGCATCAAAATAATCTTGATTTCGTCAATTTAAAATTTTTTCATTTATTTTTTGTTTTTGCATTTTTTGGCGTTTCTAGAGGTCTTAGAGGATTTTAGACGTTATTTTCGAATCCTCACATTTCAGGCCTTGATCTTAGCTATCTCTGTCAAAACTCAACCGATTTTGAATCAGAATACCGTTTAATTCAATAATTTTCATTTATATCGACTCTGCATCAAAATAATTTTGATTTCGTCAATTTAAAATTTTTTCATTTATTTTTTGTTTTTGCATTTTACCGATTTTGAATCAGAATACCATTTAATTCAATAATTTTCATTAATATCGACTCTGCATCAAAATAATCTTGATTTCGTCAATTTAAAATTTTTTTCATTTATTTTTTGTTTTTGCATTTTCTGGCGTTTCTAGAGGTCTTAGACGATTTTAGACGTTATTTTCGAATCCTCACATTTCAGGCCTTGATCTTAGCTATCTCTGTCAAAACTCAACCGATTTTGAATCGGAATACCATTTAATTCAATAATTTTCATTAATATCGACTCTGCATCAAAATAATCTTGATTTCGTCAATTTAAAATTTATTCATTTATTTTTTTGTTTTTGCATTTTCTGGCGTTTCTAGAGGTCTTAGACGATTTTAGACGTTATTTTCGAATCCTCACATTTCGGGCCTTGATCTTAGCTATCTCTGTCAAAACTCAACCGATTTTGAATCGGAATACCATTTAATTCAATAATTTTTATTTATATCGACTCTGCATCAAAATAATCTTGATTTCGTCAAATAAAAATTTTTTCATTTATTTTTTGTTTTTGCATTTTCTGGCGTTTCTAGAGGTCTTAGACGATTTTAGACGTTATTTTCGAATCCTCACATTTCGGGCCTTGATCTTAGCTATCTCTGTCAAAACTCAACCGATTTTGAATCGGAATACCGTTTAATTCAATAATTTTCATTTATATCGACTCTGCATCAAAATAATCTTGATTTCGTCAATTTAAAATTTTTTCATTTATTTTTTGTTTTTGCATTTTCTGGCGTTTCTAGAGGTCTTAGACGATTTTAGACGTTATTTTCGAATCCTCACATTTCGGGCCTTGATCTTAGCTATCTCTGTCAAAACTCAACCGATTTTGAATCGGAATACCATTTAATTCAATAATTTTCATTTATATCGACTCTGCATCAAAATAATCTTGATTTCGTCAATTTAAAATTTTTTCATTTATTTTTTGTTTTTGCATTTTCTGGCGTTTCTAGAGGTCTTAGAGGATTTTAGACGTTATTTTCGAATCCTCACATTTCAGGCCTTGATCTTAGCTATCTCTGTCAAAACTCAACCGATTTTGAATCAGAATACCATTTAATTCAATAATTTTCATTTATATCGACTCTGCATCAAAATAATCTTGATTTCGTCAATTTAAAATATTTTCATTTAATTTTTTGTTTTTGCATTTTCTGGCGTTTCTAGAGGTCTTAGAGGATTTTAGACGTTATTTTCGAATCCTCACATTTCGGGCCTTGATCTTAGCTATCTCTGTCAAAACTCAACCGATTTTGAATCGGAATACCATTTAATTCAATAATTTTCATTTATATCGACTCTGCATCAAAATAATCTTGCTTTCGTCAATTTAAAATTTTTTCATTTATTTTTTGTTTTTGCATTTTCTGGCGTTTCTAGAGGTCTAAGACGAATTTGGACGTTATTTTCGAATCCTCACATTTCGGGCCTTGATCTTAGCTATCTCTGTCAAAACTCAACCGATTTTGAATCGGAATACCATTTAATTCAATAATTTTCATTTATATCGACTCTGCATAAAAATAATCTTGATTTCGTCAATTTAAAATTTTTTCATTTATTTTTTGTTTTTGCATTTTTTGGCGTTTCTAGAGGTCTTAGAGGATTTTAGACGTTATTTTCGAATCCTCACATTTCAGGCCTTGATCTTAGCTATCTCTGTCAAAACTCAACCGATTTTGAATCAGAATACCGTTTAATTCAATAATTTTCATTTATATCGACTCTGCATCAAAATAATTTTGATTTCGTCAATTTAAAATTTTTTCATTTATTTTTTGTTTTTGCATTTTACCGATTTTGAATCAGAATACCATTTAATTCAATAATTTTCATTAATATCGACTCTGCATCAAAATAATCTTGATTTCGTCAATTTAAAATTTTTTCATTTATTTTTTGTTTTTGCATTTTCTGGCGTTTCTAGAGGTCTTAGACGATTTTAGACGTTATTTTCGAATCCTCACATTTCAGGCCTTGATCTTAGCTATCTCTGTCAAAACTCAACCGATTTTGAATCGGAATACCATTTAATTCAATAATTTTCATTTATATCGACTCTGCATCAAAATAATCTTGATTTCGTCAATTTAAAATTTTTTCATTTATTTTTTGTTTTTGCATTTTTTGGCGTTTCTAGAGGTCTTAGACGATTTTAGACGTTATTTTCGAATCCTCACATTTCAGGCCTTGATCTTAGCTATCTCTGTCAAAACTCAACCGATTTTGAATCGGAATACCATTTAATTCAATAATTTTCATTTATATCGACTCTGCATCAAAATAATCTTGATTTCGTCAATTTAAAATATTTTCATTTAATTTTTTGTTTTTGCATTTTTTGGCGTTTCTAGAGGTCTTAGAGGATTTAAGACGTTATTTTCGAATCCTCACATTTCGGGCCTTGATCTTAGCTATCTCTGTCAAAAACTCAACCGATTTTGAATCGGAATACCATTTAATTCAATAATTTTCATTTATATCGACTCTGCATCAAAATAATCTTGATTTCGTCAATTTAAAATTTTTTCATTTATTTTTTGTTTTTGCATTTTCTGGCGTTTCTAGAGGTCTTAGAGGATTTTAGACGTTATTTTCGAATCCTCACATTTCGGGCCTTGATCTTAGCTATCTCTGTCAAAACTCAACCGATTTTGAATCGGAATACCATTTAATTCAATAATTTTCATTTATATCGACTCTGCATCAAAATAATCTTGATTTCGTCAATTTAAAATTTTTTCATTTATTTTTTGTTTTTGCATTTTCTGGCGTTTCTAGAGGTCTTAGACGATTTTAGACGTTATTTTCGAATCCTCACATTTCGGGCCTTGATCTTAGCTATCTCTGTCAAAACTCAACCGATTTTGAATCGGAATACCATTTAATTCAATAATTTTCATTTATATCGACTCTGCATCAAAATAATCTTGATTTCGTCAATTTAAAATTTTTTCATTTATTTTTTGTTTTTGCATTTTCTGGCGTTTCTAGAGGTCTTAGACGATTTTAGACGTTATTTTCGAATCCTCACATTTCGGGCCTTGATCTTAGCTATCTCTGTCAAAACTCAACCGATTTTGAATCGGAATACCATTTAATTCAAAAATTTTCATTTATATCGACTCTGCATCAAAATAATCTTGATTTCGTCAATTTAAAATTTTTTCATTTATTTTTTGTTTTTGCATTTTCTGGCGTTTCTAGAGGTCTTAGACGATTTTAGACGTTATTTTCGAATCCTCACATTTCGGGCCTTGATCTTAGTTATCTCTGTCAAAACTCAACCGATTTTGAATCGGAATACCATTTAATTCAATAATTTTCATTTATATCGACTCTGCATCAAAATAATCTTGATTTCGTCAATTTAAAATTTTTTCATTTAATTTTTTGTTTTTGCATTTTCTGGCGTTTCTAGAGGTCTTAGAGGATTTTAGACGTTATTTTCGAATCCTCACATTTCGGGCCTTGATCTTAGCTATCTCTGTCAAAACTCAACCGATTTTGAATCGGAATACCATTTAATTCAATAATTTTCATTTATATCGACTCTGCATCAAAATAATCTTGATTTCGTCAATTTAAAATTTTTTCATTTATTTTTTGTTTTTGCATTTTTTGGCGTTTCTAGAGGTCTTAGAGGATTTAAGACGTTATTTTCGAATCCTCACATTTCGGGCCTTGATCTTAGCTATCTCTGTCAAAACTCAACCGATTTTGAATCGGAATACCATTTAATTCAATAATTTTCATTTATATCGACTCTGCATAAAAATAATCTTGATTTCGTCAATTTAAAATTTTTTCATTTATTTTTTGTTTTTGCATTTTTTGGCGTTTCTAGAGGTCTTAGAGGATTTTAGACGTTATTTTCGAATCCTCACATTTCAGGCCTTGATCTTAGCTATCTCTGTCAAAACTCAAACGATTTTGAATCAGAATACCATTTAATTCAATAATTTTCATTTATATCGACTCTGCATCAAAATAATTTTGATTTCGTCAATTTAAAATTTTTTCATTTATTTTTTGTTTTTGCATTTTACCGATTTTGAATCAGAATACCATTTAATTCAATAATTTTCATTAATATCGACTCTGCATCAAAATAATCTTGATTTCGTCAATTTAAAATTTTTTCATTTATTTTTTTGTTTTTGCATTTTCTGGCGTTTCTAGAGGTCTTAGAGGATTTTAGACGTTATTTTCGAATCCTCACATTTCGGGCCTTGATCTTAGCTATCTCTGTCAAAACTCAACCGATTTTGAATCGGAATACCATTTAATTCAATAATTTTCATTTATATCGACTCTGCATCAAAATAATCTTGATTTCGTCAATTTAAAATTTTTTCATTTATTTTTTGTTTTTGCATTTTCTGGCGTTTCTAGAGGTCTTAGACGATTTTAGACGTTATTTTCGAATCCTCACATTTCAGGCCTTGATCTTAGCTATCTCTGTCAAAACTCAACCGATTTTGAATCGGAATACCATTTAATTCAATAATTTTCATTTATATCGACTCTGCATCAAAATAATCTTGATTTCGTCAATTTAAAATTTTTTCATTTATTTTTTGTTTTTGCATTTTCTGGCGTTTCTAGAGGTCTTAGAGGATTTTAGACGTTATTTTCGAATCCTCACATTTCGGGCCTTGATCTTAGCTATCTCTGTCAAAACTCAACCGATTTTGAATCGGAATACCATTTAATTCAATAATTTTCATTTATATCGACTCTGCATCAAAATAATCTTGATTTCGTCAATTTAAAATTTTTTCATTTATTTTTTGTTTTTGCATTTTCTGGCGTTTCTAGAGGTCTTAGAGGATTTTAGACGTTATTTTCGAATCCTCACATTTCGGGCCTTGATCTTAGCTATCTCTGTCAAAACTCAACCGATTTTGAATCGGAATACCATTTAATTCAATAATTTTCATTTATATCGACTCTGCATCAAAATAATCTTGATTTCGTCAATTTAAAATTTTTTCATTTATTTTTTGTTTTTGCATTTTCTGGCGTTTCTAGAGGTCTTAGAGGATTTTAGACGTTATTTTCGAATCCTCACATTTCGGGCCTTGATCTTAGCTATCTCTGTCAAAACTCAACCGATTTTGAATCGGAATACCATTTAATTCAATAATTTTCATTTATATCGACTCTGCATCAAAATAATCTTGATTTCGTCAATTTAAAATTTTTTCATTTATTTTTTGTTTTTGCATTTTCTGGCGTTTCTAGAGGTCTTAGAGGATTTTAGACGTTATTTTCGAATCCTCACATTTCGGGCCTTGATCTTAGCTATCTCTGTCAAAACTCAACCGATTTTGAATCGGAATACCATTTAATTCAATAATTTTCATTAATATCGACTCTGCATCAAAATAATCTTGATTTCGTCAATTTAAAATTTATTCATTTATTTTTTGTTTTTGCATTTTCTGGCGTTTCTAGAGGTCTTTGACGATTTTAGACGTTATTTTCGAATCCTCACATTTCAGGCCTTGATCTTAGCTATCTCTGTCAAAACTCAACCGATTTTGAATCGGAATACCATTTAATTCAATAATTTTTATTTATATCGACTCTGCATCAAAATAATCTTGATTTCGTCAAATAAAAATTTTTTCATTTATTTTTTGTTTTTGCATTTTCTGGCGTTTCTAGAGGTCTTAGACGATTTTAGACGTTATTTTCGAATCCTCACATTTCGGGCCTTGATCTTAGCTATCTCTGTCAAAACTCAACCGATTTTGAATCGGAATACCGTTTAATTCAATAATTTTCATTTATATCGACTCTGCATCAAAATAATCTTGATTTCGTCAATTTAAAATTTTTTCATTTATTTTTTGTTTTTGCATTTTCTGGCGTTTCTAGAGGTCTTAGACGATTTTAGACGTTATTTTCGAATCCTCACATTTCGGGCCTTGATCTTAGCTATCTCTGTCAAAACTCAACCGATTTTGAATCGGAATACCATTTAATTCAATAATTTTCATTTATATCGACTCTGCATCAAAATAATCTTGATTTCGTCAATTTAAAATTTTTTCATTTATTTTTTGTTTTTGCATTTTCTGGCGTTTCTAGAGGTCTTAGACGATTTTAGACGTTATTTTCGAATCCTCACATTTCAGGCCTTGATCTTAGCTATCTCTGTCAAAACTCAACCGATTTTGAATCAGAATACCATTTAATTCAATAATTTTCATTTATATCGACTCTGCATCAAAATAATCTTGATTTCGTCAATTTAAAATATTTTCATTTAATTTTTTGTTTTTGCATTTTCTGGCATTTCTAGAGGTCTTAGAGGATTTTAGACGTTATTTTCGAATCCTCACATTTCGGGCCTTGATCTTAGCTATCTCTGTCAAAACTCAACCGATTTTGAATCGGAATACCATTTAATTCAATAATTTTCATTTATATCGACTCTGCATCAAAATAATCTTGATTTCGTCAATTTAAAATTTTTTCATTTATTTTTTGTTTTTGCATTTTCTGGCGTTTCTAGAGGTCTAAGACGAATTTGGACGTTATTTTCGAATCCTCACATTTCGGGCCTTGATCTTAGCTATCTCTGTCAAAACTCAACCGATTTTGAATCGGAATACCATTTAATTCAATAATTTTCATTTATATCGACTCTGCATAAAAATAATCTTGATTTCGTCAATTTAAAATTTTTTCATTTATTTTTTGTTTTTGCATTTTTTGGCGTTTCTAGAGGTCTTAGAGGATTTTAGACGTTATTTTCGAATCCTCACATTTCAGGCCTTGATCTTAGCTATCTCTGTCAAAACTCAACCGATTTTGAATCAGAATACCGTTTAATTCAATAATTTTCATTTATATCGACTCTGCATCAAAATAATTTTGATTTCGTCAATTTAAAATTTTTTCATTTATTTTTTGTTTTTGCATTTTACCGATTTTGAATCAGAATACCATTTAATTCAATAATTTTCATTAATATCGACTCTGCATCAAAATAATCTTGATTTCGTCAATTTAAAATTTTTTCATTTATTTTTTGTTTTTGCATTTTCTGGCGTTTCTAGAGGTCTTAGACGATTTTAGACGTTATTTTCGAATCCTCACATTTCGGGCCTTGATCTTAGCTATCTCTGTCAAAACTCAACCGATTTTGAATCGGAATACCATTTAATTCAATAATTTTCATTTATATCGACTCTGCATCAAAATAATCTTGATTTCGTCAATTTAAAATTTTTTCATTTATTTTTTTGTTTTTGCATTTTCTGGCGTTTCTAGAGGTCTTAGAGGATTTTAGACGTTATTTTCGAATCCTCACATTTCGGGCCTTGATCTTAGCTATCTCTGTCAAAACTCAACCGATTTTGAATCGGAATACCATTTAATTCAATAATTTTCATTTATATCGACTCTGCATCAAAATAATCTTGATTTCGTCAATTTAAAATTTTTTCATTTATTTTTTGTTTTTGCATTTTCTTTCGTTTCTAGAGGTCTTAGAGGATTTTAGACGTTATTTTCGAATCCTCACATTTCGGGCCTTGATCTTAGCTATCTCTGTCAAAACTCAACCGATTTTGAATCGGAATACCATTTAATTCAATAATTTTCATTTATATCGACTCTGCATCAAAATAATCTTGATTTCGTCAATTTAAAATTTTTTCATTTATTTTTTGTTTTTGCATTTTCTGGCGTTTCTAGAGGTCTTAGACGATTTTAGACGTTATTTTCGAATCCTCACATTTCGGGCCTTGATCTTAGCTATCTCTGTCAAAACTCAACCGATTTTGAATCGGAATACCATTTAATTCAATAATTTTCATTAATATCGACTCTGCATCAAAATAATCTTGATTTCGTCAATTTAAAATTTATTCATTTATTTTTTGTTTTTGCATTTTCTGGCGTTTCTAGAGGTCTTAGACGATTTTAGACGTTATTTTCGAATCCTCACATTTCGGGCCTTGATCTTAGTTATCTCTGTCAAAACTCAACCGATTTTGAATCGGAATACCATTTAATTCAATAATTTTCATTTATATCGACTCTGCATCAAAATAATCTTGATTTCGTCAATTTAAAATTTTTTCATTTAATTTTTTGTTTTTGCATTTTCTGGCGTTTCTAGAGGTCTTAGAGGATTTTAGACGTTATTTTCGAATCCTCACATTTCGGGCCTTGATCTTAGCTATCTCTGTCAAAACTCAACCGATTTTGAATCAGAATACCATTTAATTCAATAATTTTCATTTATATCGACTCTGCATCAAAATAATCTTGATTTCGTCAATTTAAAATTTTTTCATTTATTTTTTTGTTTTTGCATTTTACCGATTTTGAATCAGAATACCATTTAATTCAATAATTTTCATTAATATCGACTCTGCATCAAAATAATCTTGATTTCGTCAATTTAAAATTTTTTTCATTTATTTTTTGTTTTTGCATTTTCTGGCGTTTCTAGAGGTCTTAGAGGATTTTAGACGTTATTTTCGAATCCTCACATTTCGGGCCTTGATCTTAGCTATCTCTGTCAAAACTCAACCGATTTTGAATCAGAATACCATTTAATTCAATAATTTTCATTTATATCGACTCTGCATCAAAATAATTTTTGATTTCGTCAATTTAAAATTTTTTCATTTATTTTTTGTTTTTGCATTTTACCGATTTTGAATCAGAATACCATTTAATTCAATAATTTTCATTTATATCGACTCTGCATCAAAATAATCTTGATTTCGTCAATTTAAAATTTTTTCATTTATTTTTTGTTTTTGCATTTTCTGGCGTTTCTAGAGGTCTTAGAGGATTTTAGACGTTATTTTCGAATCCTCACATTTCGGGCCTTGATCTTAGCTATCTCTGTCAAAACTCAACCGATTTTGAATCGGAATACCATTTAATTCAATAATTTTCATTTATATCGACTCTGCATCAAAATAATCTTGATTTCGTCAATTTAAAATTTTTTCATTTATTTTTTGTTTTTGCATTTTCTGGCGTTTCTAGAGGTCTTAGACGATTTTAGACGTTATTTTCGAATCCTCACATTTCAGGCCTTGATCTTAGCTATCTCTGTCAAAACTCAACCGATTTTGAATCGGAATACCATTTAATTCAATAATTTTCATTTATATCGACTCTGCATCAAAATAATCTTGATTTCGTCAATTTAAAATTTTTTCATTTATTTTTTGTTTTTGCATTTTCTGGCGTTTCTAGAGGTCTTAGAGGATTTTTAGACGTTATTTTCGAATCCTCACATTTCGGGCCTTGATCTTAGCTATCTCTGTCAAAACTCAACCGATTTTGAATCGGAATACCATTTAATTCAATAATTTTCATTTATATCGACTCTGCATCAAAATAATCTTGATTTCGTCAATTTAAAATTTTTTCATTTATTTTTTGTTTTTGCATTTTCTGGCGTTTCTAGAGGTCTTAGAGGATTTTAGACGTTATTTTCGAATCCTCACATTTCGGGCCTTGATCTTAGCTATCTCTGTCAAAACTCAACCGATTTTGAATCGGAATACCATTTAATTCAATAATTTTCATTTATATCGACTCTGCATCAAAATAATCTTGATTTCGTCAATTTAAAATTTTTTCATTTATTTTTTGTTTTTGCATTTTCTGGCGTTTCTAGAGGTCTTAGAGGATTTTAGACGTTATTTTCGAATCCTCACATTTCGGGCCTTGATCTTAGCTATCTCTGTCAAAACTCAACCGATTTTGAATCGGAATACCATTTAATTCAATAATTTTCATTTATATCGACTCTGCATCAAAATAATCTTGATTTCGTCAATTTAAAATTTTTTCATTTATTTTTTGTTTTTGCATTTTCTGGCGTTTCTAGAGGTCTTAGAGGATTTTAGACGATATTTTCGAATCCTCACATTTCGGGCCTTGATCTTAGCTATCTCTGTCAAAACTCAACCGATTTTCAATCGGAATACCATTTAATTCAATAATTTTCATTTATATCGACTCTGCATCAAAATAATTTTGATTTCGTCAATTTAAAATTTTTTCATTTATTTTTTGTTTTTGCATTTTCTGGCGTTTCTAGAGGTCTTAGACGATTTTAGACGTTATTTTCGAATCCTCACATTTCGGGCCTTGATCTTAGCTATCTCTGTCAAAACTCAACCGATTTTGAATCGGAATACCATTTAATTCAATAATTTTCATTAATATCGACTCTGCATCAAAATAATCTTGATTTCGTCAATTTAAAATTTTTTCATTTATTTTTTGTTTTTGCATTTTCTGGCGTTTCTAGAGGTCTTAGAGGATTTTAGACGTTATTTTCGAATCCTCACATTTCGGGCCTTGATCTTAGCTATCTCTGTCAAAACTCAACCGATTTTGAATCGGAATACCATTTAATTCAATAATTTTCATTTATATCGACTCTGCATCAAAATAATCTTGATTTCGTCAATTTAAAATTTTTTCATTTATTTTTTGTTTTTGCATTTTCTGGCGTTTCTAGAGGTCTTAGAGGATTTTAGACGTTATTTTCGAATCCTCACATTTCGGGCCTTGATCTTAGCTATCTCTGTCAAAACTCAACCGATTTTGAATCGGAATACCATTTAATTCAATAATTTTCATTTATATCGACTCTGCATCAAAATAATCTTGATTTCGTCAATTTAAAATTTTTTCATTTATTTTTTGTTTTTGCATTTTCTGGCATTTCTAGAGGTCTTAGAGGATTTTAGACGATATTTTCGAATCCTCACATTTCGGGCCTTGATCTTAGCTATCTCTGTCAAAACTCAACCGATTTTCAATCGGAATACCATTTAATTCAATAATTTTCATTTATATCGACTCTGCATCAAAATAATCTTGATTTCGTCAATTTAAAATTTTTTCATTTATTTTTTGTTTTTGCATTTTCTGGCGTTTCTAGAGGTCTTAGAGGATTTTAGACGTTATTTTCGAATCCTCACATTTCGGGCCTTGATCTTAGCTATCTCTGTCAAAACTCAACCGATTTTGAATCGGAATACCATTTAATTCAATAATTTTCATTAATATCGACTCTGCATCAAAATAATCTTGATTTCGTCAATTTAAAATTTATTCATTTATTTTTTGTTTTTGCATTTTCTGGCGTTTCTAGAGGTCTTAGACGATTTTAGACGTTATTTTCGAATCCTCACATTTCGGGCCTTGATCTTAGCTATCTCTGTCAAAACTCAACCGATTTTGAATCGGAATACCATTTAATTCAATAATTTTTATTTATATCGACTCTGCATCAAAATAATCTTGATTTCGTCAAATAAAAATTTTTTTCATTTATTTTTTGTTTTTGCATTTTCTGGCGTTTCTAGAGGTCTTAGACGATTTTAGACGTTATTTTCGAATCCTCACATTTCGGGCCTTGATCTTAGCTATCTCTGTCAAAACTCAACCGATTTTGAATCGGAATACCGTTTAATTCAATAATTTTCATTTATATCGACTCTGCATCAAAATAATCTTGATTTCGTCAATTTAAAATTTTTTCATTTATTTTTTGTTTTTGCATTTTCTGGCGTTTCTAGAGGTCTTAGACGATTTTAGACGTTATTTTCGAATCTTCACATTTCAGGCCTTGATCTTAGCTATCTCTGTCAAAACTCAACCGATTTTGAATCAGAATACCATTTAATTCAATAATTTTCATTTATATCGACTCTGCATCAAAATAATCTTGATTTCGTCAATTTAAAATATTTTCATTTAATTTTTTGTTTTTGCATTTTCTGGCGTTTCTAGAGGTCTTAGAGGATTTTAGACGTTATTTTCGAATCCTCACATTTCGGGCCTTGATCTTAGCTATCTCTGTCAAAACTCAACCGATTTTGAATCGGAATACCATTTAATTCAATAATTTTCATTTATATCGACTCTGCATCAAAATAATCTTGATTTCGTCAATTTAAAATTTTTTCATTTATTTTTTGTTTTTTGCATTTTTTGGCGTTTCTAGAGGTCTTAGAGGATTTAAGACGTTATTTTCGAATCCTCACATTTCGGGCCTTGATCTTAGCTATCTCTGTCAAAACTCAACCGATTTTGAATCGGAATACCATTTAATTCAATAATTTTCATTTATATCGACTCTGCATAAAAATAATCTTGATTTCGTCAATTTAAAATTTTTTCATTTATTTTTTGTTTTTGCATTTTTTGGCGTTTCTAGAGGTCTTAGAGGATTTTAGACGTTATTTTCGAATCCT
The DNA here is from genome assembly GCA_018903735.1 of Drosophila cardini. Taxonomy (NCBI): domain Eukaryota; kingdom Metazoa; phylum Arthropoda; class Insecta; order Diptera; family Drosophilidae; genus Drosophila; species Drosophila cardini. Next base: position 48,655 of record JAEIGM010000198.1, read on the forward strand.
CACATTTCAGGCCTTGATCTTAGCTATCTCTGTCAAAACTCAACCGATTTTGAATCAGAATACCTTTAATTCAATAATTTTCATTTATATCGACTCTGCATCAAAATAATTTTGATTTCGTCAATTTAAAATTTTTTCATTTATTTTTTGTTTTTGCATTTTACCGATTTTGAATCAGAATACCATTTAATTCAATAATTTTCATTAATATCGACTCTGCATCAAAATAATCTTGATTTCGTCAATTTAAAATTTATTCATTTATTTTTTGTTTTTGCATTTTCTGGCGTTTCTAGAGGTCTTAGACGATTTTAGACGTTATTTTCGAATCCTCACATTTCGGGCCTTGATCTTAGCTATCTCTGTCAAAACTCAACCGATTTTGAATCGGAATACCATTTAATTCAATAATTTTCATTAATATCGACTCTGCATCAAAATAATCTTGATTTCGTCAATTTAAAATTTATTCATTTATTTTTTGTTTTTGCATTTTCTGGCGTTTCTAGAGGTCTTAGAGGATTTTAGACGTTATTTTCGAATCCTCACATTTCGGGCCTTGATCTTAGCTATCTCTGTCAAAACTCAACCGATTTTGAATCGGAATACCATTTAATTCAATAATTTTCATTTATATCGACTCTGCATCAAAATAATCTTGATTTCGTCAATTTAAAATTTTTTCATTTATTTTTTGTTTTTGCATTTTCTGGCGTTTCTAGAGGTCTTCGAATCCTCACATTTCGGGCCTTGATCTTAGCTATCTCTGTCAAAACTCAACCGATTTTGAATCGGAATACCATTTAATTCAATAATTTTCATTTATATCGACTCTGCATAAAAATAATCTTGATTTCGTCAATTTAAAATGTTTTCATTTATTTTTTGTTTTTGCATTTTTTGGCGTTTCTAGAGGTCTTAGAGGATTTTAGACGTTATTTTCGAATCCTCACATTTCAGGCCTTGATCTTAGCTATCTCTGTCAAAACTCAACCGATTTTGAATCAGAATACCATTTAATTCAATAATTTTCATTTATATCGACTCTGCATCAAAATAATTTTGATTTCGTCAATTTAAAATTTTTTCATTTATTTTTTGTTTTTGCATTTTACCGATTTTGAATCAGAATACCATTTAATTCAATAATTTTCATTAATATCGACTCTGCATCAAAATAATCTTGATTTCGTCAATTTAAAATTTTTTCATTTATTTTTTGTTTTTGCATTTTCTGGCGTTTCTAGAGGTCTTAGAGGATTTTAGACGTTATTTTCGAATCCTCACATTTCGGGCCTTGATCTTAGCTATCTCTGTCAAAACTCAACCGATTTTGAATCGGAATACCATTTAATTCAATAATTTTCATTTATATCGACTCTGCATCAAAATAATCTTGATTTCGTCAATTTAAAATTTTTTCATTTATTTTTTGTTTTTTGCATTTTCTGGCGTTTCTAGAGGTCTTAGAGGATTTTAGACGTTATTTTCGAATCCTCACATTTCGGGCCTTGATCTTAGCTATCTCTGTCAAAACTCAACCGATTTTGAATCGAAATACCATTTAATTCAATAATTTTCATTTATATCGAATCTGCATCAAAATAATCTTGATTTCGTCAATTTAAAATTTTTTCATTTATTTTTTGTTTTTGCATTTTCTGGCGTTTCTAGAGGTCTTAGAGGATTTTAGACGTTATTTTCGAATCCTCACATTTCGGGCCTTGATCTTAGCTATCTCTGTCAAAACTCAACCGATTTTGAATCGGAATACCATTTAATTCAATAATTTTCATTTATATCGACTCTGCATCAAAATAATCTTGATTTCGTCAATTTAAAATTTTTTCATTTATTTTTTGTTTTTGCATTTTCTGGCGTTTCTAGAGGTCTTAGAGGATTTTAGACGTTATTTTCGAATCCTCACATTTCGGGCCTTGATCTTAGCTATCTCTGTCAAAACTCAACCGATTTTGAATCGGAATACCATTTAATTCAATAATTTTCATTTATATCGACTCTGCATCAAAATAATCTTGATTTCGTCAATTTAAAATTTTTTCATTTATTTTTTGTTTTTGCATTTTCTGGCGTTTCTAGAGGTCTTAGACGATTTTAGACGTTATTTTCGAATCCTCACATTTCGGGCCTTGATCTTAGCTATCTCTGTCAAAACTCAACCGATTTTGAATCGGAATACCATTTAATTCAATAATTTTCATTTATATCGACTCTGCATCAAAATAATCTTGATTTCGTCAATTTAAAATTTTTTCATTTATTTTTTGTTTTTGCATTTTACCGATTTTGAATCAGAATACCATTTAATTCAATAATTTTCATTAATATCGACTCTGCATCAAAATAATCTTGATTTCGTCAATTTAAAATTTTTTCATTTATTTTTTGTTTTTGCATTTTCTGGCGTTTCTAGAGGTCTTAGACGATTTTAGACGTTATTTTCGAATCCTCACATTTCGGGCCTTGATCTTAGCTATCTCTGTCAAAACTCAACCGATTTTGAATCGGAATACCATTTAATTCAATAATTTTCATTAATATCGACTCTGCATCAAAATAATCTTGATTTCGTCAATTTAAAATTTATTCATTTATTTTTTGTTTTTGCATTTTCTGGCGTTTCTAGAGGTCTTAGACGATTTTAGACGTTATTTTCGAATCCTCACATTTCGGGCCTTGATCTTAGCTATCTCTGTCAAAACTCAACCGATTTTGAATCGGAATACCATTTAATTCAATAATTTTCATTTATATCGACTCTGCATCAAAATAATCTTGATTTCGTCAATTTAAAATTTTTTCATTTATTTTTTGTTTTTGCATTTTCTGGCGTTTCTAGAGGTCTTAGAGGATTTTAGACGTTATTTTCGAATCCTCACATTTCGGGCCTTGATCTTAGCTATCTCTGTCAAAACTCAACCGATTTTGAATCGGAATACCATTTAATTCAATAATTTTCATTTATATCGACTCTGCATCAAAATAATCTTGATTTCGTCAATTTAAAATTTTTTCATTTATTTTTTGTTTTTGCATTTTCTGGCGTTTCTAGAGGTCTTAGACGATTTTAGACGTTATTTTCGAATCCTCACATTTCGGGCCTTGATCTTAGCTATCTCTGTCAAAACTCAACCGATTTTCAATCGGAATACCATTTAATTCAATAATTTTCATTTATATCGACTCTGCATCAAAATAATCTTGATTTCGTCAATTTAAAATTTTTTCATTTATTTTTTGTTTTTGCATTTTCTGGCGTTTCTAGAGGTCTTAGACGATTTTAGACGTTATTTTCGAATCCTCACATTTCGGGCCTTGATCTTAGCTATCTCTGTCAAAACTCAACCGATTTTGAATCGGAATACCATTTAATTCAATAATTTTCATTAATATCGACTCTGCATCAAAATAATCTTGATTTCGTCAATTTAAAATTTATTCATTTATTTTTTGTTTTTGCATTTTCTGGCGTTTCTAGAGGTCTTAGACGATTTTAGACGTTATTTTCGAATCCTCACATTTCGGGCCTTGATCTTAGCTATCTCTGTCAAAACTCAACCGATTTTTAATCGGAATACCATTTAATTCAATAATTTTTATTTATATCGACTCTGCATCAAAATAATCTTGATTTCGTCAAATAAAAATTTTTTCATTTATTTTTTGTTTTTGCATTTTCTGGCGTTTCTAGAGGTCTTAGACGATTTTAGACGTTATTTTCGAATCCTCACATTTCGGGCCTTGATCTTAGCTATCTCTGTCAAAACTCAACCGATTTTGAATCGGAATACCGTTTAATTCAATAATTTTCATTTATATCGACTCTGCATCAAAATAATCTTGATTTCGTCAATTTAAAATTTTTTCATTTATTTTTTGTTTTTGCATTTTCTGGCGTTTCTAGAGGTCTTAGACGATTTTAGACGTTATTTTCGAATCCTCACATTTCAGGCCTTGATCTTAGCTATCTCTGTCAAAACTCAACCGATTTTGAATCAGAATACCATTTAATTCAATAATTTTCATTTATATCGACTCTGCATCAAAATAATCTTGATTTCGTCAATTTAAAATATTTTCATTTAATTTTTTGTTTTTGCATTTTCTGGCGTTTCTAGAGGTCTTAGAGGATTTTAGACGTTATTTTCGAATCCTCACATTTCGGGCCTTGATCTTAGCTATCTCTGTCAAAACTCAACCGATTTTGAATCGGAATACCATTTAATTCAATAATTTTCATTTATATCGACTCTGCATCAAAATAATCTTGATTTCGTCAATTTAAAATTTTTTCATTTATTTTTTGTTTTTGCATTTTCTGGCGTTTCTAGAGGTCTAAGACGAATTTGGACGTTATTTTCGAATCCTCACATTTCGGGCCTTGATCTTAGCTATCTCTGTCAAAACTCAACCGATTTTGAATCGGAATACCATTTAATTCAATAATTTTCATTTATATCGACTCTGCATAAAAATAATCTTGATTTCGTCAATTTAAAATTTTTTCATTTATTTTTTGTTTTTGCATTTTTTGGCGTTTCTAGAGGTCTTAGAGGATTTTAGACGTTATTTTCGAATCCTCACATTTCAGGCCTTGATCTTAGCTATCTCTGTCAAAACTCAACCGATTTTGAATCAGAATACCGTTTAATTCAATAATTTCCATTTATATCGACTCTGCATCAAAATAATTTTGATTTCGTCAATTTAAAATTTTTTCATTTATTTTTTTGTTTTTGCATTTTACCGATTTTGAATCAGAATACCATTTAATTCAATAATTTTCATTAATATCGACTCTGCATCAAAATAATCTTGATTTCGTCAATTTAAAATTTTTTCATTTATTTTTTGTTTTTGCATTTTCTGGCGTTTCTAGAGGTCTTAGACGATTTTAGACGTTATTTTCGAATCCTCACATTTCGGGCCTTGATCTTAGCTATCTCTGTCAAAACTCAACCGATTTTGAATCGGAATACCATTTAATTCAATAATTTTCATTTATATCGACTCTGCATCAAAATAATCTTGATTTCGTCAATTTAAAATTTTTTCATTATTTTTTGTTTTTGCATTTTCTGGCGTTTCTAGAGGTCTTAGAGGATTTTAGACGTTATTTTCGAATCCTCACATTTCGGGCCTTGATCTTAGCTATCTCTGTCAAAACTCAACCGATTTTGAATCGGAATACCATTTAATTCAATAATTTTCATTTATATCGACTCTGCATCAAAATAATCTTGATTTCGTCAATTTAAAATTTTTTCATTTATTTTTTGTTTTTGCATTTTCTGGCGTTTCTAGAGGTCTTAGAGGATTTTAGACGTTATTTTCGAATCCTCACATTTCGGGCCTTGATCTTAGCTATCTCTGTCAAAACTCAACCGATTTTGAATCGGAATACCATTTAATTCAATAATTTTCATTTATATCGACTCTGCATCAAAATAATCTTGATTTCGTCAATTTAAAATTTTTTCATTTATTTTTTGTTTTTGCATTTTCTGGCGTTTCTAGAGGTCTTAGACGATTTTAGACGTTATTTTCGAATCCTCACATTTCGGGCCTTGATCTTAGCTATCTCTGTCAAAACTCAACCGATTTTGAATCGGAATACCATTTAATTCAATAATTTTCATTAATATCGACTCTGCATCAAAATAATCTTGATTTCGTCAATTTAAAATTTATTCATTTATTTTTTGTTTTTGCATTTTCTGGCGTTTCTAGAGGTCTTAGACGATTTTAGACGTTATTTTCGAATCCTCACATTTCGGGCCTTGATCTTAGTTATCTCTGTCAAAACTCAACCGATTTTGAATCGGAATACCATTTAATTCAATAATTTTCATTTATATCGACTCTGCATCAAAATAATCTTGATTTCGTCAATTTAAAATTTTTTTCATTTATTTTTTTGTTTTTGCATTTTCTGGCGTTTCTAGAGGTCTTAGACGATTTTAGACGTTATTTTCGAATCCTCACATTTCGGGCCTTGATCTTAGCTATCTCTGTCAAAACTCAACCGATTTTGAATCGGAATACCATTTAATTCAATAATTTTCATTTATATCGACTCTGCATCAAAATAATCTTGATTTCGTCAATTTAAAATTTTTTCATTTATTTTTTGTTTTTGCATTTTCTGGCGTTTCTAGAGGTCTTAGACGATTTTAGACGTTATTTTCGAATCCTCACATTTCGGGCCTTGATCTTAGCTATCTCTGTCAAAACTCAACCGATTTTGAATCGGAATACCATTTAATTCAATAATTTTCATTAATATCGACTCTGCATCAAAATAATCTTGATTTCGTCAATTTAAAATTATTTCATTTATTTTTTGTTTTTGCATTTTCTGGCGTTTCTAGAGGTCTTAGACGATTTTAGACGTTATTTTCGAATCCTCACATTTCGGGCCTTGATCTTAGCTATCTCTGTCAAAACTCAACCGATTTTGAATCGGAATACCATTTAATTCAATAATTTTCATTTATATCGACTCTGCATCAAAATAATCTTGATTTCGTCAATTTAAAATTTTTTCATTTATTTTTTGTTTTTGCATTTTCTGGCGTTTCTAGAGGTCTTAGAGGATTTTAGACGTTATTTTCGAATCCTCACATTTCGGGCCTTGATCTTAGCTATCTCTGTCAAAACTCAACCGATTTTGAATCGGAATACCATTTAATTCAATAATTTTCATTTATATCGACTCTGCATCAAAATAATCTTGATTTCGTCAATTTAAAATTTTTTCATTTATTTTTTGTTTTTGCATTTTCTGGCGTTTCTAGAGGTCTTAGAGGATTTTAGACGTTATTTTCGAATCCTCACATTTCGGGCCTTGATCTTAGCTATCTCTGTCAAAACTCAACCGATTTTGAATCGGAATACCATTTAATTCAATCATTTTCATTTATATCGACTCTGCATCAAAATAATCTTGATTTCGTCAATTTAAAATTTTTTCATTTATTTTTTGTTTTTGCATTTTCTGGCGTTTCTAGAGGTCTTAGACGATTTTAGACGTTATTTTCGAATCCTCACATTTCGGGCCTTGATCTTAGCTATCTCTGTCAAAACTCAACCGATTTTGAATCGGAATACCATTTAATTCAATAATTTTCATTAATATCGACTCTGCATCAAAATAATCTTGATTTCGTCAATTTAAAATTTATTCATTTATTTTTTGTTTTTGCATTTTCTGGCGTTTCTAGAGGTCTTAGACGATTTTAGACGTTATTTTCGAATCCTCACATTTCGGGCCTTGATCTTAGTTATCTCTGTCAAAACTCAACCGATTTTGAATCGGAATACCATTTAATTCAATAATTTTCATTTATATCGACTCTGCATCAAAATAATCTTGATTTCGTCAATTTAAAATTTTTTCATTTATTTTTTGTTTTTGCATTTTCTGGCGTTTCTAGAGGTCTTAGACGATTTTAGACGTTATTTTCGAATCCTCACATTTCGGGCCTTGATCTTAGCTATCTCTGTCAAAACTCAACCAATTTTGAATCGGAATACCATTTAATTCAATAATTTTCATTTATATCGACTCTGCATCAAAATAATCTTGATTTCGTCAATTTAAAATTTTTTCATTTATTTTTTGTTTTTGCATTTTCTGGCGTTTCTAGAGGTCTTAGACGATTTTAGACGTTATTTTCGAATCCTCACATTTCGGGCCTTGATCTTAGCTATCTCTGTCAAAACTCAACCGATTTTGAATCGGAATACCATTTAATTCAATAATTTTCATTAATATCGACTCTGCATCAAAATAATCTTGATTTCGTCAATTTAAAATTTTTTCATTTATTTTTTTTTTTGCATTTTCTGGCGTTTCTAGAGGTCTTAGACGATTTTAGACGTTATTTTCGATTCCTCACATTTCGGGTCTTGATCTTAGCTATCTCTGTCAAAACTCAACCGATTTTGAATCGGAATACCATTTAATTCAATAATTTTCATTTATATCGACTCTGCATCAAAATAATCTTGATTTCGTCAATTTAAAATTTTTCATTTAATTTTTTTGTTTTTGCATTTTCTGGCGTTTCTAGAGGTCTTAGAGGATTTTAGACGTTATTTTCGAATCCTCACATTTCGGGCCTTGATCTTAGCTATCTCTGTCAAAACTCAACCGATTTTGAATCGGAATACCATTTAATTCAATAATTTTCATTTATATCGACTCTGCATCAAAATAATCTTGATTTCGTCAATTTAAAATTTTTTCATTTATTTTTTGTTTTTGCATTTTTTGGCGTTTCTAGAGGTCTTAGAGGATTTAAGACGTTATTTTCGAATCCTCACATTTCGGGCCTTGATCTTAGCTATCTCTGTCAAAACTCAACCGATTTTGAATCGGAATACCATTTAATTCAATAATTTTCATTTATATCGACTCTGCATAAAAATAATCTTGATTTCGTCAATTTAAAATTTTTTCATTTAGTTTTTGTTTTTGAATTTTTTGGCGTTTCTAGAGGTCTTAGAGGATTTTAGACGTTATTTTCGAATCCTCACATTTCAGGCCTTGATCTTAGCTATCTCTGTCAAAACTCAACCGATTTTGAATCAGAATACCATTTAATTCAATAATTTTCATTTATATCGACTCTGCATCAAAATAATCTTGATTTCGTCAATTTAAAATTTTTTCATTTATTTTTTGTTTTTGCATTTTACCGATTTTGAATCAGAATACCATTTAATTCAATAATTTTCATTAATATCGACTCTGCATCAAAATAATCTTGATTTCGTCAATTTAAAATTTTTTCATTTATTTTTTGTTTTTGCATTTTCTGGCGTTTCTAGAGGTCTTAGAGGATTTTAGACGTTATTTTCGAATCCTCACATTTCGGGCCTTGATCTTAGCTATCTCTGTCAAAACTCAACCGATTTTGAATCGGAATACCATTTAATTCAATAATTTTCATTTATATCGACTCTGCATCAAAATAATCTTGATTTCGTCAATTTAAAATTTTTTCATTTATTTTTGTTTTTGCATTTTCTGGCGTTTCTAGAGGTCTTAGAGGATTTTAGACGTTATTTTCGAATCCTCACATTTCGGGCCTTGATCTTAGCTATCTCTGTCAAAACTCAACCGATTTTGAATCGGAATACCATTTAATTCAATAATTTTCATTTATATCGACTCTGCATCAAAATAATCTTGATTTCGTCAATTTAAAATATTTTCATTTATTTTTTTGTTTTGCATTTTCTGGCGTTTCTAGAGGTCTTAGAGGATTTTAGACGTTATTTTCGAATCCTCACATTTCGGGCCTTGATCTTAGCTATCTCTGTCAAAACTCAACCGATTTTGAATCGGAATACCATTTAATTCAATAATTTTCATTTATATCGACTCTGCATCAAAATAATCTTGATTTCGTCAATTTAAAATTTTTCATTTATTTTTTGTTTTTGCATTTTCTGGCGTTTCTAGAGGTCTTAGAGGATTTTAGACGTTATTTTCGAATCCTCACATTTCGGGCCTTGATCTTAGCTATCTCTGTCAAAACTCAACCGATTTTGAATCGGAATACCATTTAATTCAATAATTTTCATTTATATCGACTCTGCATCAAAATAATCTTGATTTCGTCAATTTAAAATTTTTTCATTTATTTTTTGTTTTTGCATTTTCTGGCGTTTCTAGAGGTCTTAGAGGATTTAAGACGTTATTTTCGAATCCTCACATTTCGGGCCTTGATCTTAGCTATCTCTGTCAAAACTCAACCGATTTTGAATCGGAATACCATTTAATTCAATAATTTTCATTTATATCGACTCTGCATAAAAATAATCTTGATTTCGTCAATTTAAAATTTTTTCATTTATTTTTTGTTTTTGCATTTTTTGGCGTTTCTAGAGGTCTTAGAGGATTTTAGACGTTATTTTCGAATCCTCACATTTCAGGCCTTGATCTTAGCTATCTCTGTCAAAAACTCAACCGATTTTGAATCAGAATACCATTTAATTCAATAATTTTCATTTATATCGACTCTGCATCAAAATAATTTTGATTTCGTCAATTTAAAATTTTTTCATTTATTTTTTGTTTTTGCATTTTACCGATTTTGAATCAGAATACCATTTAATTCAATAATTTTCATTTATATCGACTCTGCATCAAAATAATCTTGATTTCGTCAATTTAAAATTTTTTTCATTTATTTTTTGTTTTTGCATTTTCTGGCGTTTCTAGAGGTCTTAGAGGATTTTAGACGTTATTTTCGAATCCTCACATTTCGGGCCTTGATCTTAGCTATCTCTGTCAAAACTCAACCGATTTTGAATCGGAATACCATTTAATTCAATAATTTTCATTTATTTCGACTCTGCATCAAAATAATCTTGATTTCGTCAATTTAAAATTTTTTTCATTTATTTTTTGTTTTTGCATTTTCTGGCGTTTCTAGAGGTCTTAGAGGATTTTAGACGTTATTTTCGAATCCTCACATTTCGGGCCTTGATCTTAGCTATCTCTGTCAAAACTCAACCGATTTTGAATCGGAATACCATTTAATTCAATAATTTTCATTTATATCGACTCTGCATCAAAATAATCTTGATTTCGTCAATTTAAAATTTTTTCATTTATTTTTTGTTTTTGCATTTTCTGGCGTTTCTAGAGGTCTTAGAGGATTTTAGACGTTATTTTCGAATCCTCACATTTCGGGCCTTGATCTTAGCTATCTCTGTCAAAACTCAACCGATTTTGAATCGGAATACCATTTAATTTAATAATTTTCATTTTATTTTTTTGTTTTTTGCATTTTCTGGCGTTTCTAGAGGTCTTAGAGGATTTTAGACGTTATTTTCGAATCCTCACATTTCGGGCCTTGATCTTAGCTATCTCTGTCAAAACTCAACCGATTTTGAATCGGAATACCATTTAATTCAATAATTTTCATTTATATCGACTCTGCATCAAAATAATCTTGATTTCGTCAATTTAAAATTTTTTCATTTATTTTTTGTTTTTTGCATTTTCTGGCGTTTCTAGAGGTCTTAGACGATTTTTAGACGTTATTTTCGAATCCTCTCTTTTGGGTCTGATCTTAGCTATCTCTGTCAAAACTCAACCGATTTTGAATCGGAATACCATTTAATTCAATAATTTTCATTTATATCGACTCTGCATCAAAATAATCTTGATTTCGTCAATTTAAAATTTTTTCATTTATTTTTTTGTTTTTGCATTTTCTGGCGTTTCTAGAGGTCTTAGACGATTTTTAGACGTTATTTTCGAATCCTCACATTTCGGGCCTTGATCTTAGCTATCTCTGTCAAAACTCAACCGATTTTGAATCGGAATACCATTTAATTCAATAATTTTCATTTATATCGACTCTGCATCAAAATAATCTTGATTTCGTCAATTTAAAATTTTTTCATTTATTTTTTTGTTTTTTGCATTTTCTGGCGTTTCTAGAGGTCTTAGAGGATTTTTAGACGTTATTTTCGAATCCTCACATTTCGGGCCTTGATCTTAGCTATCTCTGTCAAAACTCAACCGATTTTGAATCGGAATACCATTTAATTCAATAATTTTCATTTATATCGACTCTGCATCAAAATAATCTTGATTTCGTCAATTTAAAAATTTTTTCATTTATTTTTTGTTTTTGCATTTTCTGGCGTTTCTAGAGGTCTTAGAGGATTTTAGACGTTATTTTCGAATCCTCACATTTCGGGCCTTGATCTTAGCTATCTCTGTCAAAACTCAACCGATTTTGAATCGGAATACCATTTAATTCAATAATTTTCATTTATATCGACTCTGCATCAAAATAATCTTGATTTCGTCAATTTAAAAATTTTTTCATTTATTTT
>JAEIGM010000267.1:0-46896 GCA_018903735.1 Drosophila cardini
AAAGTCGATATAAATGAAAATTATTGAATTAAATGGTATTCCGATTCAAAATCGGTTGAGTTTTGACAGAGATAGCTAAGATCAAGGCCCGAAATGTGAGGATTCGAAAATAACGTCTAAAATCCTCTAAGACCTCTAGAAACGCCAGAAAATGCAAAAACAAAAAATAAATGAAAAAATTTTAAATTGACGAAATCAAGATTATTTTGATGCAGAGTCGATATAAATGAAAATTATTGAATTAAATGGTATTCCGATTCAAAATCGGTTGAGTTTTGACAGAGATAGCTAAGATCAAGGCCCGAAATGTGAGGATTCGAAAATAACGTCTAAAATCCTCTAAGACCTCTAGAAACGCCAGAAAATGCAAAAACAAAAAATAAATGAAAAAATTTTAAATTGACGAAATCAAGATTATTTTGATGCAGAGTCGATATAAATGAAAATTATTGAATTAAATGGTATTCCGATTCAAAATCGGTTGAGTTTTGACAGAGATAGCTAAGATCAAGGCCCGAAATGTGAGGATTCGAAAATAACGTCTAAAATCGTCTAAGACCTCTAGAAACGCCAGAAAATGCAAAAACAAAAAATAAATGAAAAAATTTTAAATTGACGAAATCAAGATTATTTTGATGCAGAGTCGATATAAATGAAAATTATTGAATTAAATGGTATTCCGATTCAAAATCGGTTGAGTTTTGACAGAGATAGCTAAGATCAAGGCCCGAAATGTGAGGATTCGAAAATAACGTCTAAAATCCTCTAAGACCTCTAGAAACGCCAGAAAATGCAAAAACAAAAAATAAATGAAAAAATTTTAAATTGACGAAATCAAGATTATTTTGATGCAGAGTCGATATAAATGAAAATTATTGAATTAAATGGTATTCCGATTCAAAATCGGTTGAGTTTTGACAGAGATAGCTAAGATCAAGGCCCGAAATGTGAGGATTCGAAAATAACGTCTAAAATCCTCTAAGACCTCTAGAAACGCCAGAAAATGCAAAAACAAAAAATTAAATGAAAAAATTGTAAATTGACGAAATCAAGATTATTTTGATGCAGAGTCGATAAAAATGAAAATTATTGAATTAAATGGTATTCCGATTCAAAATCGGTTGAGTTTTGACAGAGATAGCTAAGATCAAGGCCCGAAATGTGAGGATTCGAAAATAACGTCTAAAATCCTCTAAGACCTCTAGAAACGCCAGAAAATGCAAAAACAAAAAATAAATGAAAAAATTTTAAATTGACGAAATCAAGATTATTTTGATGCAGAGTCGATATAAATGAAAATTATTGAATTAAATGGTATTCCGATTCAAAATCGGTTGAGTTTTGACAGAGATAGCTAAGATCAAGGCCCGAAATGTGAGGATTCGAAAATAACGTCTAAAATCCTCTAAGACCTCTAGAAACGCCAGAAAATGCAAAAACAAAAAATTAAATGAAAAAATTGTAAATTGACGAAATCAAGATTATTTTGATGCAGAGTCGATAAAAATGAAAATTATTGAATTAAATGGTATTCCGATTCAAAATCGGTTGAGTTTTGACAGAGATAGCTAAGATCAAGGCCCGAAATGTGAGGATTCGAAAATAACGTCTAAAATCCTCTAAGACCTCTAGAAACGCCAGAAAATGCAAAAACAAAAAATAAATGAAAAAATTTTAAATTGACGAAATCAAGATTATTTTGATGCAGAGTCGATATAAATGAAAATTATTGAATTAAATGGTATTCCGATTCAAAATCGGTTGAGTTTTGACAGAGATAGCTAAGATCAAGGCCTGAAATGTGAGGATTCGAAAATAACGTCTAAAATCCTCTAAGACCTCTAGAAACGCCAGAAAATGCAAAAACAAAAAATAAATGAAAAAATTTTAAATTGACGAAATCAAGATTATTTTGATGCAGAGTCGATATAAATGAAAATTATTGAATTAAATGGTATTCCGATTCAAAATCGGTTGAGTTTTGACAGAGATAGCTAAGATCAAGGCCCGAAATGTGAGGATTCGAAAATAACGTCTAAAATCCTCTAAGACCTCTAGAAACGCCAGAAAATGCAAAAACAAAAAATAAATGAAAAAATTTTAAATTGACGAAATCAAGATTATTTTGATGCAGAGTCGATATAAATGAAAATTATTGAATTAAATGGTATTCCGATTCAAAATCGGTTGAGTTTTGACAGAGATAGCTAAGATCAAGGCCCGAAATGTGAGGATTCGAAAATAACGTCTAAAATCCTCTAAGACCTCTAGAAACGCCAGAAAATGCAAAAACAAAAAATAAATGAAAAAATTTTAAATTGACGAAATCAAGATTATTTTGATGCAGAGTCGATATAAATGAAAATTATTGAATTAAATGGTATTCCGATTCAAAATCGGTTGAGTTTTGACAGAGATAGCTAAGATCAAGGCCCGAAATGTGAGGATTCGAAAATAACGTCTAAAATCCTCTAAGACCTCTAGAAACGCCAGAAAATGCAAAAACAAAAAATAAATGAAAAAATTTTAAATTGACGAAATCAAGATTATTTTGATGCAGAGTCGATATAAATGAAAATTATTGAATTAAATGGTATTCCGATTCAAAATCGGTTGAGTTTTGACAGAGATAGCTAAGATCAAGGCCCGAAATGTGAGGATTCGAAAATAACGTCTAAAATCCTCTAAGACCTCTAGAAACGCCAGAAAATGCAAAAACAAAAAATTAAATGAAAAAATTGTAAATTGACGAAATCAAGATTATTTTGATGCAGAGTCGATAAAAATGAAAATTATTGAATTAAATGGTATTCCGATTCAAAATCGGTTGAGTTTTGACAGAGATAGCTAAGATCAAGGCCCGAAATGTGAGGATTCGAAAATAACGTCTAAAATCCTCTAAGACCTCTAGAAACGCCAGAAAATGCAAAAACAAAAAATAAATGAAAAAATTTTAAATTGACGAAATCAAGATTATTTTGATGCAGAGTCGATATAAATGAAAATTATTGAATTAAATGGTATTCCGATTCAAAATCGGTTGAGTTTTGACAGAGATAGCTAAGATCAAGGCCCGAAATGTGAGGATTCGAAAATAACGTCTAAAATCCTCTAAGACCTCTAGAAACGCCAGAAAATGCAAAAACAAAAAATAAATGAAAAAATTTTAAATTGACGAAATCAAGATTATTTTGATGCAGAGTCGATATAAATGAAAATTATTGAATTAAATGGTATTCCGATTCAAAATCGGTTGAGTTTTGACAGAGATAGCTAAGATCAAGGCCTGAAATGTGAGGATTCGAAAATAACGTCTAAAATCCTCTAAGACCTCTAGAAACGCCAGAAAATGCAAAAACAAAAAATAAATGAAAAAATTTTAAATTGACGAAATCAAGATTATTTTGATGCAGAGTCGATATAAATGAAAATTATTGAATTAAATGGTATTCCGATTCAAAATCGGTTGAGTTTTGACAGAGATAGCTAAGATCAAGGCCCGAAATGTGAGGATTCGAAAATAACGTCTAAAATCCTCTAAGACCTCTAGAAACGCCAGAAAATGCAAAAACAAAAATTAAATGAAAAAATTGTAAATTGACGAAATCAAGATTATTTTGATGCAGAGTCGATATAAATGAAAATTATTGAATTAAATGGTATTCCGATTCAAAATCGGTTGAGTTTTGACAGAGATAGCTAAGATCAAGGCCCGAAATGTGAGGATTCGAAAATAACGTCTAAAATCCTCTAAGACCTCTAGAAACGCCAGAAAATGCAAAAACAAAAAATTAAATGAAAAAATTTTAAATTGACGAAATCAAGATTATTTTGATGCAGAGTCGATATAAATGAAAATTATTGAATTAAATGGTATTCCGATTCAAAATCGGTTGAGTTTTGACAGAGATAGCTAAGATCAAGGCCCGAAATGTGAGGATTCGAAAATAACGTCTAAAATCCTCTAAGACCTCTAGAAACGCCAGAAAATGCAAAAACAAAAAATAAATGAAAAAATTTTAAATTGACGAAATCAAGATTATTTTGATGCAGAGTCGATATAAATGAAAATTATTGAATTAAATGGTATTCCGATTCAAAATCGGTTGAGTTTTGACAGAGATAGCTAAGATCAAGGCCCCGAAATGTGAGGATTCGAAAATAACGTCTAAAATCCTCTAAGACCTCTAGAAACGCCAGAAAATGCAAAAACAAAAAATAAATGAAAAAATTTTAAATTGACGAAATCAAGATTATTTTGATGCAGAGTCGATATAAATGAAAATTATTGAATTAAATGGTATTCCGATTCAAAATCGGTTGAGTTTTGACAGAGATAGCTAAGATCAAGGCCCGAAATGTGAGGATTCGAAAATAACGTCTAAAATCCTCTAAGACCTCTAGAAACGCCAGAAAATGCAAAAACAAAAAATAAATGAAAAAATTTTAAATTGACGAAATCAAGATTATTTTGATGCAGAGTCGATATAAATGAAAATTATTGAATTAAATGGTATTCCGATTCAAAATCGGTTGAGTTTTGACAGAGATAGCTAAGATCAAGGCCCGAAATGTGAGGATTCGAAAATAACGTCTAAAATCCTCTAAGACCTCTAGAAACGCCAGAAAATGCAAAAACAAAAAATAAATGAAAAAATTTTAAATTGACGAAATCAAGATTATTTTGATGCAGAGTCGATATAAATGAAAATTATTGAATTAAATGGTATTCCGATTCAAAATCGGTTGAGTTTTGACAGAGATAGCTAAGATCAAGGCCCGAAATGTGAGGATTCGAAAATAACGTCTAAAATCCTCTAAGACCTCTAGAAACGCCAGAAAATGCAAAAACAAAAAATAAATGAAAAAATTTTAAATTGACGAAATCAAGATTATTTTGATGCAGAGTCGATATAAATGAAAATTATTGAATTAAATGGTATTCCGATTCAAAATCGGTTGAGTTTTGACAGAGATAGCTAAGATCAAGGCCCGAAATGTGAGGATTCGAAAATAACGTCTAAAATCCTCTAAGACCTCTAGAAACGCCAGAAAATGCAAAAACAAAAAATAAATGAAAAAATTTTAAATTGACGAAATCAAGATTATTTTGATGCAGAGTCGATATAAATGAAAATTATTGAATTAAATGGTATTCCGATTCAAAATCGGTTGAGTTTTGACAGAGATAGCTAAGATCAAGGCCCGAAATGTGAGGATTCGAAAATAACGTCTAAAATCCTCTAAGACCTCTAGAAACGCCAGAAAATGCAAAAACAAAAAATAAATGAAAAAATTTTAAATTGACGAAATCAAGATTATTTTGATGCAGAGTCGATATAAATGAAAATTATTGAATTAAATGGTATTCCGATTCAAAATCGGTTGAGTTTTGACAGAGATAGCTAAGATCAAGGCCCGAAATGTGAGGATTCGAAAATAACGTCTAAAATCCTCTAAGACCTCTAGAAACGCCAGAAAATGCAAAAACAAAAAATTAAATGAAAAAATTTTAAATTGACGAAATCAAGATTATTTTGATGCAGAGTCGATATAAATGAAAATTATTGAATTAAATGGTATTCCGATTCAAAATCGGTTGAGTTTTGACAGAGATAGCTAAGATCAAGGCCCGAAATGTGAGGATTCGAAAATAACGTCTAAAATCCTCTAAGACCTCTAGAAACGCCAGAAAATGCAAAAACAAAAATTAAATGAAAAAATTGTAAATTGACGAAATCAAGATTATTTTGATGCAGAGTCGATATAAATGAAAATTATTGAATTAAATGGTATTCCGATTCAAAATCGGTTGAGTTTTGACAGAGATAGCTAAGATCAAGGCCCGAAATGTGAGGATTCGAAAATAACGTCTAAAATCCTCTAAGACCTCTAGAAACGCCAGAAAATGCAAAAACAAAAAATTAAATGAAAAAATTTTAAATTGACGAAATCAAGATTATTTTGATGCAGAGTCGATATAAATGAAAATTATTGAATTAAATGGTATTCCGATTCAAAATCGGTTGAGTTTTGACAGAGATAGCTAAGATCAAGGCCCGAAATGTGAGGATTCGAAAATAACGTCTAAAATCCTCTAAGACCTCTAGAAACGCCAGAAAATGCAAAAACAAAAAATAAATGAAAAAATTTTAAATTGACGAAATCAAGATTATTTTGATGCAGAGTCGATATAAATGAAAATTATTGAATTAAATGGTATTCCGATTCAAAATCGGTTGAGTTTTGACAGAGATAGCTAAGATCAAGGCCTGAAATGTGAGGATTCGAAAATAACGTCTAAAATCCTCTAAGACCTCTAGAAACGCCAGAAAATGCAAAAACAAAAAATAAATGAAAAAATTTTAAATTGACGAAATCAAGATTATTTTGATGCAGAGTCGATATAAATGAAAATTATTGAATTAAATGGTATTCCGATTCAAAATCGGTTGAGTTTTGACAGAGATAGCTAAGATCAAGGCCCGAAATGTGAGGATTCGAAAATAACGTCTAAAATCCTCTAAGACCTCTAGAAACGCCAGAAAATGCAAAAACAAAAAATAAATGAAAAAATTTTAAATTGACGAAATCAAGATTATTTTGATGCAGAGTCGATATAAATGAAAATTATTGAATTAAATGGTATTCCGATTCAAAATCGGTTGAGTTTTGACAGAGATAGCTAAGATCAAGGCCCGAAATGTGAGGATTCGAAAATAACGTCTAAAATCCTCTAAGACCTCTAGAAACGCCAGAAAATGCAAAAACAAAAAATAAATGAAAAAATTTTAAATTGACGAAATCAAGATTATTTTGATGCAGAGTCGATATAAATGAAAATTATTGAATTAAATGGTATTCCGATTCAAAATCGGTTGAGTTTTGACAGAGATAGCTAAGATCAAGGCCCGAAATGTGAGGATTCGAAAATAACGTCTAAAATCCTCTAAGACCTCTAGAAACGCCAGAAAATGCAAAAACAAAAAATAAATGAAAAAATTTTAAATTGACGAAATCAAGATTATTTTGATGCAGAGTCGATATAAATGAAAATTATTGAATTAAATGGTATTCCGATTCAAAATCGGTTGAGTTTTGACAGAGATAGCTAAGATCAAGGCCCGAAATGTGAGGATTCGAAAATAACGTCTAAAATCCTCTAAGACCTCTAGAAACGCCAGAAAATGCAAAAACAAAAAATTAAATGAAAAAATTTTAAATTGACGAAATCAAGATTATTTTGATGCAGAGTCGATATAAATGAAAATTATTGAATTAAATGGTATTCCGATTCAAAATCGGTTGAGTTTTGACAGAGATAGCTAAGATCAAGGCCCGAAATGTGAGGATTCGAAAATAACGTCTAAAATCCTCTAAGACCTCTAGAAACGCCAGAAAATGCAAAAACAAAAAATAAATGAAAAAATTTTAAATTGACGAAATCAAGATTATTTTGATGCAGAGTCGATATAAATGAAAATTATTGAATTAAATGGTATTCCGATTCAAAATCGGTTGAGTTTTGACAGAGATAGCTAAGATCAAGGCCCGAAATGTGAGGATTCGAAAATAACGTCTAAAATCCTCTAAGACCTCTAGAAACGCCAGAAAATGCAAAAACAAAAAATAAATGAAAAAATTTTAAATTGACGAAATCAAGATTATTTTGATGCAGAGTCGATATAAATGAAAATTATTGAATTAAATGGTATTCCGATTCAAAATCGGTTGAGTTTTGACAGAGATAGCTAAGATCAAGGCCTGAAATGTGAGGATTCGAAAATAACGTCTAAAATCCTCTAAGACCTCTAGAAACGCCAGAAAATGCAAAAACAAAAAATAAATGAAAAAATTTTAAATTGACGAAATCAAGATTATTTTGATGCAGAGTCGATATAAATGAAAATTATTGAATTAAATGGTATTCCGATTCAAAATCGGTTGAGTTTTGACAGAGATAGCTAAGATCAAGGCCCGAAATGTGAGGATTCGAAAATAACGTCTAAAATCCTCTAAGACCTCTAGAAACGCCAGAAAATGCAAAAACAAAAAATTAAATGAAAAAATTGTAAATTGACGAAATCAAGATTATTTTGATGCAGAGTCGGTATAAATGAAAATTATTGAATTAAATGGTATTCCGATTCAAAATCGGTTGAGTTTTGACAGAGATAGCTAAGATCAAGGCCCGAAATGTGAGGATTCGAAAATAACGTCTAAAATCCTCTAAGACCTCTAGAAACGCCAGAAAATGCAAAAACAAAAAATAAATGAAAAAATTTTAAATTGACGAAATCAAGATTATTTTGATGCAGAGTCGATATAAATGAAAATTATTGAATTAAATGGTATTCCGATTCAAAATCGGTTGAGTTTTGACAGAGATAGCTAAAATCAAGGCCCGAAATGTGAGGATTCGAAAATAACGTCTAAAATCCTCTAAGACCTCTAGAAACGCCAGAAAATGCAAAAACAAAAAATAAATGAAAAAATTTTAAATTGACGAAATCAAGATTATTTTGATGCAGAGTCGATATAAATGAAAATTATTGAATTAAATGGTATTCCGATTCAAAATCGGTTGAGTTTTGACAGAGATAGCTAAGATCAAGGCCTGAAATGTGAGGATTCGAAAATAACGTCTAAAATCCTCTAAGACCTCTAGAAACGCCAGAAAATGCAAAAACAAAAAATAAATGAAAAAATTGTAAATTGACGAAATCAAGATTATTTTGATGCAGAGTCGATATAAATGAAAATTATTGAATTAAATGGTATTCCGATTCAAAATCGGTTGAGTTTTGACAGAGATAGCTAAGATCAAGGCCCGAAATGTGAGGATTCGAAAATAACGTCTAAAATCCTCTAAGACCTCTAGAAACGCCAGAAAATGCAAAAACAAAAAATTAAATGAAAAAATTGTAAATTGACGAAATCAAGATTATTTTGATGCAGAGTCGATATAAATGAAAATTATTGAATTAAATGGTATTCCGATTCAAAATCGGTTGAGTTTTGACAGAGATAGCTAAGATCAAGGCCTGAAATGTGAGGATTCGAAAATAACGTCTAAAATCCTCTAAGACCTCTAGAAACGCCAGAAAATGCAAAAACAAAAAATAAATGAAAAAATTGTAAATTGACGAAATCAAGATTATTTTGATGCAGAGTCGATATAAATGAAAATTATTGAATTAAATGGTATTCCGATTCAAAATCGGTTGAGTTTTGACAGAGATAGCTAAGATCAAGGCCCGAAATGTGAGGATTCGAAAATAACGTCTAAAATCCTCTAAGACCTCTAGAAACGCCAGAAAATGCAAAAACAAAAAATTAAATGAAAAAATTGTAAATTGACGAAATCAAGATTATTTTGATGCAGAGTCGATATAAATGAAAATTATTGAATTAAATGGTATTCCGATTCAAAATCGGTTGAGTTTTGACAGAGATAGCTAAGATCAAGGCCTGAAATGTGAGGATTCGAAAATAACGTCTAAAATCCTCTAAGACCTCTAGAAACGCCAGAAAATGCAAAAACAAAAAATAAATGAAAAAATTTTAAATTGACGAAATCAAGATTATTTTGATGCAGAGTCGATATAAATGAAAATTATTGAATTAAATGGTATTCCGATTCAAAATCGGTTGAGTTTTGACAGAGATAGCTAAGATCAAGGCCCGAAATGTGAGGATTCGAAAATAACGTCTAAAATCCTCTAAGACCTCTAGAAACGCCAGAAAATGCAAAAACAAAAAATAAATGAAAAAATTTTAAATTGACGAAATCAAGATTATTTTGATGCAGAGTCGATATAAATGAAAATTATTGAATTAAATGGTATTCCGATTCAAAATCGGTTGAGTTTTGACAGAGATAGCTAAGATCAAGGCCCGAAATGTGAGGATTCGAAAATAACGTCTAAAATCGTCTAAGACCTCTAGAAACGCCAGAAAATGCAAAAACAAAAAATTAAATGAAAAAATTTTAAATTGACGAAATCAAGATTATTTTGATGCAGAGTCGGTATAAATGAAAATTATTGAATTAAATGGTATTCCGATTCAAAATCGGTTGAGTTTTGACAGAGATAGCTAAGATCAAGGCCTGAAATGTGAGGATTCGAAAATAACGTCTAAAATCCTCTAAGACCTCTAGAAACGCCAGAAAATGCAAAAACAAAAAATAAATGAAAAAATTTTAAATTGACGAAATCAAGATTATTTTGATGCAGAGTCGATATAAATGAAAATTATTGAATTAAATGGTATTCCGATTCAAAATCGGTTGAGTTTTGACAGAGATAGCTAAGATCAAGGCCCGAAATGTGAGGATTCGAAAATAACGTCTAAAATCCTCTAAGACCTCTAGAAACGCCAGAAAATGCAAAAACAAAAAATTAAATGAAAAAATTGTAAATTGACGAAATCAAGATTATTTTGATGCAGAGTCGATATAAATGAAAATTATTGAATTAAATGGTATTCCGATTCAAAATCGGTTGAGTTTTGACAGAGATAGCTAAGATCAAGGCCCGAAATGTGAGGATTCGAAAATAACGTCTAAAATCCTCTAAGACCTCTAGAAACGCCAGAAAATGCAAAAACAAAAAATAAATGAAAAAATTTTAAATTGACGAAATCAAGATTATTTTGATGCAGAGTCGATATAAATGAAAATTATTGAATTAAATGGTATTCCGATTCAAAATCGGTTGAGTTTTGACAGAGATAGCTAAGATCAAGGCCTGAAATGTGAGGATTCGAAAATAACGTCTAAAATCCTCTAAGACCTCTAGAAACGCCAGAAAATGCAAAAACAAAAAATAAATGAAAAAATTGTAAATTGACGAAATCAAGATTATTTTGATGCAGAGTCGATATAAATGAAAATTATTGAATTAAATGGTATTCCGATTCAAAATCGGTTGAGTTTTGACAGAGATAGCTAAGATCAAGGCCCGAAATGTGAGGATTCGAAAATAACGTCTAAAATCCTCTAAGACCTCTAGAAACGCCAGAAAATGCAAAAACAAAAAATAAATGAAAAAATTGTAAATTGACGAAATCAAGATTATTTTGATGCAGAGTCGATATAAATGAAAATTATTGAATTAAATGGTATTCCGATTCAAAATCGGTTGAGTTTTGACAGAGATAGCTAAGATCAAGGCCTGAAATGTGAGGATTCGAAAATAACGTCTAAAATCCTCTAAGACCTCTAGAAACGCCAGAAAATGCAAAAACAAAAAATAAATGAAAAAATTGTAAATTGACGAAATCAAGATTATTTTGATGCAGAGTCGATATAAATGAAAATTATTGAATTAAATGGTATTCCGATTCAAAATCGGTTGAGTTTTGACAGAGATAGCTAAGATCAAGGCCCGAAATGTGAGGATTCGAAAATAACGTCTAAAATCCTCTAAGACCTCTAGAAACGCCAGAAAATGCAAAAACAAAAAATTAAATGAAAAAATTTTAAATTGACGAAATCAAGATTATTTTGATGCAGAGTCGATATAAATGAAAATTATTGAATTAAATGGTATTCCGATTCAAAATCGGTTGAGTTTTGACAGAGATAGCTAAGATCAAGGCCCGAAATGTGAGGATTCGAAAATAACGTCTAAAATCCTCTAAGACCTCTAGAAACGCCAGAAAATGCAAAAACAAAAAATAAATGAAAAAATTTTAAATTGACGAAATCAAGATTATTTTGATGCAGAGTCGATATAAATGAAAATTATTGAATTAAATGGTATTCCGATTCAAAATCGGTTGAGTTTTGACAGAGATAGCTAAGATCAAGGCCCGAAATGTGAGGATTCGAAAATAACGTCTAAAATCCTCTAAGACCTCTAGAAACGCCAGAAAATGCAAAAACAAAAAATAAATGAAAAAATTTTAAATTGACGAAATCAAGATTATTTTGATGCAGAGTCGATATAAATGAAAATTATTGAATTAAATGGTATTCCGATTCAAAATCGGTTGAGTTTTGACAGAGATAGCTAAGATCAAGGCCCGAAATGTGAGGATTCGAAAATAACGTCTAAAATCCTCTAAGACCTCTAGAAACGCCAGAAAATGCAAAAACAAAAAATTAAATGAAAAAATTGTAAATTGACGAAATCAAGATTATTTTGATGCAGAGTCGATATAAATGAAAATTATTGAATTAAATGGTATTCCGATTCAAAATCGGTTGAGTTTTGACAGAGATAGCTAAGATCAAGGCCCGAAATGTGAGGATTCGAAAATAACGTCTAAAATCCTCTAAGACCTCTAGAAACGCCAGAAAATGCAAAAACAAAAAATAAATGAAAAAATTTTAAATTGACGAAATCAAGATTATTTTGATGCAGAGTCGATATAAATGAAAATTATTGAATTAAATGGTATTCCGATTCAAAATCGGTTGAGTTTTGACAGAGATAGCTAAGATCAAGGCCCGAAATGTGAGGATTCGAAAATAACGTCTAAAATCCTCTAAGACCTCTAGAAACGCCAGAAAATGCAAAAACAAAAAATAAATGAAAAAATTTTAAATTGACGAAATCAAGATTATTTTGATGCAGAGTCGATATAAATGAAAATTATTGAATTAAATGGTATTCCGATTCAAAATCGGTTGAGTTTTGACAGAGATAGCTAAGATCAAGGCCCGAAATGTGAGGATTCGAAAATAACGTCTAAAATCCTCTAAGACCTCTAGAAACGCCAGAAAATGCAAAAACAAAAAATAAATGAAAAAATTTTAAATTGACGAAATCAAGATTATTTTGATGCAGAGTCGATATAAATGAAAATTATTGAATTAAATGGTATTCCGATTCAAAATCGGTTGAGTTTTGACAGAGATAGCTAAGATCAAGGCCCGAAATGTGAGGATTCGAAAATAACGTCTAAAATCGTCTAAGACCTCTAGAAACGCCAGAAAATGCAAAAACAAAAAATAAATGAAAAAATTTTAAATTGACGAAATCAAGATTATTTTGATGCAGAGTCGATATAAATGAAAATTATTGAATTAAATGGTATTCCGATTCAAAATCGGTTGAGTTTTGACAGAGATAGCTAAGATCAAGGCCCGAAATGTGAGGATTCGAAAATAACGTCTAAAATCCTCTAAGACCTCTAGAAACGCCAGAAAATGCAAAAACAAAAAATAAATGAAAAAATTTTAAATTGACGAAATCAAGATTATTTTGATGCAGAGTCGATATAAATGAAAATTATTGAATTAAATGGTATTCCGATTCAAAATCGGTTGAGTTTTGACAGAGATAGCTAAGATCAAGGCCCGAAATGTGAGGATTCGAAAATAACGTCTAAAATCCTCTAAGACCTCTAGAAACGCCAGAAAATGCAAAAACAAAAAATAAATGAAAAAATTTTAAATTGACGAAATCAAGATTATTTTGATGCAGAGTCGATATAAATGAAAATTATTGAATTAAATGGTATTCCGATTCAAAATCGGTTGAGTTTTGACAGAGATAGCTAAGATCAAGGCCCGAATTGTGAGGATTCGAAAATAACGTCTAAAATCGTCTAAGACCTCTAGAAACGCCAGAAAATGCAAAAACAAAAAATAAATGAAAAAATTTTAAATTGACGAAATCAAGATTATTTTGATGCAGAGTCGATATAAATGAAAATTATTGAATTAAATGGTATTCCGATTCAAAATCGGTTGAGTTTTGACAGAGATAGCTAAGATCAAGGCCCGAAATGTGAGGATTCGAAAATAACGTCTAAAATCCTCTAAGACCTCTAGAAACGCCAGAAAATGCAAAAACAAAAAATAAATGAAAAAATTTTAAATTGACGAAATCAAGATTATTTTGATGCAGAGTCGATATAAATGAAAATTATTGAATTAAATGGTATTCCGATTCAAAATCGGTTGAGTTTTGACAGAGATAGCTAAGATCAAGGCCCGAAATGTGAGGATTCGAAAATAACGTCTAAAATCCTCTAAGACCTCTAGAAACGCCAGAAAATGCAAAAACAAAAAATTAAATGAAAAAATTTTAAATTGACGAAATCAAGATTATTTTGATGCAGAGTCGATATAAATGAAAATTATTGAATTAAATGGTATTCCGATTCAAAATCGGTTGAGTTTTGACAGAGATAGCTAAGATCAAGGCCCGAAATGTGAGGATTCGAAAATAACGTCTAAAATCCTCTAAGACCTCTAGAAACGCCAGAAAATGCAAAAACAAAAAATTAAATGAAAAAATTTTAAATTGACGAAATCAAGATTATTTTGATGCAGAGTCGATATAAATGAAAATTATTGAATTAAATGGTATTCCGATTCAAAATCGGTTGAGTTTTGACAGAGATAGCTAAGATCAAGGCCCGAAATGTGAGGATTCGAAAATAACGTCTAAAATCCTCTAAGACCTCTAGAAACGCCAGAAAATGCAAAAACAAAAAATAAATGAAAAAATTTTAAATTGACGAAATCAAGATTATTTTGATGCAGAGTCGATATAAATGAAAATTATTGAATTAAATGGTATTCCGATTCAAAATCGGTTGAGTTTTGACAGAGATAGCTAAGATCAAGGCCCGAAATGTGAGGATTCGAAAATAACGTCTAAAATCCTCTAAGACCTCTAGAAACGCCAGAAAATGCAAAAACAAAAAATTAAATGAAAAAATTTTAAATTGACGAAATCAAGATTATTTTGATGCAGAGTCGATATAAATGAAAATTATTGAATTAAATGGTATTCCGATTCAAAATCGGTTGAGTTTTGACAGAGATAGCTAAGATCAAGGCCCGAAATGTGAGGATTCGAAAATAACGTCTAAAATCCTCTAAGACCTCTAGAAACGCCAGAAAATGCAAAAACAAAAAATAAATGAAAAAATTTTAAATTGACGAAATCAAGATTATTTTGATGCAGAGTCGATATAAATGAAAATTATTGAATTAAATGGTATTCCGATTCAAAATCGGTTGAGTTTTGACAGAGATAGCTAAGATCAAGGCCCGAAATGTGAGGATTCGAAAATAACGTCTAAAATCCTCTAAGACCTCTAGAAACGCCAGAAAATGCAAAAACAAAAAATAAATGAAAAAATTTTAAATTGACGAAATCAAGATTATTTTGATGCAGAGTCGATATAAATGAAAATTATTGAATTAAATGGTATTCCGATTCAAAATCGGTTGAGTTTTGACAGAGATAGCTAAGATCAAGGCCCGAAATGTAAGGATTCGAAAATAACGTCTAAAATCCTCTAAGACCTCTAGAAACGCCAGAAAATGCAAAAACAAAAAATAAATGAAAAAATTTTAAATTGACGAAATCAAGATTATTTTGATGCAGAGTCGATATAAATGAAAATTATTGAATTAAATGGTATTCCGATTCAAAATCGGTTGAGTTTTGACAGAGATAGCTAAGATCAAGGCCCGAAATGTAAGGATTCGAAAATAACGTCTAAAATCCTCTAAGACCTCTAGAAACGCCAGAAAATGCAAAAACAAAAAATAAATGAAAAAATTTTAAATTGACGAAATCAAGATTATTTTGATGCAGAGTCGATATAAATGAAAATTATTGAATTAAATGGTATTCCGATTCAAAATCGGTTGAGTTTTGACAGAGATAGCTAAGATCAAGGCCCGAAATGTGAGGATTCGAAAATAACGTCTAAAATCCTCTAAGACCTCTAGAAACGCCAGAAAATGCAAAAACAAAAAATAAATGAAAAAATTTTAAATTGACGAAATCAAGATTATTTTGATGCAGAGTCGATATAAATGAAAATTATTGAATTAAATGGTATTCCGATTCAAAATCGGTTGAGTTTTGACAGAGATAGCTAAGATCAAGGCCCGAAATGTGAGGATTCGAAAATAACGTCTAAAATCCTCTAAGACCTCTAGAAACGCCAGAAAATGCAAAAACAAAAAATAAATGAAAAAATTTTAAATTGACGAAATCAAGATTATTTTGATGCAGAGTCGATATAAATGAAAATTATTGAATTAAATGGTATTCCGATTCAAAATCGGTTGAGTTTTGACAGAGATAGCTAAGATCAAGGCCCGAAATGTGAGGATTCGAAAATAACGTCTAAAATCCTCTAAGACCTCTAGAAACGCCAGAAAATGCAAAAACAAAAAATAAATGAAAAAATTTTAAATTGACGAAATCAAGATTATTTTGATGCAGAGTCGATATAAATGAAAATTATTGAATTAAATGGTATTCCGATTCAAAATCGGTTGAGTTTTGACAGAGATAGCTAAGATCAAGGCCCGAAATGTGAGGATTCGAAAATAACGTCTAAAATCCTCTAAGACCTCTAGAAACGCCAGAAAATGCAAAACCAAAAAATAAATGAAAAAATTTTAAATTGACGAAATCAAGATTATTTTGATGCAGAGTCGATATAAATGAAAATTATTGAATTAAATGGTATTCCGATTCAAAATCGGTTGAGTTTTGACAGAGATAGCTAAGATCAAGGCCCGAAATGTGAGGATTCGAAAATAACGTCTAAAATCCTCTAAGACCTCTAGAAACGCCAGAAAATGCAAAAACAAAAAATAAATGAAAAAATTTTAAATTGACGAAATCAAGATTATTTTGATGCAGAGTCGATATAAATGAAAATTATTGAATTAAATGGTATTCCGATTCAAAATCGGTTGAGTTTTGACAGAGATAGCTAAGATCAAGGCCCGAAATGTGAGGATTCGAAAATAACGTCTAAAATCCTCTAAGACCTCTAGAAACGCCAGAAAATGCAAAAACAAAAAATAAATGAAAAAATTTTAAATTGACGAAATCAAGATTATTTTGATGCAGAGTCGATATAAATGAAAATTATTGAATTAAATGGTATTCCGATTCAAAATCGGTTGAGTTTTGACAGAGATAGCTAAGATCAAGGCCCGAAATGTAAGGATTCGAAAATAACGTCTAAAATCGTCTAAGACCTCTAGAAACGCCAGAAAATGCAAAAACAAAAAATAAATGAAAAAATTTTAAATTGACGAAATCAAGATTATTTTGATGCAGAGTCGATATAAATGAAAATTATTGAATTAAATGGTATTCCGATTCAAAATCGGTTGAGTTTTGACAGAGATAGCTAAGATCAAGGCCCGAAATGTGAGGATTCGAAAATAACGTCTAAAATCCTCTAAGACCTCTAGAAACGCCAGAAAATGCAAAAACAAAAAATAAATGAAAAAATTTTAAATTGACGAAATCAAGATTATTTTGATGCAGAGTCGATATAAATGAAAATTATTGAATTAAATGGTATTCCGATTCAAAATCGGTTGAGTTTTGACAGAGATAGCTAAGATCAAGGCCCGAAATGTGAGGATTCGAAAATAACGTCTAAAATCCTCTAAGACCTCTAGAAACGCCAGAAAATGCAAAAACAAAAAATAAATGAAAAAATTTTAAATTGACGAAATCAAGATTATTTTGATGCAGAGTCGATATAAATGAAAATTATTGAATTAAATGGTATTCCGATTCAAAATCGGTTGAGTTTTGACAGAGATAGCTAAGATCAAGGCCCGAAATGTGAGGATTCGAAAATAACGTCTAAAATCCTCTAAGACCTCTAGAAACGCCAGAAAATGCAAAACCAAAAAATAAATGAAAAAATTTTAAATTGACGAAATCAAGATTATTTTGATGCAGAGTCGATATAAATGAAAATTATTGAATTAAATGGTATTCCGATTCAAAATCGGTTGAGTTTTGACAGAGATAGCTAAGATCAAGGCCCGAAATGTGAGGATTCGAAAATAACGTCTAAAATCCTCTAAGACCTCTAGAAACGCCAGAAAATGCAAAAACAAAAAATAAATGAAAAAATTTTAAATTGACGAAATCAAGATTATTTTGATGCAGAGTCGATATAAATGAAAATTATTGAATTAAATGGTATTCCGATTCAAAATCGGTTGAGTTTTGACAGAGATAGCTAAGATCAAGGCCCGAAATGTAAGGATTCGAAAATAACGTCTAAAATCCTCTAAGACCTCTAGAAACGCCAGAAAATGCAAAAACAAAAAATAAATGAAAAAATTTTAAATTGACGAAATCAAGATTATTTTGATGCAGAGTCGATATAAATGAAAATTATTGAATTAAATGGTATTCCGATTCAAAATCGGTTGAGTTTTGACAGAGATAGCTAAGATCAAGGCCCGAAATGTGAGGATTCGAAAATAACGTCTAAAATCCTCTAAGACCTCTAGAAACGCCAGAAAATGCAAAAACCAAAAAATAAATGAAAAAATTTTAAATTGACGAAATCAAGATTATTTTGATGCAGAGTCGATATAAATGAAAATTATTGAATTAAATGGTATTCCGATTCAAAATCGGTTGAGTTTTGACAGAGATAGCTAAGATCAAGGCCCGAAATGTGAGGATTCGAAAATAACGTCTAAAATCCTCTAAGACCTCTAGAAACGCCAGAAAATGCAAAAACAAAAAATAAATGAAAAAATTTTAAATTGACGAAATCAAGATTATTTTGATGCAGAGTCGATATAAATGAAAATTATTGAATTAAATGGTATTCCGATTCAAAATCGGTTGAGTTTTGACAGAGATAGCTAAGATCAAGGCCCGAAATGTGAGGATTCGAAAATAACGTCTAAAATCCTCTAAGACCTCTAGAAACGCCAGAAAATGCAAAAACAAAAAATTAAATGAAAAAATTTTAAATTGACGAAATCAAGATTATTTTGATGCAGAGTCGATATAAATGAAAATTATTGAATTAAATGGTATTCCGATTCAAAATCGGTTGAGTTTTGACAGAGATAGCTAAGATCAAGGCCCGAAATGTGAGGATTCGAAAATAACGTCTAAAATCCTCTAAGACCTCTAGAAACGCCAGAAAATGCAAAAACAAAAAATAAATGAAAAAATTTTAAATTGACGAAATCAAGATTATTTTGATGCAGAGTCGATATAAATGAAAATTATTGAATTAAATGGTATTCCGATTCAAAATCGGTTGAGTTTTGACAGAGATAGCTAAGATCAAGGCCCGAAATGTGAGGATTCGAAAATAACGTCTAAAATCCTCTAAGACCTCTAGAAACGCCAGAAAATGCAAAACCAAAAAATAAATGAAAAAATTTTAAATTGACGAAATCAAGATTATTTTGATGCAGAGTCGATATAAATGAAAATTATTGAATTAAATGGTATTCCGATTCAAAATCGGTTGAGTTTTGACAGAGATAGCTAAGATCAAGGCCCGAAATGTGAGGATTCGAAAATAACGTCTAAAATCCTCTAAGACCTCTAGAAACGCCAGAAAATGCAAAAACAAAAAATAAATGAAAAAATTTTAAATTGACGAAATCAAGATTATTTTGATGCAGAGTCGATATAAATGAAAATTATTGAATTAAATGGTATTCCGATTCAAAATCGGTTGAGTTTTGACAGAGATAGCTAAGATCAAGGCCCGAAATGTGAGGATTCGAAAATAACGTCTAAAATCCTCTAAGACCTCTAGAAACGCCAGAAAATGCAAAAACAAAAAATTAAATGAAAAAATTTTAAATTGACGAAATCAAGATTATTTTGATGCAGAGTCGATATAAATGAAAATTATTGAATTAAATGGTATTCCGATTCAAAATCGGTTGAGTTTTGACAGAGATAGCTAAGATCAAGGCCCGAAATGTGAGGATTCGAAAATAACGTCTAAAATCCTCTAAGACCTCTAGAAACGCCAGAAAATGCAAAAACAAAAAATAAATGAAAAAATTTTAAATTGACGAAATCAAGATTATTTTGATGCAGAGTCGATATAAATGAAAATTATTGAATTAAATGGTATTCCGATTCAAAATCGGTTGAGTTTTGACAGAGATAGCTAAGATCAAGGCCCGAAATGTGAGGATTCGAAAATAACGTCTAAAATCCTCTAAGACCTCTAGAAACGCCAGAAAATGCAAAAACAAAAAATAAATGAAAAAATTTTAAATTGACGAAATCAAGATTATTTTGATGCAGAGTCGATATAAATGAAAATTATTGAATTAAATGGTATTCCGATTCAAAATCGGTTGAGTTTTGACAGAGATAGCTAAGATCAAGGCCCGAAATGTGAGGATTCGAAAATAACGTCTAAAATCCTCTAAGACCTCTAGAAACGCCAGAAAATGCAAAAACAAAAAATAAATGAAAAAATTTTAAATTGACGAAATCAAGATTATTTTGATGCAGAGTCGATATAAATGAAAATTATTGAATTAAATGGTATTCCGATTCAAAATCGGTTGAGTTTTGACAGAGATAGCTAAGATCAAGGCCCGAAATGTGAGGATTCGAAAATAACGTCTAAAATCCTCTAAGACCTCTAGAAACGCCAGAAAATGCAAAAACAAAAAATAAATGAAAAAATTTTAAATTGACGAAATCAAGATTATTTTGATGCAGAGTCGATATAAATGAAAATTATTGAATTAAATGGTATTCCGATTCAAAATCGGTTGAGTTTTGACAGAGATAGCTAAGATCAAGGCCCGAAATGTGAGGATTCGAAAATAACGTCTAAAATCCTCTAAGACCTCTAGAAACGCCAGAAAATGCAAAAACAAAAAATAAATGAAAAAATTTTAAATTGACGAAATCAAGATTATTTTGATGCAGAGTCGATATAAATGAAAATTATTGAATTAAATGGTATTCCGATTCAAAATCGGTTGAGTTTTGACAGAGATAGCTAAGATCAAGGCCCGAAATGTGAGGATTCGAAAATAACGTCTAAAATCCTCTAAGACCTCTAGAAACGCCAGAAAATGCAAAAACAAAAAATTAAATGAAAAAATTTTAAATTGACGAAATCAAGATTATTTTGATGCAGAGTCGATATAAATGAAAATTATTGAATTAAATGGTATTCCGATTCAAAATCGGTTGAGTTTTGACAGAGATAGCTAAGATCAAGGCCCGAAATGTGAGGATTCGAAAATAACGTCTAAAATCCTCTAAGACCTCTAGAAACGCCAGAAAATGCAAAAACAAAAAATAAATGAAAAAATTTTAAATTGACGAAATCAAGATTATTTTGATGCAGAGTCGATATAAATGAAAATTATTGAATTAAATGGTATTCCGATTCAAAATCGGTTGAGTTTTGACAGAGATAGCTAAGATCAAGGCCCGAAATGTGAGGATTCGAAAATAACGTCTAAAATCCTCTAAGACCTCTAGAAACGCCAGAAAATGCAAAAACAAAAAATAAATGAAAAAATTTTAAATTGACGAAATCAAGATTATTTTGATGCAGAGTCGATATAAATGAAAATTATTGAATTAAATGGTATTCCGATTCAAAATCGGTTGAGTTTTGACAGAGATAGCTAAGATCAAGGCCCGAAATGTAAGGATTCGAAAATAACGTCTAAAATCCTCTAAGACCTCTAGAAACGCCAGAAAATGCAAAAACAAAAAATAAATGAAAAAATTTTAAATTGACGAAATCAAGATTATTTTGATGCAGAGTCGATATAAATGAAAATTATTGAATTAAATGGTATTCCGATTCAAAATCGGTTGAGTTTTGACAGAGATAGCTAAGATCAAGGCCCGAAATGTGAGGATTCGAAAATAACGTCTAAAATCCTCTAAGACCTCTAGAAACGCCAGAAAATGCAAAAACAAAAAATAAATGAAAAAATTTTAAATTGACGAAATCAAGATTATTTTGATGCAGAGTCGATATAAATGAAAATTATTGAATTAAATGGTATTCCGATTCAAAATCGGTTGAGTTTTGACAGAGATAGCTAAGATCAAGGCCCGAAATGTGAGGATTCGAAAATAACGTCTAAAATCCTCTAAGACCTCTAGAAACGCCAGAAAATGCAAAAACAAAAAATAAATGAAAAAATTTTAAATTGACGAAATCAAGATTATTTTGATGCAGAGTCGATATAAATGAAAATTATTGAATTAAATGGTATTCCGATTCAAAATCGGTTGAGTTTTGACAGAGATAGCTAAGATCAAGGCCCGAAATGTGAGGATTCGAAAATAACGTCTAAAATCCTCTAAGACCTCTAGAAACGCCAGAAAATGCAAAACCAAAAAATAAATGAAAAAATTTTAAATTGACGAAATCAAGATTATTTTGATGCAGAGTCGATATAAATGAAAATTATTGAATTAAATGGTATTTCGATTCAAAATCGGTTGAGTTTCGACAGAGATAGCTAAGATCAAGGCCCGAATTGTGAGGATTCGAAAATAACGTCTAAAATCCTCTAAGACCTCTAGAAACGCCAGAAAATGCAAAAACAAAAAATAAATGAAAAAATTTTAAATTGACGAAATCAAGATTATTTTGATGCAGAGTCGATATAAATGAAAATTATTGAATTAAATGGTATTCCGATTCAAAATCGGTTGAGTTTTGACAGAGATAGCTAAGATCAAGGCCCGAAATGTGAGGATTCGAAAATAACGTCTAAAATCCTCTAAGACCTCTAGAAACGCCAGAAAATGCAAAAACAAAAAATAAATGAAAAAATTTTAAATTGACGAAGTCAAGATTATTTTGATGCAGAGTCGATATAAATGAAAATTATTGAATTAAATGGTATTCCGATTCAAAATCGGTTGAGTTTTGACAGAGATAGCTAAGATCAAGGCCTGAAATGTGAGGATTCGAAAATAACGTCTAAAATCCTCTAAGACCTCTAGAAACGCCAGAAAATGCAAAAACAAAAAATAAATGAAAAAATTTTAAATTGACGAAATCAAGATTATTTTGATGCAGAGTCGATATAAATGAAAATTATTGAATTAAATGGTATTCCGATTCAAAATCGGTTGAGTTTTGACAGAGATAGCTAAGATCAAGGCCCGAAATGTGAGGATTCGAAAATAACGTCTAAAATCCTCTAAGACCTCTAGAAACGCCAGAAAATGCAAAAACAAAAAATAAATGAAAAAATTTTAAATTGACGAAATCAAGATTATTTTGATGCAGAGTCGATATAAATGAAAATTATTGAATTAAATGGTATTCCGATTCAAAATCGGTTGAGTTTTGACAGAGATAGCTAAGATCAAGGCCCGAAATGTGAGGATTCGAAAATAACGTCTAAAATCCTCTAAGACCTCTAGAAACGCCAGAAAATGCAAAAACAAAAAATAAATGAAACAAGAAAGAAAAGTACAGTCGAGCACGCCCGACCGTAGAATACTCTCTGCAATTTATTCCGATCATTTAATAAAATCGGTATCCAAGTTTATCAATTGATACTTGCAACAAAACACGTTGAAACAAAAACATCTGTTTGTATGTATACACACACATATACATTTGACATTAAAAGTACGCACGCACATATGTATTTGTGTATATGTTATACATACACAATTGCTCGGCACAGCCAGCATTCGCGAGCAGCGCTGTCGCTAAGCTACGCAAGCAGCGAAAACGTTC
Source organism: Drosophila cardini (assembly GCA_018903735.1). NCBI lineage: Eukaryota > Metazoa > Arthropoda > Insecta > Diptera > Drosophilidae > Drosophila > Drosophila cardini. The sequence continues at coordinate 23,488 of JAEIGM010000267.1, forward strand.
GCTCACATGTTTGTATGTTTCTATCTCGCTCGCACACATGCATTGGCATTGCGTTCAATTATCAACTTTCTTACATGTCTAGCTCTTTTGTTTATTGTCCGATTAAGATGCAACTTTCAGGATAGTATAATATATTTTGTCTTTAAACGAATGTGAAATAACAATACTGTACGATAAGAACATATGCCTTAAAATCGGCATTGAAGTTTGCAAATTATCTTATTTCTTGTGAGAAAAGGGGGCGTGGCAGTCCAAAATTTTTGATGACAATACAATTATACCGTCTCTAGAAACCTACATACCAAAATGGGTGTTCCTAAGTGCCATATTTACTGAGATATTCGCCTAAAACATCAATTTTTTAGGAGGTGTTTCTAGTTTTTTGCTCATTGTGGGCGAACGGGGCGTGGCATCGAAAAAAAAAAAAGATTCTTGTATTGACTGACTTAATATCGAGTCGATAGAGACTAAATTCGAACTTGTAGCTCTTACCATCTCCGAAATCTGTTTGTTCATACGGACGGACAGACAGACAGACAGACAGACAGACAGACAGACAGACAGACAGACAGACGGACAGACAGACGGACAGACGGACATGGCTATATCGACTCGGCTTGTGATGCTGATCAAGAATATATATACTTTATGGGGTCTGCCACGCCTCCTTCTGCCTGTTACATACTTTTCACAAACACAATATACTCTCTCTTGCAGAGAGTATAAAAATTGTAAATTGACGAAATCAAGATTATTTTGATGCAGAGTCGATATAAATGAAAATTATTGAATTAAATGGTATTCCGATTCAAAATCGGTTGAGTTTTGACAGAGATAGCTAAGATCAAGGCCCGAAATGTGAGGATTCGGAAATAACGTCTAAAATCCTCTAAGACCTCTAGAAACGCCAGAAAATGCAAAAACAAAAAACTAAATGAAAAAATTGTAAATTGACGAAATCAAGATTATTTTGATGCAGAGTCGATATAAATGAAAATTATTGAATTAAATGGTATTCCGATTCAAAATCGGTTGAGTTTTGACAGAGATAGCTAAGATCAAGGCCTGAAATGTGAGGATTCGAAAATAACGTCTAAAATCCTCTAAGACCTCTAGAAACGCCAGAAAATGCAAAAACAAAAAATTAAATGAAAAAATTGTAAATTGACGAAATCAAGATTATTTTGATGCAGAGTCGATATAAATGAAAATTATTGAATTAAATGGTATTCCGATTCAAAATCGGTTGAGTTTTGACAGAGATAGCTAAAATCAAGGCCCGAAATGTGAGGATTCGAAAATAACGTCTAAAATCCTCTAAGACCTCTAGAAACGCCAGAAAATGCAAAAACAAAAAATAAATGAAAAAATTTTAAATTGACGAAATCAAGATTATTTTGATGCAGAGTCGATATAAATGAAAATTATTGAATTAAATGGTATTCCGATTCAAAATCGGTTGAGTTTTGACAGAGATAGCTAAGATCAAGGCCTGAAATGTGAGGATTCGAAAATAACGTTTCAAATCCTCTAAGACCTCTAGAAACGCCAGAAAATGCAAAAACAAAAAATAAATGAAAAAATTTTAAATTGACGAAATCAAGATTATTTTGATGCAGAGTCGATATAAATGAAAATTATTGAATTAAATGGTATTCCGATTCAAAATCGGTTGAGTTTTGACAGAGATAGCTAAGATCAAGGCCCGAAATGTGAGGATTCGAAAATAACGTCTAAAATCCTCTAAGACCTCTAGAAACGCCAGAAAATGCAAAAACAAAAAATAAATGAAAAAATTTTAAATTGACGAAATCAAGATTATTTTGATGCAGAGTCGATATAAATGAAAATTATTGAATTAAATGGTATTCCGATTCAAAATCGGTTGAGTTTTGACAGAGATAGCTAAGATCAAGGCCCGAAATGTGAGGATTCGAAAATAACGTCTAAAATCCTCTAAGACCTCTAGAAACGCCAGAAAATGCAAAAACAAAAAATAAATGAAAAAATTTTAAATTGACGAAATCAAGATTATTTTGATGCAGAGTCGATATAAATGAAAATTATTGAATTAAATGGTATTCCGATTCAAAATCGGTTGAGTTTTGACAGAGATAGCTAAGATCAAGGCCCGAAATGTGAGGATTCGAAAATAACGTCTAAAATCCTCTAAGACCTCTAGAAACGCCAGAAAATGCAAAAACAAAAAATTAAATGAAAAAATTGTAAATTGACGAAATCAAGATTATTTTGATGCAGAGTCGATATAAATGAAAATTATTGAATTAAATGGTATTCCGATTCAAAATCGGTTGAGTTTTGACAGAGAGAGCTAAGATCAAGGCCTGAAATGTGAGGATTCGAAAATAACGTCTAAGATCCTCTAAGACCTCTAGAAACGCCAGAAAATGCAAAAACAAAAAATAAATGAAAAAATTTTAAATTGACGAAATCAAGATTATTTTGATGCAGAGTCGATATAAATGAAAATTATTGAATTAAATGATATTCCGATTCAAAATCGGTTGAGTTTTGACAGAGATAGCTAAGATCAAGGCCCGAAATGTGAGGATTCGAAAATAACGTCTAAAATCCTCTAAGACCTCTAGAAACGCCAGAAAATGCAAAAACAAAAAATAAATGAAAAAATTTTAAATTGACGAAATCAAGATTATTTTGATGCAGAGTCGATATAAATGAAAATTATTGAATTAAATGGTATTCCGATTCAAAATCGGTTGAGTTTTGACAGAGATAGCTAAGATCAAGGCCCGAAATGTGAGGATTCGAAAATAACGTCTAAAATCCTCTAAGACCTCTAGAAACGCCAGAAAATGCAAAAACAAAAAATAAATGAAAAAATTTTAAATTGACGAAATCAAGATTATTTTGATGCAGAGTCGATATAAATGAAAATTATTGAATTAAATGGTATTCCGATTCAAAATCGGTTGAGTTTTGACAGAGATAGCTAAGATCAAGGCCCGAAATGTGAGGATTCGAAAATAACGTCTAAAATCCTCTAAGACCTCTAGAAACGCCAGAAAATGCAAAAACAAAAAATAAATGAAAAAATTTTAAATTGACGAAATCAAGATTATTTTGATGCAGAGTCGATATAAATGAAAATTATTGAATTAAATGGTATTCCGATTCAAAATCGGTTGAGTTTTGACAGAGATAGCTAAGATCAAGGCCCGAAATGTGAGGATTCGAAAATAACGTCTAAAATCCTCTAAGACCTCTAGAAACGCCAGAAAATGCAAAAACAAAAAATTAAATGAAAAAATTGTAAATTGACGAAATCAAGATTATTTTGATGCAGAGTCGATATAAATGAAAATTATTGAATTAAATGGTATTCCGATTCAAAATCGGTTGAGTTTTGACAGAGATAGCTAAGATCAAGGCCCGAAATGTGAGGATTCGAAAATAACGTCTAAAATCCTCTAAGACCTCTAGAAACGCCAGAAAATGCAAAAACAAAAAATAAATAAAAAAATTTGAAATTGACGAAATCAAGATTATTTTGATGCAGAGTCGATATAAATGAAAATTATTGAATTAAATGGTATTCCGATTCAAAATCGGTTGAGTTTTGACAGAGATAGCTAAGATCAAGGCCCGAAATGTGAGGATTCGAAAATAACGTCTAAAATCGTCTAAGACCTCTAGAAACGCCAGAAAATGCAAAAACAAAAAATAAATAAAAAAATTTGAAATTGACGAAATCAAGATTATTTTGATGCAGAGTCGATATAAATGAAAATTATTGAATTAAATGGTATTCCGATTCAAAATCGGTTGAGTTTTGACAGAGATAGCTAAAATCAAGGCCTGAAATGTGAGGATTCGAAAATAACGTCTAAAATCCTGTAAGACCTCTAGAAACGCCAGAAAATGCAAAAACAAAAAATAAATGAAAAAATTTTAAATTGACGAAATAAAGATTATTTTGATGCAGAGTCGATATAAATGAAAATTATTGAATTAAATGGTATTCCGATTCAAAATCGGTTGAGTTTTGACAGAGATAGCTAAAATCAAGGCCCGAAATGTGAGGATTCGAAAATAACGTCTAAAATCCTCTAAGACCTCTAGAAACGCCAGAAAATGCAAAAACAAAAAATAAATGAAAAAATTTTAAATTGACGAAATCAAGATTATTTTGATGCAGAGTCGATATAAATGAAAATTATTGAATTAAATGGTATTCCGATTCAAAATCGGTTGAGTTTTGACAGAGATAGCTAAGATCAAGGCCCGAAATGTGAGGATTCGAAAATAACGTCTAAAATCCTCTAAGACCTCTAGAAACGCCAGAAAATGCAAAAACAAAAAATAAATGAAAAAATTTTAAATTGACGAAATCAAGATTATTTTGATGCAGAGTCGATATAAATGAAAATTATTGAATTAAATGGTATTCCGATTCAAAATCGGTTGAGTTTTGACAGAGATAGCTAAGATCAAGGCCCGAAATGTGAGGATTCGAAAATAACGTCTAAAATCCTCTAAGACCTCTAGAAACGCCAGAAAATGCAAAAACAAAAAATTAAATGAAAAAATTGTAAATTGACGAAATCAAGATTATTTTGATGCAGAGTCGATATAAATGAAAATTATTGAATTAAATGGTATTCCGATTCAAAATCGGTTGAGTTTTGACAGAGATAGCTAAGATCAAGGCCTGAAATGTGAGGATTCGAAAATAACGTCTAAAATCCTCTAAGACCTCTAGAAACGCCAGAAAATGCAAAAACAAAAAATAAATGAAAAAATTTTAAATTGACGAAATCAAGATTATTTTGATGCAGAGTCGATATAAATGAAAATTATTGAATTAAATGGTATTCCGATTCAAAATCGGTTGAGTTTTGACAGAGATAGCTAAGATCAAGGCCCGAAATGTGAGGATTCGAAAATAACGTCTAAAATCCTCTAAGACTTCTAGAAACGCCAGAAAATGCAAAAACAAAAAATTAAATGAAAAAATTGTAAATTGACGAAATCAAGATTATTTTGATGCAGAGTCGATATAAATGAAAATTATTGAATTAAATGGTATTCCGATTCAAAATCGGTTGAGTTTTGACAGAGATAGCTAAAATCAAGGCCCGAAATGTGAGGATTCGAAAATAACGTCTAAAATCCTCTAAGACCTCTAGAAACGCCAGAAAATGCAAAAACAAAAAATTAAATGAAAAAATTGTAAATTGACGAAATCAAGATTATTTTGATGCAGAGTCGATATAAATGAAAATTATTGAATTAAATGGTATTCCGATTCAAAATCGGTTGAGTTTTGACAGAGATAGCTAAGATCAAGGCCTGAAATGTGAGGATTCGAAAATAACGTCTAAAATCCTCTAAGACCTCTAGAAACGCCAGAAAATGCAAAAACAAAAAATAAATGAAAAAATTTTAAATTGACGAAATCAAGATTATTTTGATGCAGAGTCGATATAAATGAAAATTATTGAATTAAATGGTATTCCGATTCAAAATCGGTTGAGTTTTGACAGAGATAGCTAAGATCAAGGCCTGAAATGTGAGGATTCGAAAATAACGTCTAAAATCCTCTAAGACCTCTAGAAACGCCAGAAAATGCAAAAACAAAAAATAAATGAAAAAAATTTTAAATTGACGAAATCAAGATTATTTTGATGCAGAGTCGATATAAATGAAAATTATTGAATTAAATGATATTCCGATTCAAAATCGGTTGAGTTTTGACAGAGATAGCTAAGATCAAGGCCCGAAATGTGAGGATTCGAAAATAACGTCTAAAATCCTCTAAGACCTCTAGAAACGCCAGAAAATGCAAAAACAAAAAATAAATGAAAAAATTTTAAACTGACGAAATCAAGATTATTTTGATGCAGAGTCGATATAAATGAAAATTATTGAATTAAATGGTATTCCGATTCAAAATCGGTTGAGTTTTGACAGAGATAGCTAAGATCAAGGCCCGAAATGTGAGGATTCGAAAATAACGTCTAAAATCCTCTAAGACCTCTAGAAACGCCAAAAAAAAGCAAAAACAAAAAATAAATGAAAAAATTTTAAATTGACGAAATCAAGATTATTTTGATGCAGAGTCGATATAAATGAAAATTATTGAATTAAATGGTATTCCGATTCAAAATCGGTTGAGTTTTGACAGAGATAGCTAAGATCAAGGCCCGAAATGTGAGGATTCGAAAATAACGTCTAAAATCCTCTAAGACCTCTAGAAACGCCAGAAAATGCAAAAACAAAAAATTAAATGAAAAAATTGTAAATTGACGAAATCAAGATTATTTTGATGCAGAGTCGATATAAATGAAAATTATTGAATTAAATGGTATTCCGATTCAAAATCGGTTGAGTTTTGACAGAGAGAGCTAAGATCAAGGCCTGAAATGTGAGGATTCGAAAATAACGTCTAAAATCCTCTAAGACCTCTAGAAACGCCAGAAAATGCAAAAACAAAAAATAAATGAAAAAATTTTGAGTTTTGACAAAGATAGCTAAGATCAAGGCCCGAAATGTGAGGATTCGAAAATAACGTCTAAAATCCTCTAAGACCTCTAGAGACGCCAGAAAATGCAAAAACAAAAAATTAAATGAAAAAATTGTAAATTAACGAAATCAAGATTATTTTGATGCAGAGTCGATATAAATGAAAATTATTGAATTAAATGGTATTCCGATTCAAAATCGGTTGAGTTTTGACAGAGATAGCTAAGATCAAGGCCTGAAATGTGAGGATTCGAAAATAACGTCTAAAATCCTCTAAGACCTCTAGAAACGCCAGAAAATGCAAAAACAAAAAATAAATGAAAAAATTTTAAATTGACGAAATCAAGATTATTTTGATGCAGAGTCGATATAAATGAAAATTATTGAATTAAATGGTATTCCGATTCAAAATCGGTTGAGTTTTGACAGAGATAGCTAAGATCAAGGCCCGAAATGTGAGGATTCGAAAATAACGTCTAAAATCCTCTAAGACCTCTAGAAACGCCAGAAAATGCAAAAACAAAAAATAAATGAAAAAATTTTAAATTGACGAAATCAAGATTATTTTGATGCAGAGTTGATATAAATGAAAATTATTGAATTAAATGGTATTCCGATTCAAAATCGGTTGAATTTTGACAGAGATAGCTAAGATCAAGGCCTGAAATGTGAGGATTCGAAAATAGCGTCTAAAATCCTCTAAGACCTCTAGAAACGCCAGAAAATGCAAAAACAAAAAATAAATGAAAAAATTTTAAATTGACGAAATCAAGATTATTTTGATGCAGAGTCGATATAAATGAAAATTATTGAATTAAATGGTATTCCGATTCAAAATCGGTTGAGTTTTGACAGAGATAGCTAAAATCAAGGCCTGAAATGTGAGGATTCGAAAATAACGTCTAAAATCCTCTAAGACCTCTAGAAACGCCAGAAAATGCAAAAACAAAAAATAAATGAAAAAATTTTAAATTGACGAAATCAAGATTATTTTGATGCAGAGTCGATATAAATGAAAATTATTGAATTAAATGGTATTCCGATTCAAAATCGGTTGAGTTTTGACAGAGATAGCTAAGATCAAGGCCTGAAATGTGAGGATTCGAAAATAACGTCTAAAATCCTCTAAGACCTCTAGAAACGCCAGAAAATGCAAAAACAAAAAATAAATGAAAAAATTTTAAATTGACGAAATCAAGATTATTTTGATGCAGAGTCGATATAAATAAAAATTATTGAATTAAATGGTATTCCGATTCAAAATCGGTTGAGTTTTGACAGAGATAGCTAAGATCAAGGCCCGAAATGTGAGGATTCGAAAATAACGTCTAAAATCCTCTAAGACCTCTAGAAACGCCAGAAAATGCAAAAACAAAAAATAAATGAAAAAATTTTAAATTGACGAAATCAAGATTATTTTGATGCAGAGTCGATATAAATGAAAATTATTGAATTAAATGGTATTCCGATTCAAAATCGGTTGAGTTTTGACAGAGATAGCTAAGATCAAGGCCCGAAATGTGAGGATTCGAAAATAACGTCTAAAATCCTCTAAGACCTCTAGAAACGCCAGAAAATGCAAAAACAAAAAATTAAATGAAAAAATTTTAAATTGACGAAATCAAGATTATTTTGATGCAGAGTCGATATAAATGAAAATTATTGAATTAAATGGTATTCCGATTCAAAATCGGTTGAGTTTTGACAGAGATAGCTAAGATCAAGGCCTGAAATGTGAGGATTCGAAAATAACGTCTAAAATCCTCTAAGACCTCTAGAAACGCCAGAAAATGCAAAAACAAAAAATTAAATGAAAAAATTGTAAATTGACGAAATCAAGATTATTTTGATGCAGAGTCGATATAAATGAAAATTATTGAATTAAATGGTATTCCGATTCAAAATCGGTTGAGTTTTGACAGAGATAGCTAAGATCAAGGCCTGAAATGTGAGGATTCGAAAATAACGTCTAAAATCCTCTAAGATCTCTAGAAACGCCAGAAAATGCAAAAACAAAAAATAAATGAAAAAATTTTAAATTGACGAAATCAAGATTATTTTGATGCAGAGTCGATATAAATGAAAATTATTGAATTAAATGGTATTCCGATTCAAAATCGGTTGAGTTTTGACAGAGATAGCTAAGATCAAGGCCCGAAATGTGAGGATTCGAAAATAACGTCTAAAATCCTCTAAGACCTCTAGAAACGCCAGAAAATGCAAAAACAAAAAATAAATGAAAAAATTTTAAATTGACGAAATCAAGATTATTTTGATGCAGAGTCGATATAAATGAAAATTATTGAATTAAATGGTATTCCGATTCAAAATCGGTTGAGTTTTGACAGAGATAGCTAAGATCAAGGCCTGAAATGTGAGGATTCGAAAATAACGTCTAAAATCCTCTAAGACCTCTAGAAACGCCAGAAAATGCAAAAACAAAAAATAAATGAAAAAATTTTAAATTGACGAAATCAAGATTATTTTGATGCAGAGTCGATATAAATGAAAATTATTGAATTAAATGGTATTCCGATTCAAAATCGGTTGAGTTTTGACAGAGATAGCTAAGATCAAGGCCCGAAATGTGAGGATTCGAAAATAACGTCTAAAATCCTCTAAGACCTCTAGAAACGCCAGAAAATGCAAAAACAAAAAATTAAATGAAAAAATTGTAAATTGACGAAATCAAGATTATTTTGATGCAGAGTCGATATAAATGAAAATTATTGAATTAAATGGTATTCCGATTCAAAATCGGTTGAGTTTTGACAGAGATAGCTAAGATCAAGGCCTGAAATGTGAGGATTCGAAAATAACGTCTAAAATCCTCTAAGACCTCTAGAAACGCCAGAAAATGCAAAAACAAAAAATAAATGAAAAAATTTTAAATTGACGAAATCAAGATTATTTTGATGCAGAGTCGATATAAATGAAAATTATTGAATTAAATGGTATTCCGATTCAAAATCGGTTGAGTTTTGACAGAGATAGCTAAGATCAAGGCCTGAAATGTGAGGATTCGAAAATAACGTCTAAAATCCTCTAAGACCTCTAGAAACGCCAGAAAATGCAAAAACAAAAAATAAATGAAAAAATTGTAAATTGACGAAATCAAGATTATTTTGATGCAGAGTCGATATAAATGAAAATTATTGAATTAAATGGTATTCCGATTCAAAATCGGTTGAGTTTTGACAGAGATAGCTAAGATCAAGGCCTGAAATGTGAGGATTCGAAAATAACGTCTAAAATCCTCTAAGACCTCTAGAAACGCCAGAAAATGCAAAAACAAAAAATAAATGAAAAAATTTTAAATTGACGAAATCAAGATTATTTTGATGCAGAGTCGATATAAATGAAAATTATTGAATTAAATGGTATTCCGATTCAAAATCGGTTGAGTTTTGACAGAGATAGCTAAAATCAAGGCCCGAAATGTGAGGATTCGAAAATAACGTCTAAAATCCTCTAAGACCTCTAGAAACGCCAGAAAATGCAAAAACAAAAAATAAATGAAAAAATTTTAAATTGACGAAATCAAGATTATTTTGATGCAGAGTCGATATAAATGAAAATTATTGAATTAAATGGTATTCCGATTCAAAATCGGTTGAGTTTTGACAAAGATAGCTAAGATCAAGGCCCGAAATGTGAGGATTCGAAAATAAGGTCTAAAATCCTCTAAGACCTCTAGAAACGCCAGAAAATGCAAAAACAAAAAATAAATGAAAAAATTTTAAATTGACGAAATCAAGATTATTTTGATGCAGAGTCGATATAAATGAAAATTATTGAATTAAATGGTATTCCGATTCAAAATCGGTTGAGTTTTGACAGAGATAGCTAAGATCAAGGCCCGAAATGTGAGAATTCGAAAATAACGTCTAAAATCCTCTAAGACCTCTAGAAACGCCAGAAAATGCAAAAACAAAAAATAAATGAAAAAATTTTAAATTGACGAAATCAAGATTATTTTGATGCAGAGTCGATATAAATGAAAATTATTGAATTAAATGGTATTCCGATTCAAAATCGGTTGAGTTTTGACAGAGATAGCTAAAATCAAGGCCCGAAATGTGAGGATTCGAAAATAACGTCTAAAATCCTCGAAGACCTCTAGAAACGCCAGAAAATGCAAAAACAAAAAATAAATGAAAAAATTTTAAATTGACGAAATCAAGATTATTTTGATGCAGAGTCGATATAAATGAAAATTATTGAATTAAATGGTATTCCGATTCAAAATCGGTTGAGTTTTGACAGAGATAGCTAAGATCAAGGCCCGAAATGTGAGGATTCGAAAATAACGTCTAAAATCCTCTAAGACCTCTAGAAACGCCAGAAAATGCAAAAACAAAAATTAAATGAAAAAATTTTAAATTGACGAAATCAAGATTATTTTGATGCAGAGTCGATATAAATGAAAATTATTGAATTAAATGGTATTCCGATTCAAAATCGGTTGAGTTTTGACAGAGATAGCTAAGATCAAGGCCTGAAATGTGAGGATTCGAAAATAACGTCTAAAATCCTCTAAGACCTCTAGAAACGCCAGAAAATGCAAAAACAAAAAATAAATGAAAAAATTTTAAATTGACGAAATCAAGATTATTTTGATGCAGAGTCGATATAAATGAAAATTATTGAATTAAATGGTATTCCGATTCAAAATCGGTTGAGTTTTGACAGAGATAGCTAAGATCAAGGCCCGAAATGTGAGGATTCGAAAATAACGTCTAAAATCCTCTAAGACCTCTAGAAACGCCAGAAAATGCAAAAACAAAAAATAAATGAAAAAATTTTAAATTGACGAAATCAAGATTATTTTGATGCAGAGTCGATATAAATGAAAATTATTGAATTAAATGGTATTCCGATTCAAAATCGGTTGAGTTTTGACAGAGATAGCTAAGATCAAGGCCCGAAATGTGAGGATTCGAAAATAACGTCTAAAATCCTCTAAGACCTCTAGAAATGCCAGAAAATGCAAAAACAAAAAATTAAATGAAAAAATTGTAAATTGACGAAATCAAGATTATTTTGATGCAGAGTCGATATAAATGAAAATTATTGAATTAAATGGTATTCCGATTCAAAATCGGTTGAGTTTTGACAGAGATAGCTAAGATCAAGGCCTGAAATGTGAGGATTCGAAAATAACGTCTAAAATCCTCTAAGACCTCTAGAAACGCCAGAAAATGCAAAAACAAAAAATAAATGAAAAAATTTTAAATTGACGAAATCAAGATTATTTTGATGCAGAGTCGATATAAATGAAAATTATTGAATTAAATGGTATTCCGATTCAAAATCGGTTGAGTTTTGACAGAGATAGCTAAGATCAAGGCCTGAAATGTGAGGATTCGAAAATAACGTCTAAAATCCTCTAAGACCTCTAGAAACGCCAGAAAATGCAAAAACAAAAAATAAATGAAAAAATTTTAAATTGACGAAATCAAGATTATTTTGATGCAGAGTCGATATAAATGAAAATTATTGAATTAAATGGTATTCCGATTCAAAATCGGTTGAGTTTTGACAGAGATAGCTAAGATCAAGGCCCGAAATGTGAGGATTCGAAAATAACGTCTAAAATCCTCTAAGACCTCTAGAAACGCCAGAAAATGCAAAAACAAAAAATAAATGAAAAAATTTTAAATTGACGAAATCAAGATTATTTTGATGCAGAGTCGATATAAATGAAAATTATTGAATTAAATGGTATTCCGATTCAAAATCGGTTGAGTTTTGACAGAGATAGCTAAGATCAAGGCCCGAAATGTGAGGATTCGAAAATAACGTCTAAAATCCTCTAAGACCTCTAGAAATGCCAGAAAATGCAAAAACAAAAAATTAAATGAAAAAATTTTAAATTGACGAAATCAAGATTATTTTGATGCAGAGTCGATATAAATGAAAATTATTGAATTAAATGGTATTCCGATTCAAAATCGGTTGAGTTTTGACAGAGATAGCTAAGATCAAGGCCCGAAATGTGAGGATTCGAAAATAACGTCTAAAATCCTCTAAGACCTCTAGAAACGCCAGAAAATGCAAAAACAAAAAATAAATGAAAAAATTTTAAATTGACGAAATCAAGATTATTTTGATGCAGAGTCGATATAAATGAAAATTATTGAATTAAATGGTATTCCGATTCAAAATCGGTTGAGTTTTGACAGAGATAGCTAAGATCAAGACCCGAAATGTGAGGATTCGAAAATAACGTCTAAAATCCTCTAAGACCTCTAGAAACGCCAGAAAATGCAAAAACAAAAAATAAATGAAAAAATTTTAAATTGACGAAATCAAGATTATTTTGATGCAGAGTCGATATAAATGAAAATTATTGAATTAAATGGTATTCCGATTCAAAATCGGTTGAGTTTTGACAGAGATAGCTAAGATCAAGGCCTGAAATGTGAGGATTCGAAAATAACGTCTAAAATCCTCTAAGACCTCCAGAAACGCCAGAAAATGCAAAAACAAAAAATAAATGAAAAAATTTTAAATTGACGAAATCAAGATTATTTTGATGCAGAGTCGATATAAATGAAAATTATTGAATTAAATGGTATTCCGATTCAAAATCGGTTGAGTTTTGACAGAGATAGCTAAGATCAAGGCCCGAAATGTGAGGATTCGAAAATAACGTCTAAAATCCTCTAAGACCTCTAGAAACGCCAGAAAATGCAAAAACAAAAAATTAAATGAAAAAATTTTAAATTGACGAAATCAAGATTATTTTGATGCAGAGTCGATATAAATGAAAATTATTGAATTAAATGGTATTCCGATTCAAAATCGGTTGAGTTTTGACAGAGATAGCTAAGATCAAGGCCTGAAATGTGAGGATTCGAAAATAAGGTCTAAAATCCTCTAAGACCTCTAGAAACGCCAGAAAATGCAAAAACAAAAAATAAATGAAAAAATTTTAAATTGACGAAATCAAGATTATTTTGATGCAGAGTCGATATAAATGAAAATTATTGAATTAAATGGTATTCCGATTCAAAATCGGTTGAGTTTTGACAGAGATAGCTAAGATCAAGGCCTGAAATGTGAGGATTCGAAAATAACGTCTAAAATCCTCTAAGACCTCTAGAAACGCCAGAAAATGCAAAAACAAAAAATAAATGAAAAAATTTTAAATTGACGAAATCAAGATTATTTTGATGCAGAGTCGATATAAATGAAAATTATTGAATTAAATGGTATTCCGATTCAAAATCGGTTGAGTTTTGACAGAGATAGCTAAGATCAAGGCCCGAAATGTGAGGATTCGAAAATAACGTCTAAAATCCTCTAAGACCTCTAGAAACGCCAGAAAATGCAAAAACAAAAAATAAATGAAAAAATTTTAAATTGACGAAATCAAGATTATTTTGATGCAGAGTCGATATAAATGAAAATTATTGAATTAAATGGTATTCCGATTCAAAATCGGTTGAGTTTTGACAGAGATAGCTAAGATCAAGGCCTGAAATGTGAGGATTCGAAAATAACGTCTAAAATCCTCTAAGACCTCTAGAAACGCCAGAAAATGCAAAAACAAAAAATTAAATGAAAAAATTTTAAATTGACGAAATCAAGATTATTTTGATGCAGAGTCGATATAAATGAAAATTATTGAATTAAATGGTATTCCGATTCAAAATCGGTTGAGTTTTGACAGAGATAGCTAAGATCAAGGCCTGAAATGTGAGGATTCGAAAATAACGTCTAAAATCCTCTAAGACCTCTAGAAACGCCAGAAAATGCAAAAACAAAAAATTAAATGAAAAAATTTTAAATTGACGAAATCAAGATTATTTTGATGCAGAGTCGATATAAATGAAAATTATTGAATTAAATGGTATTCCGATTCAAAATCGGTTGAGTTTTGACAGAGATAGCTAAGATCAAGGCCTGAAATGTGAGGATTCGAAAATAACGTCTAAAATCCTCTAAGACCTCTAGAAACGCCAGAAAATGCAAAAACAAAAAATAAATGAAAAAATTTTAAATTGACGAAATCAAGATTATTTTGATGCAGAGTCGATATAAATGAAAATTATTGAATTAAATGGTATTCCGATTCAAAATCGGTTGAGTTTTGACAGAGATAGCTAAGATCAAGGCCCGAAATGTGAGGATTCGAAAATAACGTCTAAAATCCTCTAAGACCTCTAGAAACGCCAGAAAATGCAAAAACAAAAAATAAATGAAAAAATTTTAAATTGACGAAATCAAGATTATTTTGATGCAGAGTCGATATAAATGAAAATTATTGAATTAAATGGTATTCCGATTCAAAATCGGTTGAGTTTTGACAGAGATAGCTAAGATCAAGGCCCGAAATGTGAGGATTCGAAAATAACGTCTAAAATCCTCTAAGACCTCTAGAAACGCCAGAAAATGCAAAAACAAAAAATAAATGAAAAAAATTTTAAATTGACGAAATCAAGATTATTTTGATGCAGAGTCGATATAAATGAAAATTATTGAATTAAATGGTATTCCGATTCAAAATCGGTTGAGTTTTGACAGAGATAGCTAAGATCAAGGCCCGAAATGTGAGGATTCGAAAATAACGTCTAAAATCCTCTAAGACCTCTAGAAACGCCAGAAAATGCAAAAACAAAAAATTAAATGAAAAAATTTTAAATTGACGAAATCAAGATTATTTTGATGCAGAGTCGATATAAATGAAAATTATTGAATTAAATGGTATTCCGATTCAAAATCGGTTGAGTTTCGACAGAGATAGCTAAGATCAAGGCCCGAAATGTGAGGATTCGAAAATAACGTCTAAAATCGTCTAAGACCTCTAGAAACGCCAGAAAATGCAAAAACAAAAAATAAATGAAAAAATTTTAAATTGACGAAATCAAGATTATTTTGATGCAGAGTCGATATAAATGAAAATTATTGAATTAAACGGTATTCCGATTCAAAATCGGTTGAGTTTTGACAGAGATAGCTAAGATCAAGGCCCGAAATGTGAGGATTCGAAAATAACGTCTAAAATCCTCTAAGACCTCTAGAAACGCCAGAAAATGCAAAAACAAAAAATTAAATGAAAAAATTTTAAATTGACGAAATCAAGATTATTTTGATGCAGAGTCGATATAAATGAAAATTATTGAATTAAATGGTATTCTGATTCAAAATCGGTTGAGTTTTGACAGAGATAGCTAAGATCAAGGCCCGAAATGTGAGGATTCGAAAATAACGTCTAAAATCGTCTTAGACCTCTAGAAACGCCAGAAAATGCGAAAAACAAAAAATAAATGAAAAAAATTTTAAATTGACGAAATCAAGATTATTTTGATGCAGAGTCGATATAAATGAAAATTATTGAATTAGACGGTATTCCGATTCAAAATCGGTTGAGTTTTGACAGAGATAGCTAAGATCAAGGCTCGAAATGTGAGGATTCGAAAATAACGTCTAAAATCCTCTAAGACCTCTAGAAACGCCAGAAAATGCAAAAACAAAAAATAAATGAAAAAATTTTAAATTGACGAAATCAAGATTATTTTGATGCAGAGTCGATATAAATGAAAATTATTGAATTAAATGGTATTCCGATTCAAAATCGGTTGAGTTTTGACAGAGATAGCTAAGATCAAGGCCCGAAATGTGAGGATTCGAAAATAACGTCTAAAATCCTCTAAGACCTCTAGAAACGCCAGAAAATGCAAAAACAAAAAATTAAATGAAAAAATTTTAAATTGACGAAATCAAGATTATTTTGATGCAGAGTCGATATAAATGAAAATTATTGAATTAAATGGTATTCCGATTCAAAATCGGTTGAGTTTTGACAGAGATAGCCAAGATCAAGCCCCGAAATGTGAGGATTCGAAAATAACGTCTAAAATCGTCTAAGACCTCTAGAAACGCCAGAAAATGCAAAAACCAAAAAAAATAAATGAAAAAATTTTAAATTGACAAAATCAAGATTATTTTGATGCAGAGTCGATATAAATGAAAATTATTGAATTAAATGGTATTCCGATTCAAAATCGGTTGAGTTTTGACAGAGATAGCTAAGATCAAGGCCCGAAATGTGAGGATTCGAAAAAAACGTCTAAAATCGTCTAAGACCTCTAGAAACGCCAGAAAATGCAAAAACAAAAAATAAATGAAAAAATTTTAAATTGACGAAATCAAGATTATTTTGATGCAGAGTCGATATAAATGAAAATTATTGAATTAAATGGTATTCCGATTCAAAATCGGTTGAGTTTTGACAGAGATAGCTAAGATCAAGGCCCGAAATGTGAGGATTCGAAAATAACGTCTAAAATCGTCTAAGACCTCTAGAAACGCCAGAAAATGCAAAAACCAAAAAAAATAAATGAAAAAATTTTAAATTGACAAAATCAAGATTATTTTGATGCAGAGTCGATATAAATGAAAATTATTGAATTAAATGGTATTCCGATTCAAAATCGGTTGAGTTTTGACAGAGATAGCTAAGATCAAGGCCCGAAATGTGAGGATTCGAAAATAACGTCTAAAATCCTCTAAGACCTCTAGAAACGCCAGAAAATGCAAAAACAAAAAATTAAATGAAAAAATTTTAAATTGACGAAATCAAGATTATTTTGATGCAGAGTCGATATAAATGAAAATTATTGAATTAAATGGTATTCCGATTCAAAATCGGTTGAGTTTTGACAGAGATAGCTAAGATCAAGCCCCGAAATGTGAGGATTCGAAAATAACGTCTAAAATCCTCTAAGACCTCTAGAAACGCCAGAAAATGCAAAAACAAAAAATAAATGAAAAAATTTTAAATTGACGAAATCAAGATTATTTTGATGCAGAGTCGATATAAATGAAAATTATTGAATTAAATGGTATTCCGATTCAAAATCGGTTGAGTTTTGACAGAGATAGCTAAGATCAAGGCCCGAAATGTGAGGATTCGAAAAAAACGTCTAAAATCCTCTAAGACCTCTAGAAACGCCAGAAAATGCAAAAACAAAAAATAAATGAAAAAATTTTAAATTGACGAAATCAAGATTATTTTGATGCAGAGTCGATATAAATGAAAATTATTGAATTAAATGGTATTCCGATTCAAAATCGGTTGAGTTTTGACAGAGATAGCTAAGATCAAGGCCCGAAATGTGAGGATTCGAAAATAACGTCTAAAATCGTCTAAGACCTCTAGAAACGCCAGAAAATGCAAAAACAAAAAATAAATGAAAAAATTTTAAATTGACGAAATCAAGATTATTTTGATGCAGAGTCGATATAAATGAAAATTATTGAATTAAATGGTATTCTGATTCAAAATCGGTTGAGTTTTGACAGAGATAGCTAAGATCAAGGCCCGAAATGTGAGGATTCGAAAATAACGTCTAAAATCCTCTAAGACCTCTAGAAACGCCAGAAAATGCAAAAACAAAAAATAAATGAATAAATTTTAAATTGACGAAATCAAGATTATTTTGATGCAGAGTCGATATAAATGAAAATTATTGAATTAAATGGTATTCCGATTCAAAATCGGTTGAGTTTTGACAGAGATAGCTAAGATCAAGGCCCGAAATGTGAGGATTCGAAAATAACGTCTAAAATCGTCTAAGACCTCTAGAAACGCCAGAAAATGCAAAAACAAAAAATAAATGAAAAAATTTTAAATTGACGAAATCAAGATTATTTTGATGCAGAGTCGATATAAATGAAAATTATTGAATTAAATGGTATTCCGATTCAAAATCGGTTGAGTTTTGACAGAGATAGCTAAGATCAAGGCCCGAAATGTGAGGATTCGAAAATAACGTCTAAAATCGTCTAAGACCTCTAGAAACGCCAGAAAATGCAAAAACAAAAAATAAATGAAAAAATTTTAAATTGACGAAATCAAGATTATTTTGATGCAGAGTCGATATAAATGAAAATTATTGAATTAAATGGTATTCCGATTCAAAATCGGTTGAGTTTTGACAGAGATAGCTAAGATCAAGGCCCGAAATGTGAGGATTCGAAAATAACGTCTAAAATCCTCTAAGACCTCTAGAAACGCCAGAAAATGCAAAAACAAAAAATAAATGAAAAAATTTTAAATTGACGAAATCAAGATTATTTTGATGCAGAGTCGATATAAATGAAAATTATTGAATTAAATGGTATTCCGATTCAAAATCGGTTGAGTTTTGACAGAGATAGCTAAGATCAAGGCCCGAAATGTGAGGATTCGAAAATAACGTCTAAAATCCTCTAAGACCTCTAGAAACGCCAGAAAATGCAAAAACAAAAAATAAATGAAAAAATTTTAAATTGACGAAATCAAAATTATTTTGATGCAGAGTCGATATAAATGAAAATTATTGAATTAAATGGTATTCCGATTCAAAATCGGTTGAGTTTTGACAGAGATAGCTAAGATCAAGGCCCGAAATGTGAGGATTCGAAAATAACGTCTAAAATCCTCTAAGACCTCTAGAAACGCCAGAAAATGCAAAAACAAAAAAAAAAAAAAAAAAAAAATTTTAAATTGACGAAATCAAGATTATTTTGATGCAGAGTCGATATAAATGAAAATTATTGAATTAAATGGTATTCCGATTCAAAATCGGTTGAGTTTTGACAGAGATAGCTAAGATCAAGGCCCGAAATGTGAGGATTCGAAAATAACGTCTAAAATCGTCTAAGACCTCTAGAAACGCCAGAAAATGCAAAAACAAAAAATAAATGAATAAATTTTAAATTGACGAAATCAAGATTATTTTGATGCAGAGTCGATATAAATGAAAATTATTGAATTAAATGGTATTCCGATTCAAAATCGGTTGAGTTTTGACAGAGATAGCTAAGATCAAGGCCCGAAATGTGAGGATTCGAAAATAACGTCTAAAATCGTCTAAGACCTCTAGAAACGCCAGAAAATGCAAAAACAAAAAAATAAATGAAAAAATTTTAAATTGACGAAATCAAGATTATTTTGATGCAGAGTCGATATAAATGAAAATTATTGAATTAAATGGTATTCCGATTCAAAATCGGTTGAGTTTTGACAGAGATAGCTAAGATCAAGGCCCGAAATGTGAGGATTCGAAAATAACGTCTAAAATCCTCTAAGACCTCTAGAAACGCCAGAAAATGCAAAAACAAAAAATAAATGAATAAATTTTAAATTGACGAAATCAAGATTATTTTGATGCAGAGTCGATATAAATGAAAATTATTGAATTAAATGGTATTCCGATTCAAAATCGGTTGAGTTTTGACAGAGATAGCTAAGATCAAGGCCCGAAATGTGAGGATTCGAAAATAACGTCTAAAATCCTCTAAGACCTCTAGAAACGCCAGAAAATGCAAAAACAAAAAATAAATGAAAAAATTTTAAATTGACGAAATCAAGATTATTTTGATGCAGAGTCGATATAAATGAAAATTATTGAATTAAATGGTATTCCGATTCAAAATCGGTTGAGTTTTGACAGAGATAGCTAAGATCAAGGCCCGAAATGTGAGGATTCGAAAATAACGTCTAAAATCGTCTAAGACCTCTAGAAACGCCAGAAAATGCAAAAACAAAAAATAAATGAAAAAATTTTAAATTGACGAAATCAAGATTATTTTGATGCAGAGTCGATATAAATGAAAATTATTGAATTAAATGGTATTCCGATTCAAAATCGGTTGAGTTTTGACAGAGATAGCTAAGATCAAGGCCCGAAATGTGAGGATTCGAAAATAACGTCTAAAATCCTCTAAGACCTCTAGAAACGCCAGAAAATGCAAAAACAAAAAATAAATGAAAAAATTTTAAATTGACGAAATCAGGATTATTTTGATGCAGAGTCGATATAAATGAAAATTATTGAATTAAATGGTATTCCGATTCAAAATCGGTTGAGTTTTGACAGAGATAGCTAAGATCAAGGCCCGAAATGTGAGGATTCGAAAATAACGTCTAAAATCCTCTAAGACCTCTAGAAACGCCAGAAAATGCAAAAACAAAAAATAAATGGAAAAAATTTTAAATTGACGAAATCAAGATTATTTTGATGCAGAGTCGATATAAATGAAAATTATTGAATTAAATGGTATTCCGATTCAAAATCGGTTGAGTTTTGACAGAGATAGCTAAGATCAAGGCCCGAAATGTGAGGATTCGAAAATAACGTCTAAAATCCTCTAAGACCTCTAGAAACGCCAGAAAATGCAAAAACAAAAAATAAATGAAAAAATTTTAAATTGACGAAATCAAGATTATTTTGATGCAGAGTCGATATAAATGAAAATTATTGAATTAAATGGTATTCCGATTCAAAATCGGTTGAGTTTTGACAGAGATAGCTAAGATCAAGGCCCGAAATGTGAGGATTCGAAAATAACGTCTAAAATCCTCTAAGACCTCTAGAAACGCCAGAAAATGCAAAAACAAAAAAAAAATGAAAAAATTTTAAATTGACGAAATCAAGATTATTTTGATGCAGAGTCGATATAAATGAAAATTATTGAATTAAATGGTATTCCGATTCAAAATCGGTTGAGTTTTGACAGAGATAGCTAAGATCAAGGCCCGAAATGTGAGGATTCGAAAATAACGTCTAAAATCCTCTAAGACCTCTAGAAACGCCAGAAAATGCAAAAACAAAAAATAAATGAAAAAATTTTAAATTGACGAAATCAAGATTATTTTGATGCAGAGTCGATATAAATGAAAATTATTGAATTAAATGGTATTCCGATTCAAAATCGGTTGAGTTTTGACAGAGATAGCTAAGATCAAGGCCCGAAATGTGAGGATTCGAAAATAACGTCTAAAATCCTCTAAGACCTCTAGAAACGCCAGAAAATGCAAAAACAAAAAATAAATGAAAAAATTTTAAATTGACGAAATCAAGATTATTTTGATGCAGAGTCGATATAAATGAAAATTATTGAATTAAATGGTATTCCGATTCAAAATCGGTTGAGTTTTGACAGAGATAGCTAAGATCAAGGCCCGAAATGTGAGGATTCGAAAATAACGTCTAAAATCCTCTAAGACCTCTAGAAACGCCAGAAAATGCAAAAACAAAAAATAAATGAAAAAATTTTAAATTGACGAAATCAAGATTATTTTGATGCAGAGTCGATATAAATGAAAATTATTGAATTAAATGGTATTCCGATTCAAAATCGGTTGAGTTTTGACAGAGATAGCTAAGATCAAGGCCCGAAATGTGAGGATTCGAAAATAACGTCTAAAATCCTCTAAGACCTCTAGAAACGCCAGAAAATGCAAAAACAAAAAATTAAATGAAAAAATTTTAAATTGACGAAATCAAGATTATTTTGATGCAGAGTCGATATAAATGAAAATTATTGAATTAAATGGTATTCCGATTCAAAATCGGTTGAGTTTTGACAGAGATAGCTAAGATCAAGGCCCGAAATGTGAGGATTCGAAAATAACGTCTAAAATCGTCTAAGACCTCTAGAAACGCCAGAAAATGCAAAAACAAAAAATAAATGAAAAAATTTTAAATTGACGAAATCAAGATTATTTTGATGCAGAGTCGATATAAATGAAAATTATTGAATTAAATGGTATTCCGATTCAAAATCGGTTGAGTTTTGACAGAGATAGCTAAGATCAAGGCCCGAAATGTGAGGATTCGAAAATAACGTCTAAAATCGTCTAAGACCTCTAGAAACGCCAGAAAATGCAAAAACAAAAAATAAATGAAAAAATTTTAAATTGACGAAATCAAGATTATTTTGATGCAGAGTCGATATAAATGAAAATTATTGAATTAAATGGTATTCCGATTCAAAATCGGTTGAGTTTTGACAGAGATAGCTAAGATCAAGGCCCGAAATGTGAGGATTCGAAAATAACGTCTAAAATCCTCTAAGACCTCTAGAAACGCCAGAAAATGCAAAAACAAAAAATAAATGAAAAAAATTTTAAATTGACGAAATCAAGATTATTTTGATGCAGAGTCGATATAAATGAAAATTATTGAATTAAATGGTATTCCGATTCAAAATCGGTTGAGTTTTGACAGAGATAGCTAAGATCAAGGCCCGAAATGTGAGGATTCGAAAATAACGTCTAAAATCGTCTAAGACCTCTAGAAACGCCAGAAAATGCAAAAACCAAAAAAATAAATGAAAAAATTTTAAATTGACGAAATCAAGATTATTTTGATGCAGAGTCGATATAAATGAAAATTATTGAATTAAATGGTATTCCGATTCAAAATCGGTTGAGTTTTGACAGAGATAGCTAAGATCAAGGCCCGAAATGTGAGGATTCGAAAATAACGTCTAAAATCGTCTAAGACCTCTAGAAACGCCAGAAAATGCAAAAACAAAAAATAAATGAAAAAATTTTAAATTGACGAAATCAAGATTATTTTGATGCAGAGTCGATATAAATGAAAATTATTGAATTAAATGGTATTCCGATTCAAAATCGGTTGAGTTTTGACAGAGATAGCTAAGATCAAGGCCCGAAATGTGAGGATTCGAAAATAACGTCTAAAATCCTCTAAGACCTCTAGAAACGCCAGAAAATGCAAAAACAAAAAATAAATGAAAAAATTTTAAATTGACGAAATCAAGATTATTTTGATGCAGAGTCGATATAAATGAAAATTATTGAATTAAATGGTATTCCGATTCAAAATCGGTTGAGTTTTGACAGAGATAGCTAAGATCAAGGCCCGAAATGTGAGGATTCGAAAATAACGTCTAAAATCCTCTAAGACCTCTAGAAACGCCAGAAAATGCAAAAACAAAAAATAAATGAAAAAATTTTAAATTGACGAAATCAAGATTATTTTGATGCAGAGTCGATATAAATGAAAATTATTGAATTAAATGGTATTCCGATTCAAAATCGGTTGAGTTTTGACAGAGATAGCTAAGATCAAGGCCCGAAATGTGAGGATTCGAAAATAA
>JAEIGM010000425.1:0-29449 GCA_018903735.1 Drosophila cardini
GGCGTTTCTAGAGGTCTTAGAGGATTTTAGACCTTATTTTCGAATCCTCACATTTCGGGCCTTGATCTTAGCTATCTCTGTCAAAACTCAACCGATTTTGAATCGGAATACCATTTAATTCAATAATTTTCATTTATATCGACTCTGCATCAAAATAATCTTGATTTCGTCAATTTAAAATTTTTTCATTTATTTTTTGTTTTTGCATTTTCTGGCGTTTCTAGAGGTCTTAGACGATTTTAGACGTTATTTTCGAATCCTCACATTTCGGGCCTTGATCTTAGCTATCTCTGTCAAAACTCAACCGATTTTGAATCGGAATACCGTTTAATTCAATAATTTTCATTTATATCGACTCTGCATCAAAATAATCTTGATTTCGTCAATTTAAAATTTTTTCATTTATTTTTTGTTTTTGCATTTTCTGGCGTTTCTAGAGGTCTTAGACGATTTTAGACGTTATTTTCGAATCCTCACATTTCGGGCCTTGATCTTAGCTATCTCTGTCAAAACTCAACCGATTTTGAATCGGAATACCGTTTAATTCAATAATTTTCATTTATATCGACTCTGCATCAAAATAATCTTGATTTTGTCAATTTAAAATTTTTTCATTTATTTTTTGTTTTTGCATTTTCTGGCGTTTCTAGAGGTCTTAGAGGATTTTAGACGTTATTTTCGAATCCTCACATTTCGGGCCTTGATCTTGGCTATCTCTGTCAAAACTCAACCGATTTTGAATCGGAATACCATTTAATTCAATAATTTTCATTTATATCGACTCTGCATCAAAATAATCTTGATTTCGTCAATTTAAAATTTTTTCATTTATTTTTTGTTTTTGCATTTTCT
This sequence comes from Drosophila cardini, assembly GCA_018903735.1. NCBI lineage: Eukaryota > Metazoa > Arthropoda > Insecta > Diptera > Drosophilidae > Drosophila > Drosophila cardini. Next base: position 853 of record JAEIGM010000425.1, read on the forward strand.
GGCGTTTCTAGAGGTCTTAGAGGATTTTAGACGTTATTTTCGAATCCTCACATTTCGGGCCTTGATCTTAGCTATCTCTGTCAAAACTCAACCGATTTTGAATCGGAATACCATTTAATTCAATAATTTTCATTTATATCGACTCTGCATCAAAATAATCTTGATTTCGTCAATTTAAAATTTTTTCATTTATTTTTTGTTTTTGCATTTTCTGGCGTTTCTAGAGGTCTTAGACGATTTTAGACGTTATTTTCGAATCCTCACATTTCGGGCCTTGATCTTAGCTATCTCTGTCAAAACTCAACCGATTTTGAATCGGAATACCGTTTAATTCAATAATTTTCATTTATATCGACTCTGCATCAAAATAATCTTGATTTCGTCAATTTAAAAATTTTTTCATTTATTTTTTGTTTTTGCATTTTCTGGCGTTTCTAGAGGTCTTAGACGATTTTAGACGTTATTTTCGAATCCTCACATTTCGGGCCTTGATCTTAGCTATCTCTGTCAAAACTCAACCGATTTTGAATCGGAATACCATTTAATTCAATAATTTTCATTTATATCGACTCTGCATCAAAATAATCTTGATTTCGTCAATTTAAAATTTTTTCATTTATTTTTTGTTTTTGCATTTTCTGGCGTTTCTAGAGGTCTTAGAGGATTTTAGACGTTATTTTCGAATCCTCACATTTCGGGCCTTGATCTTAGCTATCTCTGTCAAAACTCAACCGATTTTGAATCGGAATACCATTTAATTCAATAATTTTCATTTATATCGACTCTGCATCAAAATAATCTTGATTTCGTCAATTTAAAATTTTTTCATTTATTTTTTGTTTTTGCATTTTCTGGCGTTTCTAGAGGTCTTAGAGGATTTTAGACGTTATTTTCGAATCCTCACATTTCGGGCCTTGATCTTAGCTATCTCTGTCAAAACTCAACCGATTTTGAATCGGAATACCATTTAATTCAATAATTTTCATTTATATCGACTCTGCATCAAAATAATCTTGATTTCGTCAATTTAAAATTTTTTCATTTATTTTTTGTTTTTGCATTTTCTGGCGTTTCTAGAGGTCTTAGACGATTTTAGACGTTATTTTCGAATCCTCACATTTCGGGCCTTGATCTTAGCTATCTCTGTCAAAACTCAACCGATTTTGAATCGGAATACCGTTTAATTCAATAATTTTCATTTATATCGACTCTGCATCAAAATAATCTTGATTTCGTCAATTTAAAATTTTTTCATTTATTTTTTGTTTTTGCATTTTCTGGCGTTTCTAGAGGTCTTAGAGGATTTTAGACGTTATTTTCGAATCCTCACATTTCGGGCCTTGATCTTAGCTATCTCTGTCAAAACTCAACCGATTTTGAATCGGAATACCGTTTAATTCAATAATTTTCATTTATATCGACTCTGCATCAAAATAATCTTGATTTCGTCAATTTAAAATTTTTTCATTTATTTTTTGTTTTTGCATTTTCTGGCGTTTCTAGAGGTCTTAGAGGATTTTAGACGTTATTTTCGAATCCTCACATTTCGGGCCTTGATCTTAGCTATCTCTGTCAAAACTCAACCGATTTTGAATCGGAATACCGTTTAATTCAATAATTTTCATTTATATCGACTCTGCATCAAAATAATCTTGATTTCGTCAATTTAAAATTTTTTCATTTATTTTTTGTTTTTGCATTTTCTGGCGTTTCTAGAGGTCTTAGAGGATTTTAGACGTTATTTTCGAATCCTCACATTTCGGGCCTTGATCTTAGCTATCTCTGTCAAAACTCAACCGATTTTGAATCGGAATACCATTTAATTCAATAATTTTCATTTATATCGACTCTGCATCAAAATAATCTTGATTTCGTCAATTTAAAATTTTTTCATTTATTTTTTGTTTTTGCATTTTCTGGCGTTTCTAGAGGTCTTAGACGATTTTAGACGTTATTTTCGAATCCTCACATTTCGGGCCTTGATCTTAGCTATCTCTGTCAAAACTCAACCGATTTTGAATCGGAATACCATTTAATTCAATAATTTTCATTTATATCGACTCTGCATCAAAATAATCTTGATTTCGTCAATTTAAAATTTTTTCATTTATTTTTTGTTTTTGCATTTTCTGGCGTTTCTAGAGGTCTTAGACGATTTTAGACGTTATTTTCGAATCCTCACATTTCGGGCCTTGATCTTAGCTATCTCTGTCAAAACTCAACCGATTTTGAATCGGAATACCATTTAATTCAATAATTTTCATTTATATCGACTCTGCATCAAAATAATCTTGATTTCGTCAATTTAAAATTTTTTCATTTATTTTTTGTTTTTGCATTTTCTGGCGTTTCTAGAGGTCTTAGAGGATTTTAGACGTTATTTTCGAATCCTCACATTTCGGGCCTTGATCTTAGCTATCTCTGTCAAAACTCAACCGATTTTGAATCGGAATACCATTTAATTCAATAATTTTCATTTATATCGACTCTGCATCAAAATAATCTTGATTTCGTCAATTTAAAATTTTTTCATTTATTTTTTGTTTTTGCATTTTCTGGCGTTTCTAGAGGTCTTAGAGGATTTTAGACGTTATTTTCGAATCCTCACATTTCGGGCCTTGATCTTAGCTATCTCTGTCAAAACTCAACCGATTTTGAATCGGAATACCATTTAATTCAATAATTTTCATTTATATCGACTCTGCATCAAAATAATCTTGATTTCGTCAATTTAAAATTTTTTCATTTATTTTTTGTTTTTGCATTTTCTGGCGTTTCTAGAGGTCTTAGAGGATTTTAGACGTTATTTTCGAATCCTCACATTTCGGGCCTTGATCTTAGCTATCTCTGTCAAAACTCAACCGATTTTGAATCGGAATACCATTTAATTCAATAATTTTCATTTATATCGACTCTGCATCAAAATAATCTTGATTTCGTCAATTTAAAATTTTTTCATTTATTTTTTGTTTTTGCATTTTCTGGCGTTTCTAGAGGTCTTAGAGGATTTTAGACCTTATTTTCGAATCCTCACATTTCGGGCCTTGATCTTAGCTATCTCTGTCAAAACTCAACCGATTTTGAATCGGAATACCATTTAATTCAATAATTTTCATTTATATCGACTCTGCATCAAAATAATCTTGATTTCGTCAATTTAAAATTTTTTCATTTATTTTTTGTTTTTGCATTTTCTGGCGTTTCTAGAGGTCTTAGACGATTTTAGACGTTATTTTCGAATCCTCACATTTCGGGCCTTGATCTTAGCTATCTCTGTCAAAACTCAACCGATTTTGAATCGGAATACCGTTTAATTCAATAATTTTCATTTATATCGACTCTGCATCAAAATAATCTTGATTTCGTCAATTTAAAATTTTTTCATTTATTTTTTGTTTTTGCATTTTCTGGCGTTTCTAGAGGTCTTAGAGGATTTTAGACGTTATTTTCGAATCCTCACATTTCGGGCCTTGATCTTAGCTATCTCTGTCAAAACTCAACCGATTTTGAATCGGAATACCATTTAATTCAATAATTTTCATTTATATCGACTCTGCATCAAAATAATTATTTGATTTGTCAATTTAAAATTTTTTCATTTAATTTGTTTTTCATTTTTGTCTGGTCTAGAGGTCTTAGAGGATTTTGCGTCATTTTCGAATCTTTTCATTTCGGGCCTTATCTTGGCTATCTCTGTCAAAACTCAACCGATTTTGAATCGGAATACCATTTAATTCAATAATTTTCATTTATATCGACTCTGCATCAAAATAATCTTGATTTCGTCAATTTAAAATTTTTTCATTTATTTTTTGTTTTTGCATTTTCTGGCGTTTCTAGAGGTCTTAGAGGATTTTAGACGTTATTTTCGAATCCTCACATTTCGGGCCTTGATCTTAGCTATCTCTGTCAAAACTCAACCGATTTTGAATCGGAATACCATTTAATTCAATAATTTTCATTTATATCGACTCTGCATCAAAATAATCTTGATTTCGTCAATTTAAAATTTTTTCATTTATTTTTTGTTTTTGCATTTTCTGGCGTTTCTAGAGGTCTTAGACGATTTTAGACGTTAATTTCGAATCCTCACATTTCGGGCCTTGATCTTAGCTATCTCTGTCAAAACTCAACCGATTTTGAATCGGAATACCGTTTAATTCAATAATTTTCATTTATATCGACTCTGCATCAAAATAATCTTGATTTCGTCAATTTAAAATTTTTTCATTTATTTTTTGTTTTTGCATTTTCTGGCGTTTCTAGAGGTCTTAGACGATTTTAGACGTTATTTTCGAATCCTCACATTTCGGGCCTTGCTCTTAGCTATCTCTGTCAAAACTCAACCGATTTTGAATCGGAATACCGTTTAATTCAATAATTTTCATTTATATCGACTCTGCATCAAAATAATCTTGATTTCGTCAATTTAAAATTTTTTCAGTTATTTTTTGTTTTTGCATTTTCTGGCGTTTCTAGAGGTCTTAGAGGATTTTAGACGTTATATTCGAATCCTCACATTTCGGGCCTTGATCTTAGCTATCTCTGTCAAAACTCAACCGATTTTGAATCGGAATACCGTTTAATTCAATAATTTTCATTTATATCGACTCTGCATCAAAATAATCTTGATTTCGTCAATTTAAAATTTTTTCATTTATTTTTTGTTTTTGCATTTTCTGGCGTTTCTAGAGGTCTTAGACGATTTTAGACGTTATTTTCGAATCCTCACATTTCGGGCCTTGATCTTAGCTATCTCTGTCAAAACTCAACCGATTTTGAATCGGAATACCATTTAATTCAATAATTTTCATTTATATCGACTCTGCATCAAAATAATCTTGATTTCGTCAATTTAAAATTTTTTCATTTATTTTTTGTTTTTGCATTTTCTGGCGTTTCTAGAGGTCTTAGACGATTTTAGACGTTATTTTCGAATCCTCACATTTCGGGCCTTGATCTTAGCTATCTCTGTCAAAACTCAACCGATTTTGAATCGGAATACCGTTTAATTCAATAAATTTCATTTATATCGACTCTGCATCAAAATAATCTTGATTTCGTCAATTTAAAATTTTTTCATTTATTTTTTGTTTTTGCATTTTCTGGCGTTTCTAGAGGTCTTAGACGATTTTAGACGTTATTTTCGAATCCTCACATTTCGGGCCTTGATCTTGGCTATCTCTGTCAAAACTCAACCGATTTTGAATCGGAATACCATTTAATTCAATAATTTTCATTTATATCGACTCTGCATCAAAATAATCTTGATTTCGTCAATTTAAAATTTTTTCATTTATTTTTTGTTTTTGCATTTTCTGGCGTTTCTAGAGGTCTTAGAGGATTTTAGACGTTATTTTCGAATCCTCACATTTCGGGTCTTGATCTTAGCTATCTCTGTCAAAACTCAACCGATTTTGAATCGGAATACCATTTAATTCAATAATTTTCATTTATATCGACTCTGCATCAAAATAATCTTGATTAAAATTTTTTCATTTATTTTTTGTTTTTGCATTTTCTGGCGTTTCTAGAGGTCTTAGACGATTTTAGACGTTAATTTCGAATCCTCACATTTCGGGCCTTGATCTTAGCTATCTCTGTAAAACTCAACCGATTTTGAATCGGAATACCGTTTAATTCAATAATTTTCATTTATATCGACTCTGCATCAAAATAATCTTGATTTCGTCAATTTAAAATTTTTTCAGTTATTTTTTGTTTTTGCATTTTCTGGCGTTTCTAGAGGTCTTAGAGGATTTTAGACGTTATTTTCGAATCCTCACATTTCGGGCCTTGATCTTAGCTATCTCTGTCAAAACTCAACCGATTTTGAATCGGAATACCGTTTAATTCAATAATTTTCATTTATATCGACTCTGCATCAAAATAATCTTGATTTCGTCAATTTAAAATTTTTTCATTTATTTTTTGTTTTTGCATTTTCTGGCGTTTCTAGAGGTCTTAGAGGATTTTAGACGTTATTTTCGAATCCTCACATTTCGGGCCTTGATCTTAGCTATCTCTGTCAAAACTCAACCGATTTTGAATCGGAATACCATTTAATTCAATAATTTTCATTTATATCGACTCTGCATCAAAATAATCTTGATTTCGTCAATTTAAAATTTTTTCATTTATTTTTTGTTTTTGCATTTTCTGGCGTTTCTAGAGGTCTTAGACGATTTTAGACGTTATTTTCGAATCCTCACATTTCGGGCCTTGATCTTAGCTATCTCTGTCAAAACTCAACCGATTTTGAATCGGAATACCGTTTAATTCAATAAATTTCATTTATATCGACTCTGCATCAAAATAATCTTGATTTCGTCAATTTAAAATTTTTTCATTTATTTTTTGTTTTTGCATTTTCTGGCGTTTCTAGAGGTCTTAGACGATTTTAGACGTTATTTTCGAATCCTCACATTTCGGGCCTTGATCTTAGCTATCTCTGTCAAAACTCAACCGATTTTGAATCGGAATACCATTTAATTCAATAATTTTCATTTATATCGACTCTGCATCAAAATAATCTTGATTTCGTCAATTTAAAATTTTTTCATTTATTTTTTGTTTTTGCATTTTCTGGCGTTTCTAGAGGTCTTAGAGGATTTTAGACCTTATTTTCGAATCCTCACATTTCGGGCCTTGATCTTAGCTATCTCTGTCAAAACTCAACCGATTTTGAATCGGAATACCATTTAATTCAATAATTTTCATTTATATCGACTCTGCATCAAAATAATCTTGATTTCGTCAATTTAAAATTTTTTCATTTATTTTTTGTTTTTGCATTTTCTGGCGTTTCTAGAGGTCTTAGACGATTTTAGACGTTATTTTCGAATCCTCACATTTCGGGCCTTGATCTTAGCTATCTCTGTCAAAACTCAACCGATTTTGAATCGGAATACCATTTAATTCAATAATTTTCATTTATATCGACTCTGCATCAAAATAATCTTGATTTCGTCAATTTAAAATTTTTTCATTTATTTTTTGTTTTTGCATTTTCTGGCGTTTCTAGAGGTCTTAGAGGATTTTAGACGTTATTTTCGAATCCTCACATTTCGGGCCTTGATCTTAGCTATCTCTGTCAAAACTCAACCGATTTTGAATCGGAATACCATTTAATTCAATAATTTTCATTTATATCGACTCTGCATCAAAATAATCTTGATTTCGTCAATTTAAAATTTTTTCATTTATTTTTTGTTTTTGCATTTTCTGGCGTTTCTAGAGGTCTTAGAGGATTTTAGACGTTATTTTCGAATCCTCACATTTCGGGCCTTGATCTTAGCTATCTCTGTCAAAACTCAACCGATTTTGAATCGGAATACCGTTTAATTCAATAATTTTCATTTATATCGACTCTGCATCAAAATAATCTTGATTTCGTCAATTTACAATTTTTTCATTTATTTTTTGTTTTTGCATTTTCTGGCGTTTCTAGAGGTCTTAGAGGATTTTAGACGTTATTTTCGAATCCTCACATTTCGGGCCTTGATCTTAGCTATCTCTGTCAAAACTCAACCGATTTTGAATCGGAATACCATTTAATTCAATAATTTTCATTTATATCGACTCTGCATCAAAATAATCTTGATTTCGTCAATTTAAAATTTTTTCATTTATTTTTTGTTTTTGCATTTTCTGGCGTTTCTAGAGGTCTTAGACGATTTTAGACGTTATTTTCGAATCCTCACATTTCGGGCCTTGATCTTAGCTATCTCTGTCAAAACTCAACCGATTTTGAATCGGAATACCGTTTAATTCAATAATTTTCATTTATATCGACTCTGCATCAAAATAATCTTGATTTCGTCAATTTAAAATTTTTTCATTTATTTTTTGTTTTTGCATTTTCTGGCGTTTCTAGAGGTCTTAGACGATTTTAGACGTTATTTTCGAATCCTCACATTTCGGGCCTTGATCTTAGCTATCTCTGTCAAAACTCAACCGATTTTGAATCGGAATACCATTTAATTCAATAATTTTCATTTATATCGACTCTGCATCAAAATAATCTTGATTTCGTCAATTTAAAATTTTTTATTTATTTTTTGTTTTTGCATTTTCTGGCGTTTCTAGAGGTCTTAGAGCGATTTTAGACGTTATTTTCGAATCCTCACATTTCGGGCCTTGATCTTAGCTATCTCTGTCAAAACTCAACCGATTTTGAATCGGAATACCATTTAATTCAATAATTTTCATTTATATCGACTCTGCATCAAAATAATCTTGATTTCGTCAATTTAAAATTTTTTCATTTATTTTTTGTTTTTGCATTTTCTGGCGTTTCTAGAGGTCTTAGAGGATTTTAGACGTTATTTTCGAATCCTCACATTTCGGGCCTTGATCTTAGCTATCTCTGTCAAAACTCAACCGATTTTGAATCGGAATACCGTTTAATTCAATAATTTTCATTTATATCGACTCTGCATCAAAATAATCTTGATTTCGTCAATTTAAAATTTTTTCATTTATTTTTTGTTTTTGCATTTTCTGGCGTTTCTAGAGGTCTTAGAGGATTTTAGACGTTATTTTCGAATCCTCACATTTCGGGCCTTGATCTTAGCTATCTCTGTCAAAACTCAACCGATTTTGAATCGGAATACCATTTAATTCAATAATTTTCATTTATATCGACTCTGCATCAAAATAATCTTGATTTCGTCAATTTAAAATTTTTTCATTTATTTTTTGTTTTTGCATTTTCTGGCGTTTCTAGAGGTCTTAGAGGATTTTAGACGTTATTTTCGAATCCTCACATTTCGGGCCTTGATCTTAGCTATCTCTGTCAAAACTCAACCGATTTTGAATCGGAATACCATTTAATTCAATAATTTTCATTTATATCGACTCTGCATCAAAATAATCTTGATTTCGTCAATTTAAAATTTTTTCATTTATTTTTTGTTTTTGCATTTTCTGGCGTTTCTAGAGGTCTTAGAGGATTTTAGACGTTATTTTCGAATCCTCACATTTCGGGCCTTGATCTTAGCTATCTCTGTCAAAACTCAACCGATTTTGAATCGGAATACCATTTAATTCAATAATTTTCATTTATATCGACTCTGCATCAAAATAATCTTGATTTCGTCAATTTAAAATTTTTTCATTTATTTTTTGTTTTTGCATTTTCTGGCGTTTCTAGAGGTCTTAGAGGATTTTAGACGTTATTTTCGAATCCTCACATTTCGGGCCTTGATCTTAGCTATCTCTGTCAAAACTCAACCGATTTTGAATCGGAATACCATTTAATTCAATAATTTTCATTTATATCGACTCTGCATCAAAATAATCTTGATTTCGTCAATTTAAAATTTTTTCATTTATTTTTTGTTTTTGCATTTTCTGGCGTTTCTAGAGGTCTTAGACGATTTTAGACGTTATTTTCGAATCCTCACATTTCGGGCCTTGATCTTAGCTATCTCTGTCAAAACTCAACCGATTTTGAATCGGAATACCATTTAATTCAATAATTTTCATTTATATCGACTCTGCATCAAAATAATCTTGATTTCGTCAATTTAAAATTTTTTCATTTATTTTTTGTTTTTGCATTTTCTGGCGTTTCTAGAGGTCTTAGAGGATTTTAGACGTTATTTTCGAATCCTCACATTTCGGGCCTTGATCTTAGCTATCTCTGTCAAAACTCAACCGATTTTGAATCGGAATACCATTTAATTCAATAATTTTCATTTATATCGACTCTGCATCAAAATAATCTTGATTTCGTCAATTTAAAATTTTTTCATTTATTTTTTGTTTTTGCATTTTCTGGCGTTTCTAGAGGTCTTAGAGGATTTTAGACGTTATTTTCGAATCCTCACATTTCGGGCCTTGATCTTAGCTATCTCTGTCAAAACTCAACCGATTTTGAATCGGAATACCATTTAATTCAATAATTTTCATTTATATCGACTCTGCATCAAAATAATCTTGATTTCGTCAATTTAAAATTTTTTCATTTATTTTTTGTTTTTGCATTTTCTGGCGTTTCTAGAGGTCTTAGAGGATTTTAGACGTTATTTTCGAATCCTCACATTTCGGGCCTTGATCTTAGCTATCTCTGTCAAAACTCAACCGATTTTGAATCGGAATACCATTTAATTCAATAATTTTCATTTATATCGACTCTGCATCAAAATAATCTTGATTTCGTCAATTTAAAATTTTTTCATTTATTTTTTGTTTTTGCATTTTCTGGCGTTTCTAGAGGTCTTAGAGGATTTTAGACGTTATTTTCGAATCCTCACATTTCGGGCCTTGATCTTAGCTATCTCTGTCAAAACTCAACCGATTTTGGAATCGGAATACCATTTAATTCAATAATTTTCATTTATATCGACTCTGCATCAAAATAATCTTGATTTCGTCAATTTAAAATTTTTTCATTTATTTTTTGTTTTTGCATTTTCTGGCGTTTCTAGAGGTCTTAGAGGATTTTAGACGTTATTTTCGAATCCTCACATTTCGGGCCTTGATCTTAGCTATCTCTGTCAAAACTCAACCGATTTTGAATCGGAATACCATTTAATTCAATAATTTTCATTTATATCGACTCTGCATCAAAATAATCTTGATTTCGTCAATTTAAAATTTTTTCATTTATTTTTTGTTTTTGCATTTTCTGGCGTTTCTAGAGGTCTTAGAGGATTTTAGACGTTATTTTCGAATCCTCACATTTCGGGCCTTGATCTTAGCTATCTCTGTCAAAACTCAACCGATTTTGAATCGGAATACCATTTAATTCAATAATTTTCATTTATATCGACTCTGCATCAAAATAATCTTGATTTCGTCAATTTAAAATTTTTTCATTTATTTTTTGTTTTTGCATTTTCTGGCGTTTCTAGAGGTCTTAGAGGATTTTAGACGTTATTTTCGAATCCTCACATTTCGGGCCTTGATCTTAGCTATCTCTGTCAAAACTCAACCGATTTTGAATCGGAATACCATTTAATTCAATAATTTTCATTTATATCGACTCTGCATCAAAATAATCTTGATTTCGTCAATTTAAAATTTTTTCATTTATTTTTTGTTTTTGCATTTTCTGGCGTTTCTAGAGGTCTTAGACGATTTTAGACGTTATTTTCGAATCCTCACATTTCGGGCCTTGATCTTAGCTATCTCTGTCAAAACTCAACCGATTTTGAATCGGAATACCATTTAATTCAATAATTTTCATTTATATCGACTCTGCATCAAAATAATCTTGATTTCGTCAATTTAAAATTTTTTCATTTATTTTTTGTTTTTGCATTTTCTGGCGTTTCTAGAGGTCTTAGAGGATTTTAGACGTTATTTTCGAATCCTCACATTTCGGGCCTTGATCTTAGCTATCTCTGTCAAAACTCAACCGATTTGGAATCGGAATACCATTTAATTCAATAATTTTCATTTATATCGACTCTGCATCAAAATAATCTTGATTTCGTCAATTTAAAATTTTTTCATTTATTTTTTGTTTTTGCATTTTCTGGCGTTTCTAGAGGTCTTAGAGGTTTTTAGACGTTATTTTCGAATCCTCACATTTCGGGCCTTGATCTTAGCTATCTCTGTCAAAACTCAACCGATTTTGAATCGGAATACCATTTAATTCAATAATTTTCATTTATATCGACTCTGCATCAAAATAATCTTGATTTCGTCAATTTAAAATTTTTTCATTTATTTTTTGTTTTTGCATTTTCTGGCGTTTCTAGAGGTCTTAGAGGATTTTAGACGTTATTTTCGAATCCTCACATTTCGGGCCTTGATCTTAGCTATCTCTGTCAAAACTCAACCGATTTTGAATCGGAATACCATTTAATTCAATAATTTTCATTTATATCGACTCTGCATCAAAATAATCTTGATTTCGTCAATTTAAAATTTTTTCATTTATTTTTTGTTTTTGCATTTTCTGGCGTTTCTAGAGGTCTTAGAGGATTTTAGACGTTATTTTCGAATCCTCACATTTCGGGCCTTGATCTTAGCTATCTCTGTCAAAACTCAACCGATTTTGAATCGGAATACCATTTAATTCAATAATTTTCATTTATATCGACTCTGCATCAAAATAATCTTGATTTCGTCAATTTAAAATTTTTTCATTTATTTTTTGTTTTTGCATTTTCTGGCGTTTCTAGAGGTCTTAGAGGATTTTAGACGTTATTTTCGAATCCTCACATTTCGGGCCTTGATCTTAGCTATCTCTGTCAAAACTCAACCGATTTTGAATCGGAATACCATTTAATTCAATAATTTTCATTTATATCGACTCTGCATCAAAATAATCTTGATTTCGTCAATTTAAAATTTTTTCATTTATTTTTTGTTTTTGCATTTTCTGGCGTTTCTAGAGGTCTTAGAGGATTTTAGACGTTATTTTCGAATCCTCACATTTCGGGCCTTGATCTTAGCTATCTCTGTCAAAACTCAACCGATTTTGAATCGGAATACCATTTAATTCAATAATTTTCATTTATATCGACTCTGCATCAAAATAATCTTGATTTCGTCAATTTAAAATTTTTTCATTTATTTTTTGTTTTTGCATTTTCTGGCGTTTCTAGAGGTCTTAGACGATTTTAGACGTTATTTTCGAATCCTCACATTTCGGGCCTTGATCTTAGCTATCTCTGTCAAAACTCAACCGATTTTGAATCGGAATACCATTTAATTCAATAATTTTCATTTATATCGACTCTGCATCAAAATAATCTTGATTTCGTCAATTTAAAATTTTTTCATTTATTTTTTGTTTTTGCATTTTCTGGCGTTTCTAGAGGTCTTAGAGGATTTTAGACGTTATTTTCGAATCCTCACATTTCGGGCCTTGATCTTAGCTATCTCTGTCAAAACTCAACCGATTTTGAATCGGAATACCATTTAATTCAATAATTTTCATTTATATCGACTCTGCATCAAAATAATCTTGATTTCGTCAATTTAAAATTTTTTCATTTATTTTTTGTTTTTGCATTTTCTGGCGTTTCTAGAGGTCTTAGACGATTTTAGACGTTATTTTCGAATCCTCACATTTCGGGCCTTGATCTTAGCTATCTCTGTCAAAACTCAACCGATTTTGAATCGGAATACCATTTAATTCAATAATTTTCATTTATATCGACTCTGCATCAAAATAATCTTGATTTCGTCAATTTAAAATTTTTTCATTTATTTTTTGTTTTTGCATTTTCTGGCGTTTCTAGAGGTCTTAGAGGATTTTAGACGTTATTTTCGAATCCTCACATTTCGGGCCTTGATCTTAGCTATCTCTGTCAAAACTCAACCGATTTTGAATCGGAATACCATTTAATTCAATAATTTTCATTTATATCGACTCTGCATCAAAATAATCTTGATTTCGTCAATTTAAAATTTTTTCATTTATTTTTTGTTTTTGCATTTTCTGGCGTTTCTAGAGGTCTTAGAGGATTTTAGACGTTATTTTCGAATCCTCACATTTCGGGCCTTGATCTTAGCTATCTCTGTCAAAACTCAACCGATTTTGAATTGGAATACCATTTAATTCAATAATTTTCATTTATATCGACTCTGCATCAAAATAATCTTGATTTCGTCAATTTAAAATTTTTTCATTTATTTTTTGTTTTTGCATTTTCTGGCGTTTCTAGAGGTCTTAGACGATTTTAGACGTTATTTTCGAATCCTCACATTTCGGGCCTTGATCTTAGCTATCTCTGTCAAAACTCAACCGATTTTGAATCGGAATACCATTTAATTCAATAATTTTCATTTATATCGACTCTGCATCAAAATAATCTTGATTTCGTCAATTTAAAATTTTTTCATTTATTTTTTGTTTTTGCATTTTCTGGCGTTTCTAGAGGTCTTAGACGATTTTAGACGTTATTTTCGAATCCTCACATTTCGGGCCTTGATCTTAGCTATCTCTGTCAAAACTCAACCGATTTTGAATCGGAATACCATTTAATTCAATAATTTTCATTTATATCGACTCTGCATCAAAATAATCTTGATTTCGTCAATTTAAAATTTTTTCATTTATTTTTTGTTTTTGCATTTTCTGGCGTTTCTAGAGGTCTTAGAGGATTTTAGACGTTATTTTCGAATCCTCACATTTCGGGCCTTGATCTTAGCTATCTCTGTCAAAACTCAACCGATTTTGAATCGGAATACCATTTAATTCAATAATTTTCATTTATATCGACTCTGCATCAAAATAATCTTGATTTCGTCAATTTAAAATTTTTTCATTTATTTTTTGTTTTTGCATTTTCTGGCGTTTCTAGAGGTCTTAGACGATTTTAGACGTTATTTTCGAATCCTCACATTTCGGGCCTTGATCTTAGCTATCTCTGTCGAAACTCAACCGATTTTGAATCGGAATACCATTTAATTCAATAATTTTCATTTATATCGACTCTGCATCAAAATAATCTTGATTTCGTCAATTTAAAATTTTTTCATTTATTTTTTGTTTTTGCATTTTCTGGCGTTTCTAGAGGTCTTAGACGATTTTAGACGTTATTTTCGAATCCTCACATTTCAGGCCTTGATCTTAGCTATCTCTGTCAAAACTCAACCGATTTTGAATCAGAATACCGTTTAATTCAATAATTTTCATTTATATCGACTCTGCATCAAAATAATCTTGATTTCGTCAATTTAAAATTTTTTCATTTATTTTTTGTTTTTGCATTTTCTGGCGTTTCCAGAGGTCTTAGAGGATTTTAGACGTTATTTTCGAATCCTCACATTTCGGGCCTTGATTTTGGCTATCTCTGTCAAAACTCAACCGATTTTGAATCGGAATACCATTTAATTCAATAATTTTCATTTATAGCGACTCTGCATCAAAATAATCTTGATTTCGTCAATTTAAAATTTTTTCATTTATTTTTTGTTTTTGCATTTTCTGGCGTTTCTAGAGGTCTTAGACGATTTTAGACGTTATTTTCGAATCCTCACATTTCGGGCCTTGATCTTAGCTATCTCTGTCAAAACTCAACCGATTTTGAATCGGAATACCATTTAATTCAATAATTTTCATTTATATCGACTCTGCATCAAAATAATCTTGATTTCGTCAATTTAAAATTTTTTCATTTATTTTTTGTTTTTGCATTTTCTGGCGTTTCCAGAGGTCTTAGAGGATTTTAGACGTTATTTTCGAATCCTCACATTTCGGGCCTTGATCTTGGCTATCTCTGTCAAAACTCAACCGATTTTGAATCGGAATACCATTTAATTCAATAATTTTCATTTATAGCGACTCTGCATCAAAATAATCTTGATTTCGTCAATTTAAAATTTTTTCATTTATTTTTTGTTTTTGCATTTTCTGGCGTTTCTAGAGGTCTTAGACGATTTTAGACGTTATTTTCGAATCCTCACATTTCAGGCCTTAATCTTAGCTATCTCTGTCAAAACTCAACCGATTTTGAATCAGAATACCGTTTAATTCAATAATTTTCATTTATATCGACTCTGCATCAAAATAATCTTGATTTCGTCAATTTAAAATTTTTTCATTTATTTTTTGTTTTTGCATTTTCTGGCGTTTCTAGAGGTCTTAGAGGATTTTAGACGTTATTTTCGAATCCTCACATTTCGGGCCTTGATCTTGGCTATCTCTGTCAAAACTCAACCGATTTTGAATCGGAATACCATTTAATTCAATAATTTTCATTTATATCGACTCTGCATCAAAATAATCTTGATTTCGTCAATTTAAAATTTTTTCATTTATTTTTTGTTTTTGCATTTTCTGGCGTTTCTAGAGGTCTTAGAGGATTTTAGACGTTATTTTCGAATCCTCACATTTCGGGCCTTGATCTTAGCTATCTCTGTCAAAACTCAACCGATTTTGAATCGGAATACCATTTAATTCAATAATTTTCATTTATATCGACTCTGCATCAAAATAATCTTGATTTCGTCAATTTAAAATTTTTCATTTATTTTTTTTGGTTTTTGCATTTTCTGGCGTTTCTAGAGGTCTTAGACGATTTTAGACGTTATTTTCGAATCCTCACATTTCGGGCCTTGATCTTGGCTATCTCTGTCAAAACTCAACCGATTTTGAATCGGAATACCATTTAATTCAATAATTTTCATTTATATCGACTCTGCATCAAAATAATCTTGATTTCGTCAATTTAAAATTTTTTCATTTATTTTTTGTTTTTGCATTTTCTGGCGTTTCTAGAGGTCTTAGACGATTTTAGACGTTATTTTCGAATCCTCACATTTCGGGCCTTGATCTTAGCTATCTCTGTCAAAACTCAACCGATTTTGAATCGGAATACCATTTAATTCAATAATTTTCATTTATATCGACTCTGCATCAAAATAATCTTGATTTCGTCAATTTAAAATTTTTTCATTTATTTTTTGTTTTTGCATTTTCTGGCGTTTCTAGAGGTCTTAGACGATTTTAGACGTTATTTTCGAATCCTCACATTTCGGGCCTTGATCTTAGCTATCTCTGTCAAAACTCAACCGATTTTGAATCAGAATACCGTTTAATTCAATAATTTTCATTTATATCGACTCTGCATCAAAATAATCTTGATTTCGTCAATTTAAAATTTTTTCATTTATTTTTTGTTTTTGCATTTTCTGGCGTTTCTAGAGGTCATAGAGGATTTTAGACGTTATTTTCGAATCCTCACATTTCGGGCCTTGATCTTAGCTATCTCTGTCAAAACTCAACCGATTTTGAATCGGAATACCATTTAATTCAATAATTTTCATTTATATCGACTCTGCATCAAAATAATCTTGATTTCGTCAATTTACAATTTTTTCATTTATTTTTTGTTTTTGCATTTTCTGGCGTTTCTAGAGGTCTTAGACGATTTTAGACGTTATTTTCGAATCCTCACATTTCGGGCCTTGATCTTAGCTATCTCTGTCAAAACTCAACCGATTTTGAATCGGAATACCATTTAATTCAATAATTTTCATTTATATCGACTCTGCATCAAAATAATCTTGATTTCGTCAATTTAAAATTTTTTCATTTATTTTTTGTTTTTGCATTTTCTGGCGTTTCTAGAGGTCTTAGAGGATTTTAGACGTTATTTTCGAATCCTCACATTTCGGGCCTTGATCTTAGCTATCTCTGTCAAAACTCAACCGATTTTGAATCGGAATACCATTTAATTCAATAATTTTCATTTATATCGACTCTGCATCAAAATAATCTTGATTTCGTCAATTTAAAATTTTTTCATTTATTTTTTGTTTTTGCATTTTCTGGCGTTTCTAGAGGTCTTAGAGGATTTTAGACGTTATTTTCGAATCCTCACATTTCGGGCCTTGATCTTAGCTATCTCTGTCAAAACTCAACCGATTTTGAATCGGAATACCATTTAATTCAATAATTTTCATTTATATCGACTCTGCATCAAAATAATCTTGATTTCGTCAATTTAAAATTTTTTCATTTATTTTTTGTTTTTGCATTTTCTGGCGTTTCTAGAGGTCTTAGACGATTTTAGACGTTATTTTCGAATCCTCACATTTCGGGCCTTGATCTTAGCTATCTCTGTCAAAACTCAACCGATTTTGAATCGGAATACCATTTAATTCAATAATTTTCATTTATATCGACTCTGCATCAAAATAATCTTGATTTCGTCAATTTACAATTTTTTTCATTTAATTTTTTGTTTTTGCATTTTCTGGCGTTTCTAGAGGTCTTAGAGGATTTTAGACGTTATTTTCGAATCCTCACATTTCGGGCCTTGATCTTAGCTATCTCTGTCAAAACTCAACCGATTTTGAATCGGAATACCATTTAATTCAATAATTTTCATTTATATCGACTCTGCATCAAAATAATCTTGATTTCGTCAATTTAAAATTTTTTCATTTATTTTTTGTTTTTGCATTTTCTGGCGTTTCTAGAGGTCTTAGAGGATTTTAGACCTTATTTTCGAATCCTCACATTTCGGGCCTTGATCTTAGCTATCTCTGTCAAAACTCAACCGATTTTGAATCGGAATACCATTTAATTCAATAATTTTCATTTATATCGACTCTGCATCAAAATAATCTTGATTTCGTCAATTTAAAATTTTTTCATTTATTTTTTGTTTTTGCATTTTCTGGCGTTTCTAGAGGTCTTAGAGGATTTTAGACGTTATTTTCGAATCCTCACATTTCGGGCCTTGATCTTAGCTATCTCTGTCAAAACTCAACCGATTTTGAATCGGAATACCATTTAATTCAATAATTTTCATTTATATCGACTCTGCATCAAAATAATCTTGATTTCGTCAATTTAAAATTTTTTCATTTATTTTTTGTTTTTGCATTTTCTGGCGTTTCTAGAGGTCTTAGAGGATTTTAGACGTTATTTTCGAATCCTCACATTTCGGGCCTTGATCTTAGCTATCTCTGTCAAAACTCAACCGATTTTGAATCGGAATACCATTTAATTCAATAATTTTCATTTATATCGACTCTGCATCAAAATAATCTTGATTTCGTCAATTTAAAATTTTTTCATTTATTTTTTGTTTTTGCATTTTCTGGCGTTTCTAGAGGTCTTAGAGGATTTTAGACGTTATTTTCGAATCCTCACATTTCGGGCCTTGATCTTAGCTATCTCTGTCAAAACTCAACCGATTTTGAATCGGAATACCATTTAATTCAATAATTTTCATTTATATCGACTCTGCATCAAAATAATCTTGATTTCGTCAATTTAAAATTTTTTCATTTATTTTTTGTTTTTGCATTTTCTGGCGTTTCTAGAGGTCTTAGAGGATTTTAGACGTTATTTTCGAATCCTCACATTTCGGGCCTTGATCTTAGCTATCTCTGTCAAAACTCAACCGATTTTGAATCGGAATACCATTTAATTCAATAATTTTCATTTATATCGACTCTGCATCAAAATAATCTTGATTTCGTCAATTTAAAATTTTTTCATTTATTTTTTGTTTTTGCATTTTCTGGCGTTTCTAGAGTTCTTAGACGATTTTAGACGTTATTTTCGAATCCTCACATTTCGGGCCTTGATCTTAGCTATCTCTGTCAAAACTCAACCGATTTTGAATCGGAATACCGTTTAATTCAATAATTTTCATTTATATCGACTCTGCATCAAAATAATCTTGATTTCGTCAATTTAAAATTTTTTCATTTATTTTTTGTTTTTGCATTTTCTGGCGTTTCTAGAGGTCTTAGAGGATTTTAGACGTTATTTTCGAATCCTCACATTTCGGGCCTTGATCTTAGCTATCTCTGTCGAAACTCAACCGATTTTGAATCGGAATACCATTTAATTCAATAATTTTCATTTATATCGACTCTACATCAAAATAATCTTGATTTCGTCAATTTAAAATTTTTTCATTTATTTTTTGTTTTTGCATTTTCTGGCGTTTCTAGAGTTCTTAGACGATTTTAGACGTTATTTTCGAATCCTCACATTTCGGGCCTTGATCTTAGCTATCTCTGTCAAAACTCAACCGATTTTGAATCGGAATACCGTTTAATTCAATAATTTTCATTTATATCGACTCTGCATCAAAATAATCTTGATTTCGTCAATTTAAAATTTTTTCATTTATTTTTTGTTTTTGCATTTTCTGGCGTTTCTAGAGGTCTTAGACGATTTTAGACGTTATTTTCGAATCCTCACATTTCGGGCCTTGATCTTAGCTATCTCTGTCAAAACTCAACCGATTTTGAATCGGAATACCATTTAATTCAATAATTTTCATTTATATCGACTCTGCATCAAAATAATCTTGATTTCGTCAATTTAAAATTTTTTCATTTATTTTTTGTTTTTGCATTTTCTGGCGTTTCTAGAGGTCTTAGAGGATTTTAGACGTTATTTTCGAATCCTCACATTTCGGGCCTTGATCTTAGCTATCTCTGTCAAAACTCAACCGATTTTGAATCGGAATACCATTTAATTCAATAATTTTCATTTATATCGACTCTGCATCAAAATAATCTTGATTTCGTCAATTTAAAATTTTTTCATTTATTTTTTGTTTTTGCATTTTCTGGCGTTTCTAGAGGTCTTAGACGATTTTAGACGTTATTTTCGAATCCTCACATTTCGGGCCTTGATCTTAGCTATCTCTGTCAAAACTCAACCGATTTTGAATCGGAATACCATTTAATTCAATAATTTTCATTTATATCGACTCTGCATCAAAATAATCTTGATTTCGTCAATTTAAAATTTTTTCATTTATTTTTTGTTTTTGCATTTTCTGGCGTTTCTAGAGGTCTTAGACGATTTTAGACGTTATTTTCGAATCCTCACATTTCGGGCCTTGATCTTAGCTATCTCTGTCAAAACTCAACCGATTTTGAATCGGAATACCATTTAATTCAATAATTTTCATTTATATCGACTCTGCATCAAAATAATCTTGATTTCGTCAATTTAAAATTTTTTCATTTATTTTTTGTTTTTGCATTTTCTGGCGTTTCTAGAGGTCTTAGACGATTTTAGACGTTATTTTCGAATCCTCACATTTCGGGCCTTGATCTTAGCTATCTCTGTCAAAACTCAACCGATTTTGAATCGGAATACCGTTTAATTCAATAATTTTCATTTATATCGACTCTGCATCAAAATAATCTTGATTTCGTCAATTTAAAATTTTTTCATTTATTTTTTGTTTTTGCATTTTCTGGCGTTTCTAGAGTTCTTAGAGGATTTTAGACGTTATTTTCGAATCCTCACATTTCGGGCCTTGATCTTAGCTATCTCTGTCAAAACTCAACCGATTTTGAATCGGAATACCGTTTAATTCAATAATTTTCATTTATATCGACTCTGCATCAAAATAATCTTGATTTCGTCAATTTAAAATTTTTTCATTTATTTTTTGTTTTTGCATTTTCTGGCGTTTCTAGAGGTCTTAGAGGATTTTAGACGTTATTTTCGAATCCTCACATTTCGGGCCTTGATCTTAGCTATCTCTGTCAAAACTCAACCGATTTTGAATCGGAATACCGTTTAATTCAATAATTTTCATTTATATCGACTCTGCATCAAAATAATCTTGATTTCGTCAATTTAAAATTTTTTCATTTATTTTTTGTTTTTGCATTTTCTGGCGTTTCTAGAGGTCTTAGAGGATTTTAGACGTTATTTTCGAATCCTCACATTTCGGGCCTTGATCTTAGCTATCTCTGTCAAAACTCAACCGATTTTGAATCGGAATACCATTTAATTCAATAATTTTCATTTATATCGACTCTGCATCAAAATAATCTTGATTTCGTCAATTTAAAATTTTTTTATTTATTTTTTGTTTTTGCATTTTCTGGCGTTTCTAGAGGTCTTAGACGATTTTAGACGTTATTTTCGAATCCTCACATTTCGGCCTTATTTTTGCTATCTCTGTCAAAACTCAACCGATTTTGAATCGGAATACCGTTTAATTCAATAATTTTCATTTATATCGACTCTGCATCAAAATAATCTTGATTTCGTCAATTTAAAATTTTTTCAATTATTTTTTGTTTTTGCATTTTCTGGCGTTTCTAGAGGTCTTAGAGGATTTTAGACGTTATTTTCGAATCCTCACATTTCGGGCCTTGATCTTAGCTATCTCTGTCAAAACTCAACCGATTTTGAATCGGAATACCATTTAATTCAATAATTTTCATTTATATCGACTCTGCATCAAAATAATCTTGATTTCGTCAATTTAAAATTTTTTCATTAATTTTTTGTTTTTGCATTTTCTGGCGTTTCTAGAGGTCTTAGAGGATTTTAGACGTTATTTTCGAATCCTCACATTTCGGGCCTTGATCTTAGCTATCTCTGTCAAAACTCAACCGATTTTGAATCGGAATACCGTTTAATTCAATAATTTTCATTTATATCGACTCTGCATCAAAATAATCTTGATTTCGTCAATTTAAAATTTTTTCATTTATTTTTTGTTTTTGCATTTTCTGGCGTTTCTAGAGGTCTTAGAGGATTTTAGACGTTATTTTCGAATCCTCACATTTCGGGCCTTGATCTTAGCTATCTCTGTCGAAACTCAACCGATTTTGAATCGGAATACCATTTAATTCAATAATTTTCATTTATATCGACTCTACATCAAAATAATCTTGATTTCGTCAATTTAAAATTTTTTCATTTATTTTTTGTTTTTGCATTTTCTGGCGTTTCTAGAGGTCTTAGACGATTTTAGACGTTATTTTCGAATCCTCACATTTCGGGCCTTGATCTTAGCTATCTCTGTCAAAACTCAACCGATTTTGAATCGGAATACCGTTTAATTCAATAATTTTCATTTAAATCGACTCTGCATCAAAATAATCTTGATTTCGTCAATTTAAAATTTTTTCATTTATTTTTTGTTTTTGCATTTTCTGGCGTTTCTAGAGGTCTTAGAGGATTTTAGACGTTATTTTCGAATCCTCACATTTCGGGCCTTGATCTTAGCTATCTCTGTCAAAACTCAACCGATTTTGAATCGGAATACCATTTAATTCAATAATTTTCATTTATATCGACTCTGCATCAAAATAATCTTGATTTCGTCAATTTAAAATTTTTTCATTTATTTTTTGTTTTTGCATTTTCTGGCGTTTCTAGAGGTCTTAGAGGATTTTAGACGTTATTTTCGAATCCTCACATTTCGGGCCTTGATTTTATCTATCTCTGTCAAAACTCAACCGATTTTGAATCGGAATACCATTTAATTCAATAATTTTCATTTATATCGACCCTGCATCAAAATAATCTTGATTTCGTCAATTTAAAATTT
The DNA here is from genome assembly GCA_018903735.1 of Drosophila cardini. Taxonomy (NCBI): domain Eukaryota; kingdom Metazoa; phylum Arthropoda; class Insecta; order Diptera; family Drosophilidae; genus Drosophila; species Drosophila cardini. Next base: position 23,601 of record JAEIGM010000425.1, read on the forward strand.
TTTCATTTATTTTTTGTTTTTGCATTTTCTGGCGTTTCTAGAGGTCTTAGAGGATTTTAGACGTTATTTTCGAATCCTCACATTTCGGGCCTTGATCTTAGCTATCTCTGTCGAAACTCAACCGATTTTGAATTGGAATACCATTTAATTCAATAATTTTCATTTATATCGACTCTGCATCAAAATAATCTTGATTTCGTCAATTTAAAATTTTTTCATTTATTTTTTGTTTTTGCATTTTCTGGCGTTTCTAAAGGTCTTAGAGGATTTTAGACGTTATTTTCGAATCCTCACATTTCGGGCCTTGATCTTAGCTATCTCTGTCAAAACTCAACCGATTTTGAATCGGAATACCGTTTAATTCAATAATTTTCATTTATATCGACTCTGCATCAAAATAATCTTGATTTCGTCAATTTAAAATTTTTTCATTTATTTTTTGTTTTTGCATTTTCTGGCGTTTCTAGAGGTCTTAGACGATTTTAGACGTTATTTTCGAATCCTCACATTTCGGGCCTTGATCTTAGCTATCTCTGTCGAAACTCAACCGATTTTGAATCGGAATACCATTTAATTCAATAATTTTCATTTATATCGACTCTGCATCAAAATAATCTTGATTTCGTCAATTTAAAATTTTTTCATTTATTTTTTGTTTTTGCATTTTCTGGCGTTTCTAGAGGTCTTAGACGATTTTAGACGTTATTTTCGAATCCTCACATTTCGGCCTTGTCTTAGCTATCTCTGTCAAAACTCAACCGATTTTGAATCGGAATACCATTTAATTCAATAATTTTCATTTATATCGACTCTGCATCAAAATAATCTTGATTTCGTCAATTAAAAAATTTTTTCATTTATTTTTTGTTTTTGCATTTTCTGGCGTTTCTAGAGGTCTTAGAGGATTTTAGACGTTATTTTCGAATCCTCGCATTTCGGGCCTTGATCTTAGCTATCTCTGTCAAAACTCAACCGATTTTGAATCGGAATACCATTTAATTCAATAATTTTCATTTATATCGACTCTGCATCAAAATAATCTTGATTTCGTAAATTTAAAATTTTTTCATTTATTTTTTGTTTTTGCATTTTCTGGCGTTTCTAGAGGTCTTAGAGGATTTTAGACGTTATTTTCGAATCCTCACATTTCGGGCCTTGATCTTAGCTATCTCTGTCAAAACTCAACCGATTTTGAATCGGAATACCATTTAATTCAATAATTTTCATTTATATCGACTCTGCATCAAAATAATCTTGATTTCGTCAATTTAAAATTTTTTCATTGATTTTTTTTGGTTTTTGCATTTTCTGGCGTTTCTAGAGGTCTTAGACGATTTTAGAAGTTATTTTCGAATCCTCACATTTCGGGCCTTGATCTTGGCTATCTCTGTCAAAACTCAACCGATTTTGAATCGGAATACCATTTAATTCAATAATTTTCATTTATATCGACTCTGCATCAAAATAATCTTGATTTCGTCAATTAAAAATTTTTTCATTTATTTTTTGTTTTTGCATTTTCTGGCGTTTCTAGAGGTCTTAGACGATTTTAGACGTTATTTTCGAATCCTCACATTTCGGGCTATCTCTGTCAAAACTCAACCGATTTTGAATCGGAATACCATTTAATTCAATAATTTTCATTTATATCGACTCTGCATCAAAATAATCTTGATTTCGTCAATTAAAAATTTTTTCATTTATTTTTTGTTTTTGCATTTTCTGGCGTTTCTAGAGGTCTTAGAGGATTTTAGACGTTATTTTCGAATCCTCGCATTTCGGGCCTTGATCTTAGCTATCTCTGTCAAAACTCAACCGATTTTGAATCGGAATACCATTTAATTCAATAATTTTCATTTATATCGACTCTGCATCAAAATAATCTTGATTTCGTAAATTTAAAATTTTTTCATTTATTTTTTGTTTTTGCATTTTCTGGCGTTTCTAGAGGTCTTAGAGGATTTTAGACGTTATTTTCGAATCCTCACATTTCGGGCCTTGATCTTAGCTATCTCTGTCAAAACTCAACCGATTTTGAATCGGAATACCATTTAATTCAATAATTTTCATTTATATCGACTCTGCATCAAAATAATCTTGATTTCGTCAATTTAAAATTTTTTCATTTATTTTTTGTTTTTGCATTTTCTGGCGTTTCTAGAGGTCTTAGAGGATTTTAGACGTTATTTTCGAATCCTCACATTTCGGGCCTTGATCTTAGCTATCTCTGTCAAAACTCAACCGATTTTGAATCGGAATACCATTTAATTCAATAATTTTCATTTATATCGACTCTGCATCAAAATAATCTTGATTTCGTCAATTTAAAATTTTTTCATTTATTTTTTGTTTTTGCATTTTCTGGCGTTTCTAGAGGTCTTAGAGGATTTTAGACGTTATTTTCGAATCCTCACATTTCGGGCCTTGATCTTAGCTATCTCTGTCAAAACTCAACCGATTTTGAATCGGAATACCATTTAATTCAATAATTTTCATTTATATCGACTCTGCATCAAAATAATCTTGATTTCGTCAATTTAAAATTTTTTCATTTATTTTTTGTTTTTGCATTTTCTGGCGTTTCTAGAGGTCTTAGACGATTTTAGACGTTATTTTCGAATCCTCACATTTCGGGCCTTGATCTTAGCTATCTCTGTCAAAACTCAACCGATTTTGAATCGGAATACCATTTAATTCAATAATTTTCATTTATATCGACTCTGCATCAAAATAATCTTGATTTCGTCAATTTAAAATTTTTTCATTTATTTTTTGTTTTTGCATTTTCTGGCGTTTCTAGAGGTCTTAGACGATTTTAGACGTTATTTTCGAATCCTCACATTTCGGGCCTTGATCTTAGCTATCTCTGTCAAAACTCAACCGATTTTGAATCGGAATACCATTTAATTCAATAATTTTCATTTATATCGACTCTGCATCAAAATAATCTTGATTTCGTCAATTTAAAATTTTTTCATTTATTTTTTGTTTTTGCATTTTCTGGCGTTTCTAGAGGTCTTAGAGGATTTTAGACGTTATTTTCGAATCCTCACATTTCGGGCCTTGATCTTAGCTATCTCTGTCAAAACTCAACCGATTTTGAATCGGAATACCATTTAATTCAATAATTTTCATTTATATCGACTCTGCATCAAAATAATCTTGATTTCGTCAATTTAAAATTTTTTCATTTAATTTTTTGTTTTTGCATTTTCTGGCGTTTCTAGAGGTCTTAGAGGATTTTAGACGTTATTTTCGAATCCTCACATTTCGGGCCTTGATCTTAGCTATCTCTGTCAAAACTCAACCGATTTTGAATCGGAATACCATTTAATTCAATAATTTTCATTTATATCGACTCTGCATCAAAATAATCTTGATTTCGTCAATTTAAAATTTTTTCATTTATTTTTTGTTTTTGCATTTTCTGGCGTTTCTAGAGGTCTTAGAGGATTTTAGACGTTATTTTCGAATCCTCACATTTCAGGCCTTGATCTTAGCTATCTCTGTCAAAACTCAACCGATTTTGAATCAGAATACCATTTAATTCAATAATTTTCATTTATATCGACTCTGCATCAAAATAATCTTGATTTCGTCAATTTAAAATTTTTTCATTTATTTTTTGTTTTTGCATTTTCTGGCGTTTCTAGAGGTCTTAGAGGATTTTAGACGTTATTTTCGAATCCTCACATTTCGGGCCTTGATCTTAGCTATCTCTGTCAAAACTCAACCGATTTGGAATCGGAATACCATTTAATTCAATAATTTTCATTTATATCCACTCTGCATCAAAATAATCTTGATTTCGTCAATTTAAAATTTTTTCATTTATTTGTTGTTTTTGCATTTTCTGGCGTTTCTAGAGGTCTTAGAGGATTTTAGACGTTATTTTCGAGTCCTCACATTTCGGGCCTTGATATTAGCTATCTCTGTCAAAACTCAACCGATTTTGAATCGGAATACCATTTAATTCAATAATTTTCATTAATATCGACTCTGCATCAAAATAATCTTGATTTCGTCAATTTAAAATTTATTCATTTATTTTTTGTTTTTGCATTTTCTGGCGTTTCTAGAGGTCTTAGACGATTTTAGACGTTATTTTCGAATCCTCACATTTCGGGCCTTGATCTTAGCTATCTCTGTCAAAACTCAACCGATTTTGAATCGGAATACCATTTAATTCAATAATTTTCATTTATATCGACTCTGCATCAAAATAATCTTGATTTCGTCAATTTAAAATTTTTTCATTTATTTTTTGTTTTTGCATTTTCTGGCGTTTCTAGAGGTCTTAGACGATTTTAGACGTTATTTTCGAATCCTCACATTTCGGGCCTTGATCTTAGCTATCTCTGTCAAAACTCAACCGATTTTGAATCGGAATACCATTTAATTCAATAATTTTCATTTATATCGACTCTGCATCAAAATAATTTTGATTTCGTCAATTTAAAATTTTTTCATTTATTTTTTGTTTTTGCATTCAGAATACCATTTAATTCAATAATTTTCATTAATATCGACTCTGCATCAAAATAATCTTGATTTCGTCAATTTAAAATTTTTTTATTTATTTTTTGTTTTTGCATTTTCTGGCGTTTCTAGAGGTCTTAGAGGATTTTAGACGTTATTTTCGAATCCTCACATTTCGGGCCTTGATTTTAACTACGTTCTGTCAAAACTCAACCGATTTTGAATCGGAATACCATTTAATTCAATAATTTTCATTTATATCGACTCTGCATCAAAATAATCTTGATTTCGTCAATTTAAAATTTTTTCATTTATTTTTTGTTTTTGCATTTTCTGGCGTTTCTAGAGGTCTTAGACGATTTTAGACGTTATTTTCGAATCCTCACATTTCAGGCCTTGATCTTAGCTATCTCTGTCAAAACTCAACCGATTTTGAATCAGAATACCATTTAATTCAATAATTTTCATTTATATCGACTCTGCATCAAAATAATCTTGATTTCGTAAATTTAAAATTTTTTCATTTATTTTTTGTTTTTGCATTTTCTGGCGTTTCTAGAGGTCTTAGACGATTTTAGACGTTATTTTCGAATCCTCACATTTCAGGCCTTGATCTTGGCTATCTCTGTCAAAACTCAACCGATTTTGAATCGGAATACCATTTAATTCAATAATTTTCATTTATATCGACTCTGCATCAAAATAATCTTGATTTCGTCAATTTAAAATTTTTTCATTTATTTTTTGTTTTTGCATTTTCTGGCGTTTCTAGAGGTCTTAGAGGATTTTAGACGTTATTTTCGAATCCTCACATTTCGGGCCTTGATCTTAGCTGTCTCTGTCGAAACTCAACCGATTTTGAATCGGAATACCATTTAATTCAATAATTTTCATTTATATCGACTCTGCATCAAAATAATCTTGATTTCGTCAATTTAAAATTTTTTCATTTATTTTTTGTTTTTGCATTTTCTGGCGTTTCTAAAGGTCTTAGACGATTTTAGACGTTATTTTCGAATCCTCACATTTCGGGCCTTGATCTTAGCTATCTCTGTCAAAACTCAACCGATTTTGAATCGGAATACCATTTAATTCAATAATTTTCATTTATATCGACTCTGCATCAAAATAATCTTGATTTCGTCAATTTAAAATTTTTTCATTTATTTTTTGTTTTTGCATTTTCTGGCGTTTCTAGAGGTCTTAGACGATTTTAGACGTTATTTTCGAATCCTCACATTTCAGGCCTTGATCTTAGCTATCTCTGTCAAAACTCAACCGATTTTGAATCAGAATACCGTTTAATTCAATAATTTTCATTTATATCGACTCTGCATCAAAATAATCTTGATTTCGTCAATTTAAAATAT
>JAEIGM010000087.1:0-151000 GCA_018903735.1 Drosophila cardini
GCGTCGTGGCACGCATACTTTTATCGTTTGTGTCAGTACGGCTCCTATGCCGTAGTCACTCGCATCCGTCTGCAGTGAAAACTTAGCTGAGAAGTCTGGACACGCCAACACCGGGGCTGTCGTCAGCTTCTCCTTCAGCTCCTGCAGCGCCTTCTCCTGTGCCTCTCCCCAGGCCCACTTTTAGCCCTTCCTGAGGAGGGATGTCATCGGTTCTACCATGGTTGCAAAGTTTGGTACGAACCGCCTGTACCATGATGCCATTCCAAGGCATTGACGTAGCGTCTTCAGGTTATGGGGAGCTTGAAGGTTCCGGATCGCATCAACCTTGTACAGATACCTTCATCGCTTACCACATGGCCTAGGTACGCTAGTATCTTTTGGAAGAAATGAAACTTCTTCCTGTTCAGCCTCAGGTTCGCAGCTCGTAGTCGCCGAAAAACCTCCGTCAGGTTCGCGACGTGCTGCTCCTTTGTGGCTCCTGTCACCACTATGTCGTCGAGGTATGCGAATGCGTGGGGCTCCATCTCCGGTCCTATTACCGTATCCAAAGCTCTCCCAGGTACGGTAAAAGCTGTGCATTCACGGTTATCCACAGCCATGGGGATCTGCCAGTATCCTTGCTTCAAGTCCAGCGTCGAAATATAGGGGGCGTGGCGCAACCTCTCCAGAATGTGATTTATTCGAGGGACTGGATAAGCATCCGGTATGGAGTGCGCGTTGAGCTGCCGGTAATCCACGCACATTCGCCACTCTCCAGTCTTTTTCCTTACCAAGACTATCGGAGCGCTGTGCGGGCTGCGGGACTTCTCAATTGCACCTACTCGGATGAGCTCGTCTACCTGCTCGTCAATCAGTCAATGTGCTGCCCATCCTGCACAAAAAGTCCATCCCTAGGATGACGTTGTCTAGCGTGGTAGGCATACCAAGCACTACCACCGTCGCTGTCTTTCCTGCCAAGCTTTTCTCGACCAGGAAAACCCTCTTCACCTCCACGGATGATCCGTTCGCCAAGCAAATCCTAGTGTTCGCTTCCAGCCGCTTACCGCTGATCCTCTTCTCCCGCAGCCAGTGCTCGCTTACAAAGCTGCGCGTCGCTCCCGTGTCTATCGTGGCTGTCGTCCCCTGTCCACCGACCGTAACTTGCGCCACGACCTTGCCGCCCTTCAGAACCATCGATCCACTTACCGCCTGGAGTTGTAGTTTACGGCGCGACCCTCCTCCTGGCCTAAAGGGCGCCTCGGGTCGTTTCCCGACCTCGCTTGCTCGCAGCATTCGGGGGCCTACCAACGGTTCCCCGCTCGTTTTATATACCCGTTGCCTATACTTTGGTTTTACGCGCGTCTCTCCCGCCGCTGTCACCAAAGTTAGGGTATCTCTGGGTATATCCGACTCCACATACTTTTAAACTTTATTATTTTTTTTCCCCCCTCTAAGACAAAACTTAACCTGAGTGCGACTGCTGACCACGTTTAGCAAAAAAAATTTTTTTTTTTTTTTGAAAAAAAAAAATACAGTAAAATTTCTCTTGGGCACAACGTTTTCTGTCTACTAAGCTTTGACAAACGAAACCCCTCGCTGGTGTTAGTGCGCACTCGCGGGTTTTAAGTCGCAATGGTGCTGCACTGCCCTTACGTCTCTAAGGTCCCTGCTCGGACGCCACTTGTAAGGAAGCGTTCTAGCTGGGGTACAGGTCTCAGTCTGTCCAGGGCTCGAATCTTACAAGAAATTTGTAATATTCGCGGAGACGCTGTCGACGGGGATGACCAGGTTGGTGGAGGGGATTAAACTAACGAAGAAAGAGGGGGTTGACTCGAGATTAAAGCGGGGGTACCGCCGCCGCTCTCTACGAGTGGCCAGGACGCTCCGCGAGATCAAAACGGGGCGCCGAGGTACTCTGGTGGCCGCCGTTTTTCCCGAACGGGAGCGCTGGGTGGAAGGGGGGTAGTGTGGATGCTAGATCTAAACGGGGGGCGCCACCGTTGTTCTAAGCGAATCACTGCACGAAAGAGGAGGGGGAGAGTCTTGCGAAAGTGGGATCGTGGCTCTGGAGCGCCAAGAGGTCACGATCACTTTCAGCGGAAGACAACGTTGATTCGCGAGGGTAGAGTGTGACTCTAGGTGCGCCGTAGAGACACCACTGTACCCAAGCGAAACGGAAGATGACTAGGTATCGGGAGAGGATTGGGAATATTCGCGACGCTTCTACTTTTCTCACATTTGCTCAACAATTTATAACTGCGTTTTCTTTCCGTTTCATTCTTTTTATTCATCTTCTTTCGCCCTACCGTCGCACTGGCCCTAACGGTTCTACTTACAGTTCTCTGTCGCTTCGTCGCTCTAGTGCACGTCTGTTCCTTTCCGCTCTCGATCGCAAAGTGCTGAACATGCTCTCGATCGAGCAGCGCGGAAGCTGTCCTGATGCAACTTCACCACTAAAGCTCACTCTTCACCACAGAGCTTTCGTGCAGAGTTGCACCCGACCGCTCCCCGCACTCCCGACAGAGGGCGCTGCCAGCCTCCTTAACTCCTATCGATACTTAATCGATTACAAAATCCCTAAATTCAAATAATAATTCAGTTCAAATGTTTAATACTACAAAATGTTCTTAACGCTAACAAATGCTTAATACTACCAGTAATACTGGGTCTGGATCCCGCCTTAGACCCCCTTTCCTGCCAGGGTTATGGTTACGGCTCCGCTGGCCGTAACGGTGATGGAGAAGGCTCTATCACCGCGCGAAACGCGAAACCTATTCCTCCGGAGCTGCTGTCCTCCTTCTTCAATCTCCTTCCGCAGGAACCGGACTGTCTCCGTGTCCAGGGAGATGTCCCGCGGCCGTATGGTCCAATTTGCCGGTATGAGCGGCAGTAGGTCGTTTTGTCGCAGCTGCGGGCCTCCTTCCGGGTTTTGGAGGAGCCCAGTTGGCGCTTGCGGGGATTGCGCGGCGCTCGCAGCTGCGGCCGTTTGCAGTCGGGGCTCTTCTCCGACGTGGTCTGATGCCTTCCCTGTTGTCCTCGGCGGCGTTTCCTTCAGGAGGAGTTATATGAGAGTATTTTGAAAAAACACTTTTTTGTTAAACGTTGTCAGCAGAAATATTTTGAAGACGTCAAAGCCAAATTAAAACCAGGTAAAAACTACCGCATGCGATGCCAAAATGAAATTAAAAGTGCCCATTTTAGTTCTAAACAAGTTACAATTTTTAAATGTGTGGCATGGTTGGACGGTAATACGTAGTCATGTGCTTTAACAACCGAAAATTTAAATCATGAAGAAAATGCAGTCTTCACTTTTGTCTCCAAAATTTCGGACATCATGAAAATGGAATTCGAGCTTTTTAAAAAAGTTTATATATTTTCTGATGGCAGTGACAGTCAATTTAAAAAAAAAGTTTTTAACCTGGAGCCTACTTAACTTTATTCCATTTTGGACAGTGTGGCAAATTCAAAAACTACATAGGATGCATTTTGGAAATGCCTTTTCGTTTTATGAATGTGCACGACACAATATTAGTGGCGTTGATCTATGTTCCATTTCGACAGATGACACAGCAAAGTCTCTGGAAAAATAAACGCAAAATGGGAAATCGCCAAATTGCCATTGGCATTAAACGAAAGTATTTCACTTCATGCAATACAGAAATGAAAATAAAAATAGCGCGCACCGCTTTTTCTCAAAAATGTTATATTAATCTCTTATGCAATATATATGTAATATTTGCAAAAACAAATTTAATATAAATTAATTTCTTTTTTTCTGTAACATTTATATCTTTTAGTCGTTTTCTTCTTCTTAGCTTTAATGTTAATGTAATGACTATGAATATATACACACTGAACGTTATCAGGTTAGCTTCCCCCTTTGCACTCATTTTCTTTTGCGTTTTTCTCTTTGCTTATTGCACGCAACTTCTTAGTTTTTGTTTTGATTATGTTATTATCATGTTATACTACTATATATTTCATATGAGATTTCTACCATAATGAAATAAAGCGCGAGAGAAGAATGTTATGTTATGTTTTATTTTCTATTCTGCTTTATTTTCGCAAAGAATGCATGCACTTATTTTGCGTCATCAGTTATCTTGCTTATTTTGGCAATTACAGTCACCAAATTTTTTGTGAAGCTCAAAGTATTCAATATCTTTAAATAAACGACAGTATGGGTAAAGGAACAGTTCTAGCTTTGGTTGAAAAATCAAAGATTGAGACAGGATTCAGGACCGAAAAGCTGATCTGATAGAGTGGCCACCATACTCACCCGACCTTAACATCATTGATAACGTCTGGTCAGGAAAGTGTGTAAATCCGGAAAGCAGTATAATTCGAAGACGGTTAATTCAAGGTATCAAATACGGTTGGTCAACCATATCATTGCTTTGTATAAAACAACTTTAGAATTCAATTCTAATCGAGTTTTTGAAGTAATTTTAAACAAAGGCGGGCTTACGCACTATTAAAATTACTTAAAAACTATATAAATTTAATATACAGGTGTTATACTATTGTGGGCAAAAAGTAAGGTGAATTTTCAGTTCAAACTTCGCGGGCTTAACAAATTGGGCTAGTTATTTTTTTTTTGAGTTGGCAGGACTGTTAGCGACATCTAGTCCAAATTTCATATCAATGTCATTATCAGTGATATATTTACGCTTGTGCTAACCAAACGACTAAGAGTGCATTTTTCGATTTTTAAATGTCTGATTTGATTGAGCAGAGAATGCACTGTTTCAAACTGCACTCGTTCTTCGTGACCATTTCGCCAAAAATTCGACGCATATCGTTCCACAACCACCATATTCGACTGATTTGGCTCCGTGTGACTATTCCCAAAACTCATGGGAACGCGTTTCGAGTCAATTGAGGCAATAAAAGCTGAATCGAAGAAGGCGATTAAGGCTATAGCGGAAATGGACTATTTGGCATGTTACGAGGATTTGTAAAATGTTTGACATAAGATTTTTTTATCGAGAGAGGATTACTTTGAAGGGAATGAAATTGATTTACAAGAATAAATAAAGATTTTTCATTTTACAAACAAATTCACCTTACTTTTTGCCCACAGTAGCATACTACCATTATTGATCATCAACCTAATTAAATTGAATTAAATAGAGCGCTAACCTGATGACCAAATTTTTGTTACATTTTTTTTCTACCTTTCTCAAAAACATTTATTAAAAAATATTCGTTATTGTTAGAGTAGCCATTGCTGTTTTATTTTAAAGAGAAATGAATGTAGCGCAATATAAAAAAATTTAAAGCTGGAGCTCTGCTGGCTTATATTTTACTAAGCATTTGCGGAAAAAATGTCGCTTGAGTGTCCGTCCGTCTGTATGAACACCTGGATCTTCTAAACTACCAGAGCTATAGCCACCAAATTTGGAATGAAAGTCAGTCTGTAGTGTACGCAGTGCAAGATTATTTCAAATCTTTGCCACGCCTCCTACCGCCCCCGCAAATTGTAAAAAACTATTTTCTCATCACCATAACTTGAAAACGACTAGAGCTAAAGAGACCAAATTCACACATTATGTGTATGAAGTCATTGTTACTGTCCTCACCAGTTTGAACCGGATCGGACAATAGCATATAGCTCCCATAGGACAAATCGGTCGAAAGTTGGTGATTTGTATGGAGACATGAAGTATTAGTTGAGCGAATAAAACCAAACTAACACATTATGTGAATGGTACCATTATTACTATCCTCACCAAGTATGGTCCGGATCGGACAACTATAGCCTTTAGCTTCCATAGGATAAATCGCTCGAAAATTGGTAATTTGTATGGAAAAACGCGCACTAGAAGGAGTACGGGGTCTTTTACAGTCGGCTTGCTGGACTGTAGCCTTTCTTACTTGTTTACCATTAAGTACTCTCTAAATACTAAAAACAATTATTAGTGAAAACAAGAAAGAAAGGTTATCTTCGGCTCGCCGAAGATTAAATACCCTTGCAGTCATGCATGTTGCGTTCATTGGATTCAGTTACCAGTGGTTCCTATGGATGCTGTATGATATAAATGTCTGATTTAGATGAGATTTAGTCAGTATATAGGGAATAATAGCCAAGGAGTAGTGCGTGAATTTAGCTGAAATCGCTTAATAGACTTTACAAATTTTCATACTAAGCCTTTGAACCGATTGTTCCTATGGCAGCTATATGATATAGTGGTTCGATCCGAATGAAATTTGGTCAACAGCTGGGGAATGCTAACAAATGTTTATGGCGTGAGTTTGGTTGAAATCGCTCAATCGACACTGAAAATTTTCATACTAAGCATATTCATCATTATCAACCGATTGTTCCTATGGAAGCTATATGATATAGTAGTCCGAATTGGATGAAATTTGGTCAGCATATAGGGAATGATAGCTATGATATAGATATGCGAACTGCGTGAATTTGGTTGAAATCGCTCAATAGACATTAAAAATTTTCATACTAAGCCTTTGAACCGATTGTTCCTATGGCAGCTATATGATATAGTCGTTCGATCTGAATGAAATTTGGTCAACAGCTGGGGAATGATGGCAAATGTTTATGGCGTGAGTTTGGTTGAAATCGCTCAATTGGCACTGAAAATTTTCATACTAGGCATTTTTATCATTTTCAACCGATTGTTCCTATGGAAGCTATATGATATAGTGGTCCGATTCGGATGAAATTTGGTTTGCACATGGGATTTGGTACTAAATGCATGTAGGCTTAATTTGGTTGAAATAGCTCAAAAAAAATTTTTTTTTCAACCGATTGTTCCTATGGGAGCTATATGATATAGTCATCCGATCCGGCCGATTTTAACAAATGATCTGCCTGCAGAGAGAATACACATCTGTACCAAGTTTCATCAAGATAGCTTTAAAACTGAGAGACAAGTTCGCATAGAAACAGACGGACAGACAGACGGACATGGCTATATCGACTCGCCTGTTGATGCTGATCAAGAATATATATACTTTATGGGGTCGGAGATGCCTCCTTCAATGCGTTACAAACTTCGTGACAAAATTAATATACCCTCTGCAAGGGTATAAAAACAAATTCTGTTCGATTTATTTAACATTTTAAATTTAATTTTGCTTTCGAAAGTCGTATGATTGACCGCGGAAATGCCGCTATGTAAAAGTGTAACCATATATATTTTGGTTATATCATATTCGGCATTCGTTTGGTGACACATAAAGCTGAGTTAAATTTCCAAAATTGCCCCTACATTTGATTTATTATACTCTCTGCAAGAGAGAGTATATTGGGTTTGTGAAAAGTATGTAACAGGCAGAAGGAGGCGTGGCAGACCCCATAAAGTATATATATTCTTGATCAGCATCACAAGCCGAGTCGATATAGCTATGTGCGTCTGTCCGTCTGTCTGTCTGTCTGTCCGTATGAACAAACAGATTTCGGAGATGGTAAGAGCTACAAGTTCGAATTTAGCCAGTATCGACTCGATATTCAGACAGTCAATACAAGAATCTTTTTTAGACCCCGTACTCTAAAAAAGAGTATAGGGGTCTATTAAGTTTGTCTGAAGCGAAATGTGCGTAACAGGCAGAAGGAGGCGTGGCCGACCCCATAAAGTATATATATTCTTGATCAGCATCAACAGCCGAGACGATATAGCAATGTCCGTCTGTCTGTCCGTCCGTCCGTATGAACACCTGGAACTTTTAAACTACAAGAGCTAGAGCAGCCAAATTTGGAATGAAAGTCCGTCTATATGTCAGGCAGGTTAAGTTTATTTCAAATTTTTGCCACGCCCCCTACCGCCCCCGCAAATTGTAAAAAACTATTTTCACATCACCATAACTTGAAAACGACTAAAGCTAGAGAGACCAAATTCACACATTATGTGTATGGTACCAATATAACTATCCTCACCAAGTTTGATCCGGATCGGACAACTATAGCCTATAGCTCCCATAGGACAAATCGGTCAAAAATAAAAAATTTGTATGAAGACATGTAATGTTAGTTGGCCGATCGCAACCAAACTCACACAGGATGTGTGTATAATTATTAAAAGTATCCTCACCAAATTTGGTTCAAATCGGACAACAACAACATATAAAATAAATTAATCAAAAATGCTGAGTTTTATGAATAAATTGTTTGTTTACACTGCTTGCAATAGAAGAACAACACAAACTGCAGCAAGCAGTGCAGTGTGTTAACTAAACAATTATTATAAAAGATTTAACTCTACGTTTAGCTACTGCAGCTTGAATAAGGAGCGTGGTCTAGGTTGTAGGGATGCGCGCTTCGTACGTGTTGGTTAGGCCGTGGTCCCGGGTTCGAATCCAGTCAGTGACAAATGCTATTTGTTTACTTTTTAAATTTTAATTATTTACATATACTTCAATGCGGAGTGTGGTCTAAGTAGTAAAGATGCCTGATCTAATTCTTCGCACTTGTAGGTGAACCCGGAATCATGGGTTCGAGCGCCGTCAGGGACAAATAACAAACAAATATTACATGTAAATGCTGATAGTCGAGCACTTTTAAGAGAGGGGCGTGGTGCAGCTGTTAGGGCTCTGACGCGTGTGCTTGAAGTCCCAGGTTCGAATCCCGTCAGTGAATTGTTTTGATTATCATTTTTTTTTTTTCAATTTAAATTTAATATAATAATTTCAAATTGTAAAACACTGCTTATTTTTAAAATAAGCCAAGTTAGGAAATTGTGTATATATTTACATACATTTGTATATAAATATGTATGTATACAAAATGTGAATCATTCAGCTTTTCTTCCTTTTCGTATGGAAAATGCGCACTTCTGTGAGTACGGAGTCTTTTACAGTCGGCTCGCTCGACTGTAGCCTTTCTTACTTGTTTTTTGATGCCACGCCCCGTTCGCCCACAATGAGCAAAAAACAAGACACACCTTGTAAAAAATTGATGTTTTAGGTGAATATCTCAGTAACTGTGGCACTTAGGAACACCAATTTTGGTGTGAAAGTTCCTAGTAAAGACATAAATATAATGCCATTAAAATTTTTTAGCTGCCAGGCCCCCTTTTCTCACAAGAAATAAAATAATTGTTAAGCTTCAATGCCGATTTTAAGACAGATGTTCTTATTGTACAGTATTGTTATTTCACATTCATTTGAAGACAAAATATATCAAACTATCCTGAAAGTTGCATATAAATCGGACTATAAACAAAAGAGATAGACATGTAAGAAAGTCAATAATTGAACGCAATGTCAATGCATGTGTGCAAGCGAGACAGAAACATATAAACATTTGCGCGAACGTTTTCGCTGCTTGCTAGCGGCAGCGCTGCCCGCGAATGCTGGCCGTGCCAACCAATTGTGTATGTATAACATATACACACATACATTCGTGCGTGCATACTTATAATGTCAAATGTATATGTGTGTGTATACATACAATCAGATGTTTTTCTTTCAACGTGTTTTGTTGCAAGTATCAATTGATATACTTGGATTCCGATTTTATTAAATGATCGGATTTGATAAATTGCAGAGAGTATTCTACGGTCGGGCGTGCTCGACTGTACTTTTCTTTCTTGTTTTTTTCATGAGTCGTTAGCTGTACTAATTTTACTAAGTATTATTTTTTCATATTGTAATATTTCTCGTCACTTAATTGATATTAGAAAATTAAGGAGTTGAATGAAAATTATTTATTCTCTGAAATAAAAGAAATTTAAATAAATTAAAATATAACATTATACATAAATCCACAATTATATATACATACTGATACATTATTTACATTCTCTAATGTTTTGCAATGAAAATATCAGCCACGATATCATGGACAATGTTACGGTGCCCGCAATTACAAGTGACGGCAGTAAAACCACCTCGCCGGTTAAATCTAGTACCCACCGTCGATCTACACATAAGAACAAGAAAAATGCATCAACTTGCACTAACACAAATGAGAGGGACATAAATAAAAGTAATGATACTTCTCCAGTATCAATGATCGAAATTGAAAGCGATACAAACAAAGCAATTAACATTGCTTCATCTAAGGTAACATTTACGCCCAAACTTACATGTTCCCCAAAAAAACAGGAGGTGCACATTATAAACGAGCGTCTTAATGCTTTTAAATATCAAAAGAATAACGTTGGTATTCACGAAATCGACGACGAAGACAGTGATACTGAAAAGTTGTCGCCATTACTATCGCCGGCTAGCAGAAGCAAGAATGCTTCATGCAAGTCACTTAATCAAGAGGAGGCGAGTGTGGTTGTAAACAAGGATGATATCAACTCTGCCCTGCAAGGAAATGACGTATTTGTCAGCGGTCCGAAGGAAGACGTAGACGTGCGAAGTACTGACTCAAAAAAAGAGTGACTCATTAAAACGAATAAATCAATGTTCTGAATTTGACCACAGGGACACAACTGTAAAAGAACCTGGTTTATTGGCAATAAATTTGAGTGGGGAGGAGTCAGATTATTATACACCTGAAGATACTCAAAATACAATACTTAGTCCATTTTGTCAAGTCGAGCATGTGAAAAGAGGTGATTTTTTTGGTGGAGTCTGTGGAGTTGGAAATCGCATTCAAACCGACTCGGACATGTCCAACGTAATTGGGGTCGGGTATAACAGCACAGTAAAAAAAAATCTCATTCTACATAAGAAATCTACTTCTGTCGGAAATATTGTGGGACCGAGCGCTGCAACCACTAATTGCAGCAGTGTTGTTGATTTAAAGATCAATAACGTCAGTTCACTACCGGGTAAATTACAGTATTCCTTTTAAAAAAATGTAATATCAAGTAGAAGCCTAAATATGCAAATTGAGCAACGCTACAGTCGAAATTTTGTATTGTTGTAAGTGTATTTCACAACTGAAAGATTAGACCCCAGCACTAGATTCTAACATTATTTTATTCACTTACAAATTTGTTTCTGAGAATTTAAAAATATTTATAGAACATTATTTTCCTGCTTTAATTAATATATAAAATAATTCAATTGTTTGGACTGCAGCGTTCTTAAATGTCGATTAAGACATTAGTTATTGGAATTAGTTGTTTATAATCATTGGATCATTTACAAAATAATTATAAAATGATTACAAATCACTTAACTTTTAAACAGATAAAAACTCAAGTGTCGAAAGGTTAAACTATGTTTAGTAATAATTCATTTTTACCTAAAAATTTTCCTTTATTTTTAGATATGCTGGACAGCCCAGTTAGCGGAAACTCCACTTCTACGCGCTGCTCCAGTGATAGTTACTCATCCAGTTCATCGACCAAACAATTGCTTAGCTCCACGACAGCAGCTAACATCATAGTAAATGACAAAGTCGCAATGCAGAATGCAGTTAACGTTTAGAAATGTATTAAAAATACGTATATAAAAAATAAAGAAACTTCGTATTCAAGGGTATTTTGATAAAAACTTAATGCATTAAAGAAATAATAATAGATAGATTTTTATTCTTTATTTTAACGTAGCCCCAAATTATTGAAGGGGAGAAATAACTGTTGCGTGTATTTTTTATAATTTAAACATAGTATTTAATATTTCTTATATTTAGAGCGTAAACCATGGCGACTTTATTCTGAACTCATTCAAACGGCTTTTAATTGAAAATATATTTTCCAATGTTACGTAAAAAGTATGTCAGTTTTGAGAAAAATAAAGAGTTTTTCACATAAAATAAAATAATGAACGTTTGCAATACTTTAAGCATTTACAGGTATATCCTACCGTAACACTTACTCCCGGGGTTTGATAAGTGTGGCGGCGATGATCTTTGATTGTAACTAAATTTTCTTACTGTGTGTTTTTTATAAGTTAGGTAGCAGGAAGTCGAACGGGGGTAAATTTTGAAAATTCGATGGATGTGAATTAGTTCTTAGACCAATTTTTATAAATTTTTTATTCAAAATATACACATTCATCATCTTTTTAGTTAAGCATTTGTTACACGTACCCATTGTTGTTTATTATGTCGCATAAGCGTTTTGGGATATTGATATCCACTGAGGACAGTCTTGGCGTTTTGTGAAAGCGCCGGTTTAACTCACACCACAAATTCTCTATGGATTGAGATCAGGTGATTGGGGCGAAGTTTCCATTACATTTAGGTGGTCGTATAGGATCTATATATCTTATTTTGTGGGCTTTATGTATAGGGTCATTGTCTTGGTAAAGCTTAAACGTTAGAAGAATGCCCACTTTATCCATCCACTGTCTAAATTTTTTTTTTTAATGTGTAGATAGGAATCTTGCATCATTATCCCATCAATTGATACCAGATTCTCTGTTCCGTTGGTGGAATTACATCCCCAGACCATGACCTGGCCTCCGCCATGCTTTACTGTTGGCCTTAAAAATCTTTTTTCTGAGGTCCGTATTGTTTTTATAACTCACAGTCATTCTCATGTTGCAAGCAATTCACATAGAAACTTTTAAGAATTTGTATGGATTTTTTTGTTTTCAGCGGTGGGTTCTATAGGGTAGGCCATTTAAAGCGGGCCCATCTGGCAACCCTATAACTTTTGACAGCGCTGCCATATTGACTATTGACATGCCGCGTTTGAATCGTCAGTCGAAAACAATTTGTACCATGGAGCAGTACACTCCGAAAGAACGCGCTGAAATAATTCAGCTTTACATCCAAAATAACTTTTCAATTGTGAAAACTCAACGTGCGTTTAAAAAAAAAAAATAAAGTTAAAAGTCCGCCATCCAAAAGCACTTTACAGCGTTTATACGCAAAATTTATTAAACACGGTAGTCTCAGCAGCCCCTCTTCGATCAAAAAGTAACTGTATGGTGCGGTGTGGAAATGGTCATCGGACCGTTCTTTTTATACTCTCTGCAAGAGAGAGTATATTGGGTTTGTGAAAAGTATGTAACAGGCAGAAGGAGGCGTGGCAGACCCCATAAAGTATATATATTCTTGATCAGCATCACAAGCCGAGTCGATATAGCCATGTCCGTCTGTCCGTCTGTCTGTCTGTCTGTCTGTCCGTATGAACAAACAGATTTCAGAGATGGTAAGAGCTACAAGATTGAACTTGGTCAGTGTCGACTCGATATTAAGTCAGTCAATACAAGAATCTTTTTTTTTTTTCGATGCCACGCCCCGTTCGCCCACAATGAGCAAAAAACTAGAAACACCTCGTAAAAAATTGATGTTTTGGGCGAATATCTCAGTAACTATGGCACTTAGGAGTACCAATTTTGGTAGGGAGGTTTTTAGAGACGGCATAAATGCATTGTCTTTAAAATTTTTAGACAGCCACACAAGAAATAAAATAATTTTCGAACTTCAATGCCGATTTTAAGGCATATGTTCTAATCGTACAGTATTGTAATTTCACATTCGTTTGAAGACAATATATATCAAACTATCCTGAAAGTTGCATTTAAATCGGACAATAAACAAAAGAGTTAGACATGTAACAAAGTTTATAATTAAACGCTATGTCACTGTATGTGTGCAAGCGAGACAGAAACATACAAACATGTGAGCGAACGTTTTCGCTGCTTTCTAGCGGCAGCGCTGCCCGCGAATGCTGGCTGTGCCAACCAATTGTGTATGTATTACATATACACACATACATATGTGCGTGCATACTTATAATACAATCAGATGTTTTTGTTTCAATGTGTTTTGTTGCAAGTATCAATTGATATACTTGGATACCGATTTTATTAAATGATCGGGAATAAATTGCAGAGAGTATTCTACGGTCGGGCGTGCTCGACTGTACTTTTCTTTCTTGTTCGAAAATGAAAATGGAGCCCCTGTCACCATCAATGGAGAGCGTTATCGTGCCATGATACGCGATTTTGTTATGCCAATCATCGAAGAAAATGACATGGAAGTCTACTGGTTCCAACAGAACGGGGCTACATGCCACACTTCACGCTCTACAATAGATTTTTTGGAGCCATTTTTCCCTGGAAGGTTGATTTCGAAAAATGGTGATTTTCCGTGGCCACCGAGATCACCAGATTTAACGCCACCGGACTTTTATTTGTGGGGTTATCTGAAATCCAAGGTATACATCAACAAGCCAACGACTCTAACTCAACTTAAAAACAATATCCGACGCGAAATCACCGCCATACCGGCCGAAATATTAGCCAAAACAATGGAAAATGCCGAAAAAAGGACACATTTGGCCATCAAGGCCAGAGGCAAACATTTGAAGGATATCATTTTCAAAAACTAGCTGGAACAAATCTCCTTGAATCAAAATAAATGATTTTTCATATCAACACAAAAAAAAATAGTATTTTTCAATGTTTTTTTTCAGAAGAAATGGGCCCGTTTTGAATGGCCTACCCTATATTTAAAATATATATTCTTTTTATAAGTTTATGTATTTATTGAGTTCAAATGTGCTGCTTTTCAAAAAGCGAAATTCTTTTGTGTTACTTTGATCTATTACAATTTTTTGTAACGCTCAAAAGTTAGACACACTTAGACGGGCTGACCTTTTGGAAATTCCCTTGTTTGGCAAGATTTTGACAACACTGTTGTTTGTAAAAGGGTTTAGCGCAATATGTGCAGCAGGTAGTCTGACCTATGGGGTTTTTTGGTTACAGAAGAGGGCTGAAGCGCATACGATAGGAAAGACAACAGTACTGTATAATGTAAAAAATATATTTTTATAAATGACTGAAAATCTTAAAGGGAATCAAGGGTGTGTAGGCTGTACGTGTTATAGTTGTCCTCATATTCCTATTTTCTAAGAAAATAATTCGTTTTATTTGAATTAATAAGTTTCTGTAAAAAAAAAATATACGCGAAATGATACCACGCCATACATATTTACACTTGCATGCACGCATGCAATGAAACTTAGACAAACCTCAGGCTTGTTGCGCGTGCTATTAGTGTTGCTTTCTGAAATGTTTCCCGCCAGATCTAGCTTTTTCTTATGAGCGCATAGGAAAGTTAATGCACATATCTTTCAGATATTTAATTTTTTTATAGTTAATATTTTATTTTTACATTTGTTAAATATTTAAGACCAAAAAAAAGAAAACAATCAATTTTCTTATTTATTTTCAATGGAATTTAGCTTTTTGCTTTTTTTTTTGGCCAGATCTAGAATGTTTTCAAACTCAAAAATGGCAGCACTACGAACGACACGCAACGCAAGCGAAACAGTGAACATGCTTGCTAATCGAGCGATTTGTACTGAAAAAACAGTCAGACTCGTTGCGTCGCTTACTCGTTCGGTTGCAATAGAACGATCAGCAAACGATTTATGGGGCTGACCGTTCAGATCGCGGCCAAAATGTTCGAATCAAGTTCGAATCAGGTTCGATTCAGGTTCGAATCAGGTTCGAATCATTCAGAAAACGGTCATCTGATCGTTGTGATTCGAACATTTTCGGACACCACGCTGAGCTGATCCTTATCCGATCGTTGTTTGAAAAGTTCGAACATTCTCGAGTCTACTCGTTTCAGTTCTCTGGTATGTATGTACATACAAATGTTTGTATGTATATACATTGTAAGGCGGGATCCAGACCCCGTCTTACATTTTTTTTAGCAATAAGAAGATTTGTTAGCAATAAGAACATTTTGTAGTTTTAAGCATTTGTTACCATTAGGAACATTTTGTAGAATTAAGCTTTTGAATTGAAGTATTATTTGAATTAAGGAATTTTTGTAATCGAATATAAGTATCGATAGGAGTTAGGGAGGCTGGCAGCGCCCTCTGTCGGGAACGTGGAGAGCGGTGCAACTCTGCACGAAAGCTCTGTGGTGAAGAGTGAACTTTCGTGGTGGAGTTGCATCAGGAGAGCTTCCGCGCTGCGCGGTCGAGAGCAGAAAGGAACAGACGTGCGCGCTAGAGCGACGAAACAACAGAGAACTGTGAGTAGAACCGTTAGGGCCAGTGCGACGGTAGGGTGAGAGTGAAGAATACGAATAAAAAGAATGAACGGAAAGAAAAGACAGTTATTAATTGTTGAGCAAATGTGAGAAAAATAGAAGCGTCGCGAATATTCCCAATCCTCTCCCGATACCTAGTCATCTTCCGTTTCGCTTGGGTGCAGTGGTGTCTCTACGGCGCACCTAGAGTCACACTCTTCCCTCGCGAATCAACATTGTCTTCCGCTGGAAGTGATCGTGATCTCTTGACGCTCCAGAGCCACGATCCCACTTTCACAAGACTCTCCCCCTCCTCCTTCGTGCAGTGATTCGCTGAAAACAACGGTGGCGCCCCCCCCCGTTTAGATCTCGCATCCGCACTAACCCCTTTCCACTCAGCGCTCTCGTTCGGGAACAACGGCGGCCGCCAGAGTACCTCGTCGCCCACCGTTTCTTACTTTTTTCCATCTTTTATTTCCTTCCGCCCACTGTCATTTTTTCCCTGAATTTTCATGGCCTCTGGCCCACTGTTATTTTTCTTTCCCGATTTCGACACTTCTTTGTAGCCTCTGGCCAGCCGTAACTTTCGTCCACTTTTGTACGACGTACGGCCCACTGTTCTTTTTCCCACTGCACACGCTGACGTCACGCGCTTGTTCTCGCTTCCATCTCGCGCGTCGCCAAACTCACCACCGAAACGCACATATGTGCGTGACTAGGTATCGGGAGAGGATTGGGAATATTCGCTGGGCTTCTACTTTTCTCACATTTGCTCAACAATTAATAACTGCGTTTTCTTTCCGTTTCATTCTTTTTATTCATCTTCTTTTGCCCTATCGTCGCCCTAACGGTTCTACTTACAGTTCTCTGTCACTTCGTCGCTCTAGCGCACGTCTGTTCCTTTCCGCTCTCGATCGCAAAGTGCTGAACATGCTCTCGATCGAGCAGCGCGGAAGCTGTCCTGATGCAACTCCACCACGAAAGCTCGCTCTTCACCACAGAGCTTTCGTGCAGAGTTGCACCCGACCGCTGTCCGCGCTCCCGACAGAGGGCGCTGCCAGCCTCCTTAACTCCTATCGATACTTAATCGATTACAAAATTCCTAAATTCAAATAATAATTCAGTGCAAATGTTTAATACTACAAAATGTTCTTAACGCTAACAAATGCTTAATTCTACCAATAATACTTTGTCTGGATCCCGCCTTAGACCCCCTTTCCTGCCAGGGTTATGGTTACGGCTCCGCTGGCCGTAATGGTGATGGAGAAGGCTCTATCACCGCGCGTAACGCGAAACCTATTCCTCCATAGCTGCTGTCCTCCTTCTTCAATCTCCTTCCGCAGGAACCGGACTGTCTCCGTGTCCAGGGAGATGTCCCGCGGCCGTATGGTCCAATTTGCCGGTATGAGCGGCAGTAGGTCCGGTGCGGGTCCCTGGGATGCCCCGAATATGGCATCCAAATCCGGCGTCCCCCAACCTCCTCGCTCAGTTCGGCCATTAACTCCGCTTCTGCCGAGGAGTTTAACAGCGGTGGCGATTCCATTGCCATCAGTTCCGCATCGGCTGACTGCGGGTCGTTGTTGTTTCGGTCGCAGCTGTGGGCCTCCTTCCGGGTTTTGGAGGAGACCAGGTGGCGCTTGCGAGGATTGCGCGGCGCTCACAGCTGCGGCCGTTTGCAGTCGGGGCTCTTCTCCGACGTGGTCTGATGCCTTCCCTGTTGTCCTCTGCGGCGTTTCCTTCTCGGTTTTTGGGTTCTTTGGTTCTCCACCACGGCTGGTAGAAACCGTATGCTCACCCAAGGGAACGCGCACGTCGTATCTATTTCCCAATTCTTGCTGTTGAAGGTTCGCCTGCAGACCTGCGAACTCTCTTCATCGCTGCTCTCTGGCTCGAAGTTTGCTAGATATTCTGCCCTTGTGAGCGTTTCGACCGGCCTCGGGTTCCCTGGCCCCGATGGTATCCTCGGCACGACGTCGTCCGAGTACTCGTCGCTCGTGTGCAGCGCGATGCCGAAGGGGCTATGGTCGCTAGACTCGTCTGGCGGCATGCTGTTGCCCTCTCGGCACGCGCTGGTCTTTCCCTCCTCGCTCATTGTCGGTTCTTCCGATTCCCCCATCCTCTCCTCGACTTCGACGTGGTTCGGCGGCATCACGGCTGGCAGAGGTTCCGGCGATGGCGGCTCCTCATAATATGGAGGGGACTGCCGCATCCCAGGTATATGCACGTCGACCGGATCTCCATCATCTGTACCGCATCCGCCAGGCGCTCGAATGAGTAGGATACCAACTCCATTATCGTCGCTCTCGTGGCCGTCGCCGCTCACGGGACTCTCCTGTCCCCCATGCGGGACGCCGTCTTCCTCTCCGGACTTCTGCTGCCACTCGCGCTCCCGGTGCTCATCCTCTGACTCCTCCGAATCGGACCACTGGTCACCATGCCGGTGGGCGTAAAACGGTCGGCCCAGTCCTGGGTCCCGCTGTCGCTGCCCTTCTCCACTTGGGCGCGGTTCGGTGGCGTCACTATCAGACGCATCAATGTCGACCATTTCCTCATCGCTGCTTATCACGATGGTCTCGTCCATCTTGGGGTTATCTTAGTACTTTTGGAATGAAACAAAAGGTATCGTCTTACTATATCTACCCTATCTGTGCTTTTGCTGTCAGTGCGACTGTCGGGGCAACCTTACATTACATTCTAATTACAATTTCTCTCTAAATATACTTTCATTTTCATAAGACAACTATTCCCCTCTTTTTCCGCCTGGGCCCGCGTCACTCGCGCTTCCCCAAGTAGAGGTCGCGGCCTGCAGGGGAGTCCACGCTTTCGACACTGTCTTCTGGGTTCCGAAAATACGGTTTGAGGGCGGTTAGATTGGCCACCCGCTTCTTGCGTTCGCCCTCACAAGTGAGACGCACGATGCTGGGGGAAATGAAGCTAGCCACCCTGTAGGGCCCTTCGTATTTTGGTGCTAGTTTGGCTGCAAAACCTTCCGCTGCGTTGGACAGCTGATGCTGTCTTACCATGACCTCAGTCCCAACCGCTGGCCGCCATTATCTTCTTCGCAGGTTGTAGTTCCTCCCTTGGTCCATCGACGCCTTCGCGACTTCAAAAATTTCCTTTAGTTTCTTCTCTTTATCCTGTTGGCTCAAGGGACTCGTAGCTGATCCGGGGGTAACCTCATCGTATAGCGCTGCCGGAAGGCGAGGCCTTCGATGAACTGCGCTATCATTGTCTTCACTGTCCTATTGGTCCTTTCCGTTGGGTTTTCCTGGGGAGCGGTGTGGTGAAGAGTCACTTCCAGGGACTCCATGTACTTCCTGAATGCTGTGCTCGCAAACTGGACTCCGTTGTCGCAAACGAAAGTCCTTGGTACTCCGAAGTGGGTCAAGATCCTCTCGCGAAACGCCTGCTGTAACAATGCTGCGGTCGCCCTTTTAAGTGGGACTAGCTCCACCAACT
Source organism: Drosophila cardini (assembly GCA_018903735.1). Lineage (NCBI taxonomy): Eukaryota > Metazoa > Arthropoda > Insecta > Diptera > Drosophilidae > Drosophila > Drosophila cardini. The sequence goes on from JAEIGM010000087.1 coordinate 19,301, forward strand.
TGGAGAATGCGTCATGGAAGACAAGGAGCATTGTATTGCCGCGCTTCGAGCGAGGGAGTGGCCTGACGAAATCCGCGCACATCACTACCATCGGTTCCGCCACCTGTCGGATCAGCATTCCTCCCGCTGGCTTCCTCTGCTCCGTTTTGTACTTCTGACAACATTTGCAACATTTCACATACCTGGTCGCTTCCCTGAACATATCTGGCCAGTAGTACCGCTGCGCCAGTCTTGCCGCCGTTTTCATCACTCCTTTGTCTGGCGGTGGATGCGTCGTGGCACGCATAGTTTTATCGTTTGTGTCAGTACGGTACCTATGCCGTAGTCACTCGCATCCGTCTGCAGTGAAAACTTAGCTGAGAAGTCTGGACACGCCAACACCGGGGCTGTCGTCAGCTTCTCCTTCAGCTCCTGCAGCGCCTTCTCCTGTGCCTCTCCCCAGGCCCACTTTTAGCCCTTCCTGAGGAGGAATGTCATCGGTTCTACCATGGTTGCAAAGTTTGGTACGAACCGCCTGTACCATGATGCCATTCCAAGGCATTGACGTAGCGTCTTCAGGTTATGGGGAGCTTGAAGGTTCCGGATCGCATCAACCTTGTACAGATACCTTCATCGCTTACCACATGGCCTAGGTACGCTAGTATCTTTTGGAAGAAATGAAACTTCTTCCTGTTCAGCCTCAGGTTCGCAGCTCGTAGTCGCCGAAAAACCTCCGTCAGGTTCGCGACGTGCTGCTCCTTTGTGGCTCCTGTCACCACTATGTCGTCGAGGTATGCGAATGCGTGGGGCTCCATCTCCGGTCCTATTACCGTGTCCAAAGCTCTCCCAGGCACGGTGAAAGCTGTGCATTCACGGTTATCCGCAGCCATGGGGATCTGCCAGTATCCTTGCTTCAAGTCCAGCGTCGAAATATAGGGGGCGTGGCGCAACCTCTCCAGAATGTGATTTATTCGAGGGACTGGATTAGCATCCGGTATGGAGTGCGCGTTGAGCGGCCGGTAATCCACGCACATTCGCCACTCTCCAGTCTTTTTCCTTATCAAGACTATCGGAGCGCTGTGCGGGCTGCGGGACTTCTCAATTGCACCTACTCGGATGAGCTCGTCTACCTGCTCGTCAATCAGTCAATGTGCTGCCCATCCTGCACAAAAAGTCCATCCCTAGGATGACGTTGTCTAGCGTGGTAGGCATACCCAGCACTACCACCGTCGCTGTCTTTCCTGCCAAGCTTATCTCGACCAGGAAAACCCTCTTCACCTCAACGGATGATCCGTCCGCCAAGCAAATCCTAGTGTTCGCTTCCAGCCGCTTACCGCTGATCCTCTGCTTCCGCAGCCAGTTCTCGCTTACAAAGCTGCGCGTCGCTCCCGTGTCTATCGCGGCTGTCGTCCCCTGTCCACCGACCGTAACTTGGACCACGACCTTGCTGCCCTTCAGCACCATCGATCCACTTACCGCCTGGAGTTGTGGTTCACGGCGCGACCCTCCTCCTGGCCTAAAGGGCGCCTCGGGTCATTTCCCGACCTCGCTTGCTTGCAGCATTCCTTGCTGCTTCGTCCTCGTTTGTCGCGGACTCGACAAAATAGCACCTGGACGTTGGTGCACTCCCTGGCGAAGTGTCCACTTTGCCCGCACCGGTGGCAAGCACGTCACGGGTCGAATCCGCCGCTGCCGTGTGCTGCTCCTCCTTGTGGTGCTGTCGTTCGCGCCCATATTGCGTTTGTTGGCGTCGTCTAGCCGGTCCACTGCTGTCCTCCCGTCTCTCGACGGAACGGGTTTGGCGGTCTATTCCTCGCCCCTGCAAAGTTCGACTCACCCCTATTACTCGCTTTGGTTCGAGACTACTCCGTTTCCTGTGCCCGGAGATTCTCGAACTCCGTGGCCATCTGTGTCAGTTGTGCCAGTGTGGCGAAGTCGCTCCTGCGCACGTACAAACGGTATTCGGGGGCCTACCAACGGTTCCCCGCCCGTTTTATATACCCCTTGCCTATACTTTGGTTTTATGCGCGACCCTCCCGCCGCTGTCACCAAAGTTAGGGTATCGCTGGGTATATCCGACTCCACATACTTTCTAACTTTATTATTATTTTTTTTTTCCCCCTCTAAGACAAAACCTAACCTGAGTTCGACTGCTAACCCTACTTGTGGCAAAAATATTTTTTTTTTTTTAAAAAAATTTTTTTTTTTTTTTAAAAAAATACAGTAAATTTTCTCTTGGGCACAACGTTTTCTGTCTACTAAGCTTTGACAAACGAAACCCCTCGCTGGTGTTAGTGCGCACTCGCGGGTTTTAAGTCGCAATGGTGCTGCACTCCCCTTACGTCTCCAAGGTCCCTGCTCGGGCGCCACTTGTAAGGAAGCGTTCTAGCTGGGGTACAGATCTCAGTCTGTCCAGGGCTCGAATCTTACAAGAAATTTGTAATATTCGCGGAGACGCTGTAGACGGGGATGACCAGGTTGGTGGAGGGGATTAAACTAACGAAGAAAGGGGGGGTTGACTCGAGATTGAAGCGGGGGTACCGCCACTGCTCTCTACGATTGGCCAGGACGCTCCGCGAGATCAAAACGAGGCGCCGAGGTACTCTGGTGGCCGCCGTTGTTCCCGAACGGGAGCACTGAGTGGAAAGGGGTAAGTGCGGATACGAGATCTAAACAGGGGCGCCACCGTTGTTCTCAGCAAATCACTGCACGAAGGAGGAGGGGGAGAGTCTTGCGAAAGTGGGATCATGGCTCTGGAGCGCCAAGAGGTCATGATCACTTTCAGCGGAAGACAACGTTGATTCGCGAGGGCAGAGTGTGACTCTAGGTGCGCCGTAGAGACACCACTGTACCCAAGCGAAACGGAAGATGACTAGGTATCGGGAGAGGATTGGGAATATTCGCTGTGCTTCTACTTTTCTCACATTTGCTCAACAATTAATAACTGCGTTTTCTTTCCGTTTCATTCTTTTTATTCATCTTCTTTTGCCCTATCGTCGCCCTAACGGTTCTACTTACAGTTCTCTGTCACTTCGTCGCTCTAGCGCACGTCTGTTCCTTTCCGCTCTCGATCGCAAAGTGCTGAACATGCTCTCGATCGAGCAGCGCGGAAGCTGTCCTGATGCAACTCCACCACGAAAGCTCGCTCTTCACCACAGAGCTTTCGTGCAGAGTTGCACCCGACCGCTGTCCGCGCTCCCGACAGAGGGCGCTGCCAGCCTCCTTAACTCCTATCGATACTTAATCGATTACAAAATCCCTAAATTCAAATAATAATTCAGTTCAAATGTTTAATACTACAAAATGTTCTTAACGCTAACAAATGCTTAATACTACCAGTAATACTGGGTCTGGATCCCGCCTTAGACCCCCCTTTCCTGCCAGGGTTATGGTTACGGCTCCGCTTGCCGTAACGATGATGGAGAAGGCTCTATCACCGCGCGTAACGCGAAACCTATTCCTCCGGAGCTGCTGTCCTCCTTCTTCAATCTCCTTCCGCAGGAACCGGACTGTCTCCGTGTCCAGGGAGATGTCCCGCGGCCGTATGGTCCAATTTGCCGGTATGAGCGGCAGTAGGTCGTTTTGTCGCAGCTGCGGGCCTCCTTCCGGGTTTTGGAGGAGCCCAGTTGGCGCTTGCGGGGATTGCGCGGCGCTCGCAGCTGCGGCCGTTTGCAGTCGGGGCTCTTCTCCGACGTGGTCTGATGCCTTCCCTGTTGTCCTCGGCGGCGTTTCCTTCAGGAGGAGTTATATGAGAGTATTTTGAAAAAACACTTTTTTGTTAAACGTTGTCAGCAGAAATATTTTGAAGACGTCAAAGCCAAATTAAAACCAGGTAAAAACTACCGCATGCGATGCCAAAATGAAATTAAAAGTGCCCATTTTAGTTCTAAACAAGTTACAATTTTTAAATGTGTGGCATGGTTGGACGGTAATACGTAGTCATGTGCTTTAACAACCGAAAATTTAAATCATGAAGAAAATACTGTCTTCACTTTTGTGTCCAAAATTTCGGACATCATGAAAATGGAATTCGAGCTTTTTAAAAAAGTTTATATATTTTCTGATGGCAGTGACAGTCAATTTAAAAAAAAAAAGTTTTTAACCTGGAGCCTACTTAACTTTATTCCATTTTGGACAGTGTGGCAAATTCAAAAACTACATAGGATGCATTTTGGAAATGCCTTTTCGTTTTATGAATGTGCACGACACAATATTAGTGGCGTTGATCTATGTTCCATTTCGACAGATGACACAGCAAAGTCTCTGGAAAAATAAACGCAAAATGGGAAATCGCCAAATTGCCATTGGCATTAAACGAAAGTATTTCACTTCATGCAATACAGAAATGAAAATAAAAATAGCGCGCACCGCTTTTTCTCAAAAATGTTATATTAATCTCTTATGCAATATATATGTAATATTTGCAAAAACAAATTTAATATAAATTAATTTCTTTTTTTCTGTAACATTTATATCTTTTAGTCGTTTTCTTCTTCTTAGCTTTAATGTTAATGTAATGACTATGAATATATACACACTGAACGTTATCAGGTTAGCTTCCCCCTTTGCACTCATTTTCTTTTGCGTTTTTCTCTTTGCTTATTGCACGCAACTTCTTAGTTTTTGTTTTGATTATGTTATTATCATGTTATACTACTATATATTTCATATGAGATTTCTACCATAATGAAATAAAGCGCGAGAGAAGAATGTTATGTTATGTTTTATTTTCTATTCTGCTTTATTTTCGCAAAGAATGCATGCACTTATTTTGCGTCATCAGTTATCTTGCTTATTTTGGCAATTACAGTCACCAAATTTTTTGTGAAGCTCAAAGTATTCAATATCTTTAAATAAACGACAGTATGGGTAAAGGAACAGTTCTAGCTTTTGTTGAAAAATCAAAGATTGAGGCAGGATTCAGGACCGAAAAGCTGATCTGATAGAGTGGCCACCATACTCACCCGACCTTAACATCATTGATAACGTCTGGTCAGGAAAGTGTGTAAATCCGGAAAGCAGTATAATTCGAAGACGGTTAATTCAAGGTATCAAATACGGTTGGTCAACCATATCATTGCTTTGTATAAAACAACTTTAGAATTCAATTCCTAATCGAGTTTTTGAAGTAATTTTAAACAAAAGCGGGCTTACGCACTATTAAAATTACTTAAAAACTATATAAATTTAATATACAGGTGTTATACTACTGTGGGCAAAAAGTAAGGTGAATTTTCAGTTCAAACTTCGCGGGCTTAACAAATTGGGCTAGTTATTTTTTTCTTGAGTTGGAAGGACTGTTAGCGACATCTAGTCCAAATTTCATATCAATGTCATTATCAGTGATATATTTACGCTTGTGCTAACCAAACGACTAAGAGTGCATTTTTCGATTTTTAAATGTCTGATTTGATTGAGCAGAGAATGCACTGTTTCAAACTGCACTCGTTCTTCGTGACCATTTCGCCAAAAATTCGACGCATATCGTTCCACAACCACCATATTCGACTGATTTGGCTCCGTGTGACTATTCCCAAAACTCATGGGAACGCGTTTCGAGTCAATTGAGGCAATAAAAGCTGAATCGAAGAAGGCGATTAAGGCTATAGCGGAAATGGACTATTTGGCATGTTACGAGGATTTGTAAAATGTTTGACATAAGATTTTTTTTATCAAGAGAGGATTACTTTGAAGGGAATGAAATTGATTTACAAGAATAAATAAAGATTTTTCATTTTACAAACAAATTCACCTTACTTTTTGCCCACAGTAACATACTACCATTATTGATCATCAACCTAATTAAATTGAATTAAATAGAGCGCTAACCTGATGACCAAATTTTTGTTACATTTTTTTTCTACCTTTCTCAAAAACATTTATTAAAAAATATTCGTTATTGTTAGAGTAGCCATTGCTGTTTTATTTTAAAGAGAAATGAATGTAGCGCAATATAAAAAAATTTAAAGCTGGAGCTCTGCTGGCTTATATTTTACTAAGCATTTGCGGAAAAAATGTCGCTTGAGTGTCCGTCCGTCTGTATGAACACCTGGATCTTCTAAACTACCAGAGCTATAGCCACCAAATTTGGAATGATAGTCAGTCTGTAGTGTACGCAGTGCAAGATTATTTCAAATCTTTGCCACGCCTCCTACCGCCCCCGCAAATTGTAAAAAACTATTTTCTCATCACCATAACTTGAAAACGACTAGAGCTAAAGAGACCAAATTCACACATTATGTGTATGATGTCATTGTTACTGTCCTCACCAGTTTGAACCGGATCGGACAATAGCATATAGCTCCCATAGGACAAATCGGTCGAAAGTTGGTGATTTGTATGGAGACATGAAGTATTAGTTGAGCGAATAAAACCAAACTAAAACATTATGTGAATGGTACCATTATTACTATCCTCACCAAGTATGGTCCGGATCGGACAACTATAGCCTATAGCTTCCATAGGATAAATCGCTCGAAAATTGGTAATTTGTATGGAAAAACGCGCACTAGAAGGAGTACGGGGTCTTTTACAGTCGGCTTGCTGGACTGTAGCCTTTCTTACTTGTTTACCATTAAGTACTCTCTAAATACTAAAAACAATTATTAGTGAAAAAAACAAATTCTGTTCGATTTATTTAACATTTTAAATTTAATTTTGCTTTCGAAAGTCGTATGATTGACCGCGGAAATGCCGCTATGTAAAAGTGTAACCATATATATTTTGGTTATATCATATTCGGCATTCGTTTGGTGACACATAAAGCTGAGTTAACTTTCCAAAATTGCCCCTACATTTGATTTATTTTTTTCATGAGTCGTTAGCTGTACTAATTTTACTAAGTATTATTTTTTATACCCTTGCAGAGGGTATATTAATTTTGTCACGAAGTTTGTAACGCATTGAAGGAGGCGTCTCCGACCCCATAAAGTATATATATTATAAATCAGCATCAACAGGCGAGTCGATATAGCCATGTCCGTTTGTCTGTCCGTCTGTTTCTATGCGAACTAGTCTCTCAGTTTTAAAGCTATCTTGATGAAACTTGGTACAGATGTGTATTCTCTCTGCAGGCAGATCATTTGTTAAAATCGGCCGGATCAGATGACTATATCATATAGCTGCCATAGGAACAATCGGTTGAAAATTTTCAGTGCCAATTGAGCGATTTCAACCAAACTCACGCCATAAACATTTGTTAGCATTCCCCAGCTGTTGACCAAATTTCATTCGGATCGAACCACTATATCATATAGCTGCCATAGAAACAATCGGTTCAAAGGCTTAGTATCAAAATTTTTAATGTCTATTGAGCGATTTCAGCTAAATTCACGCACTACTCCTTGGCTATTATTCCCTATATACTGACCAAATCTCATCTAAATCAGACATTTATATCATACAGCATCCATAGGAACCACTGGTAACTGAATCCAATGAACGCAACATGCATGACTGCAAGGGTATTTAATCTTCGGCGAGCCGATGATAACCTTTCTTTCTTGTTCATATTGTAATATTTCTCGTCACTTAATTGATATTAGAAAATTAAGGAGTTGAATGAAAATTATTTATTCTCTGAAATAAAAGAAATTTTAATAAATTAAAATATAACATTATACATAAATCCACAATTATATATACATACTGACACATTATTTACATGCTCTAATGTTTTGCAATGAAAATATCAGCCACGATATCATGGACAATGTTACGGTGCCCGCAATGACAAGTGACGGCAGTAAAACCACCTCGCCGGTTAAATCTAGTACCCACCGTCGATCTACACATAAGAACAAGAAAAATGCATCAACTTGCACTAACACAAATGAGAGGGACTTAATAAAAGTAATGATACTTCTCCAGTATCAATGATCGAAATTGAAAGCGATACAAACAAAGCAATTAACATTGCTTCATCTAAGGTAACATTTACGCCCAAACTTACATGTTCCCCAAAAAAACAGGAGGTGCACATTATAAACGAGCGTCTTAATGCTTTTAAATATCAAAAGAATAACGTTGGTATTCACGAAATCGACGACGAAGACAGTGATACTGAAAAGTTGTCGCCATTACTATCGCCGGCTAGCAGAAGCAAGAATGCTTTATGCAAGTCACTTAATCAAGAGGAGGCGAGTGTGGTTGTAAACAAGGATGATATCAACTCTGCCCTGCAAGGAAATGACGTATTTGTCAGCGGTCCGAAGGAAGACGTAGACGTGCGAAGTACTGACTCAAAAAAGAGTGACTCATTAAAACGAATAAATCAATGTTCTGAATTTGACCACAGGGACACAACTGTAAAAGAACCTGGTTTATTGGCAATAAATTTGAGTGGGGAGGAGTCAGATTATTATACACCTGAAGATACTCAAAATACAATACTTAGTCCATTTTGTCAAGTCGAGCATGTGAAAAGAGGTGATTTTTTTGGTGGAGTCTGTGGAGTTGGAAATCGCATTCAAACCGACTCGGACATGTCCAACGTAATTGGGGTCGGGTATAACAGCACAGTAAAAAAAAATCTCATTCTACATAAGAAATCTACTTCTGTCGGAAATATTGTGGGACCGAGCGCTGCAACCACTAATTGCAGCAGTGTTGTTGATTTAAAGATCAATAACGTCAGTTCACTACCGGGTAAATTACAGTATTCCTTTTAAAAAAATGTAATATCAAGTAGAAGCCTAAATATGCAAATTGAGCAACGCTACAGTCGAAATTTTGTATTGTTGTAAGTGTATTTCACAACTGAAAGATTAGACCCCAGCACTAGATTCTAACATTATTTTATTCGCTTACAAATTTGTTTCTGAGAATTTAAAAATATTTATAGAACATTATTTTCCTGCTTTAATTAATATATAAAATAATTCAATTGTTTCGACTGCAGCGTTCTTAAATGTCGATTAAGACATTAGTTATTGGAATTAGTTATTTATAATCATTGGATCATTTACAAAATAATTATAAAATGATTACAAATCACTTAACTTTTAAACAGATAAAAACTCAAGTGTCGAAAGGTTAAACTATGTTTAGTAATAAATAATTTTTACCTAAAAATTTTCCTTTATTTTTTAGATATGCTGGACAGCCCAGTTAGCGGAAACTCCACTTCTACGCGCTGCTCCAGTGATAGTTACTCATCCAGTTCATCGACCAAACAATTGCTTAGCTCCACGACAGCAGCTAACATCATAGTAAATGATAAAGTTGCAATGCAGAATGCAGTTAACGTTTAGAAATGTATTAAAAATACGTTTATAAAAAATAAAGAAACTTCTTATTCAAGGGTATTTTGATAAAAACTTAATGCATTAAAGAAATAATAATAGATCGATTTTTATTCTTTATTTTAACGTAGCCCCAAATTATTGAAGGGGAGAAATAACTGTTGCGTGTATTTTTATAATTTAAACATAGTATTTAATATTTCTTATATTTAGAGCGTAAACCATGGCGACTTTATTCTGAACTCATTCAAACGGCTTTTAATTGAAAATATATTTTCCAATGTTAAGTAAAAAGTATGTCAGTTTTGAGAAAAATAAAGAGTTTTTCACATAAAATAAAAATAATGAACGTTTGCAATACTTTAAGCATTTACAGGTATATCCTACCGTAACACTTACTCCCGGGGTTTGATAAGTGTGGCGGCGATGATCTTTGATTGTGACTAAATTTTCTTACTGTGTGTTTTTTATAAGTTAGGTAGCAGGAAGTCGAACGGGGGTAAATTTTGAAAATTCGATGAATGTGAATTAGTTCTTAGACCAATTTTTATAAATTTTTTATTCAAAATATACACATTCATCATCTTTTTATACCCGTTACTCGTAGAGTAAAAGGGTATATTGTATTCGTTGCAATGTATGTAACAGGAAGAAGGAGACATGGCAGACCCCATAAAGTGTATATATTCTTGATCAGCATGACTAGCCGAGTCGATATAGCCATGTCCGTCCGTCCGTCCGTCTGTCCGTCTGTGTGAACAAAAGGATCTCAGAGACTATAAGAGCTAGAAAGGCCCGAGTGGTCGCAAACGAAAGATAAAATGCCCAAGCAGTACAAGTTTGCTTTTGTTTTTTGACACGCCCACTTTAGGGCGTTAAATGTGCATACAAAGGTAAAAACAGGTAAAAATAGCATGTTTTAGTATAGAAAACTTTTTTGTTAGCAATGCTATCTAAACCAAATTGACACAGAAAGTACACGTCTAGGGAGTACATATACTGACCAAGTTTGATCCAAATCGGGCAACTATATCGTATAGCTCCCATAGGGACAATCGGTAAAAATACGCTCCAAATATGAATTTATATGAATAACTTTTGCGTTGGCCAATCAATCGAAGTGAAACTTACACAGAATATATCTGTCAATAATATAAACATATTGACTAAGTTTCATCCAAATCGGACGACTATATCGTATAGCTCCCATAGGGACAATCGGTCAAAAATACGCTCCAAATATGAATTTATGTGAATAACTTTTGCATTGGCCAAGCAATCGACGTGAAACTTACACAGAATATATCTGTCAATAATATAAATATGTTGACCAAGTTTCATTCAAATCGGACGACTATATCGTATAGCTCCCATAGGGACGATCGGTCAAAAATACGCTGTAAATATGATTTTGTATGAAAATTTTCTGCGTTTCTCAAGTCATCTGAACTAAAATCAATAGGGTCGATTACCTAAACGATTGTACTATTATTAATATTATTAATAATATATTATATTGTTAACAATATAATTAAACTGAGTAACGGGTATCCTAAAGTCGCGAGGCGACTATAGCATTCTTTCTTGTTAGTTAAGCATTTGTTACACGTACCCATTGTTGTTTATTATGTCGCATAAGCGTTTTGGGATATTGATATCCACTGAGGACAGTCTTGGCGTTTTGTGAAAGCGCCGGCTTAGCTCACACCACAAATTCTCTACGGATTGAGATCAGGTGATTGGGGCGAAGTTTCCTTTACATTTAGGTGGTCGTATAGGATCTATATATCTTATCTCTTGTGGGCTTTATGTATAGGGTCATTGTCTTGGTAAAGCTTAAACGTTTGAAGAATGCCCACTTTATCCATCCACTGTCTAAATTTTTTTTTTTAATGTGTAGATAGGAATCTTGCATCATTATCCCATCAATTGATACCAGATTCTCTGTTCCGTTGGTGGAATTACATCCCCAGACCATGACCTGGCCTCCGCCATGCTTTACTGTTGGCCTTAAAAATCTTTTTTCTGAGGTCCGTATTGTTTTTACACCTCACAGTCATTCTCATGCTGCAAGCAATTCACATAGAAACTTTTAAGAATTTGTATGGATTTTTTTTGTTTTCTGCGGTGGGTACTACAGGGTAGGCCATTTAAAGCGGGCCCATCTGGCAACCCTATAACTTTTGACAGCGCTGTCATATTGACTATTGACATGCCGCGTTTGAATCGTCAGTCGAAGACAATTTGTACCATGGAGCAGTACACTCCGAAAGAACGCGCTGAAATAATTCAGCTTTACATCCAAAATAACTTTTCAATTGTGAAAACTCAACGTGCGTTTAAAAAAAAAATAAAGTTAAAAGTCCGCCATCCAAAAGCACTTTACAGCGTTTATACGCATAATTTATTAACCACGGTAGTCTCAGCAGCCTCTCTTCGATCAAAAAGTAGCTGTATGGTGCGGTGTGGAAATGGTCATCGGACCGTTCTTTTTCGATAATGAAAATGGAGCCCCTGTCACCATCAATGGAGAGCGTTATCGTGCCATGATACGCGATTTTGTTATGCCAATCATCGAAGAAAATGACATGGAAGTCTACTGGTTCCAACAGGACGGGGCTACATGCCACACTTCACGCTCTACAATAGATTTTTTGAAGCCATTGTTCCCTGGAAGGTTGATTTCGAAAAATGGTGATTTTCCGTGGCCACCGAGATCACCAGATTTAACGCCACCGGACTTTTATTTGTGGGGTTATCTGAAATCCAAGGTATACATCAACAAGCCAACGACTCTAACTCAACTTAAAAACAATATCCGACGCGAAATCACCGCCATACCGGCCGAAATATTAGCCAAAACAATGGAAAATGCCGAAAAAAGGACACATTTGGCCATCAAGGCCAGAGGCAAACATTTGAAGGATATCATTTTCAAAAACTAGCTGGAACAAATCTCCTTGAATCAAAATAAATGATTTTTCATATCAACACAAAAAAAATGTATTTTTCAATGTTTTTTTTCAAAAGAAATGGGCCCGCTTTAAATGGCCTACCCTGTATTTGAAATATATATTCTTTTTATAAGTTTATGTATTTATTGAGTTCAAATGTGCTGCTTTTCAAAAAGCGAAATTCTTTTGTGTTACTTTGATCTATTACAATTTTTTGTAACGCTCAAAAGTTAGAGACACATAGACGGGCTGACCTTTTGGAAATTCCCTTGTTTGGCAAGATTTTGACAACACTGTGTTTTGTAAAAGGGTTTAGCGCAATATGTGCAGCAGGTAGTCTGACCTATGGGGTTTTTTGGTTACAGAAGAGGGCTGAAGCGCATACGATAGGAAAGACAACAGTACTGCATAATGTAAAAAATATATTTTTATAAATGACTGAAAATCTTAAAGGGAATCAAGGGTGTGTAGGCTGTACGTGTTATAGTTGTCCTCATATTCCTATTTTCTAAGAAAATAATTCGTTTTATTTGAATTAATAAGTTTCTGTAAAAAAAAATATACGCGAAATGATACCACGCTATACATATTTACACTTGCATGCACGCATGCAATGAAACTTAGACAAATCTCAGGGTTGTTGCGCGTGCTATTAGTGTTGCTTTCTGAAATGTTTCCCGCCAGATCTAGCTTTTTCTTATGAGCGCATAGGAAAGTTAATGCACATAGCTTTCAGATATTTAATTTTTTTATTTAATTTACATTTAATTTAATTTAGAGGTTGATGTACTAACGAGACAGTACATTCAAGTGGTCCAACAACACCAAGCAACGTGCTTGTTAACGCGCGGAACACTGCAAATAATGCAACCACCTCCCGCCCAACCGACCGAGAGGCACACCGCATAACGTACGGCTAACGAAAAACGCGAAACGGATTTATTAGTAAAAAAAATCGATTACAATATAATAAAAATACATTACAATATGACATAACATTACAATACGACAAAATATATAATAATTTATTTATGTAAACTATATTATTTAAGATCTAGACAGGTGAGAAAGAATAGAATCTCTAATGAAAGGGATAGAAGTAGAACTACCTACAACTCGAGAAAGTTTGTTGTAGTTACTACACAAGATTCGGAAAGGGTTATGGACAGCAAAGTTAGTAGTACAGGGTTGAAGAGAAAGGGGAAGAAAGTTTCTAGTGGGTCTGATCGGCACAGCGAAATTAATCTGGCTAATTAATTTAGCGGAATCAATTTCGCCGTTGATTAGTTTGTGTAAGAAAATTACACCGAGCACTGTCCTACGATCAGACAAAGAAGGAAGATTTAATAGCAGAAGTCTACTACGATAAGATGGCAAGCGTATGTTAGTATTCCAGTTAAGGGCCCTTAGGGCAAAAAGAAGGAATTGTTTTTGTACTGATTCTATTCTGTCTTGATGAATCCTGTATTGGGGAGACCAAATACAAGATCCATACTCAAGAATAGGACGTACCAGGGTGGTGAAAAGTGTTTTTGTTAAATAGGGATCGTTAAATTCTTTCGACCAGCGCTTTATGAAACCCAGGACACCAAAAGCACGGTTAGTAATTGATAAAACATGCCTATCAAACTTGAGCTTTGGATCCATAAGGATACCCAAATCAATGACCGACTCAATTCTGTGAAGGGAGTTGCCACTCAGAATGTAATTGTTTAGAAAGGGGAGTCGCCTGCTGAAGGACATTACGTTACACTTACTATAGTTAAGATTTAATAAATTAGCTTGACACCAGGTTTGAAAGCTATAAAGATCGGATTGTAACCTGATTCCAAGGAGTGACTCAGTGGCCGATACACAGAGTTTACCGTCATCGGCATACATGAGCACCAGAGAGTGACTGATAGCTGATGGCAGATTATTTATAAACAGAATAAATAACAAAGGATCAAGATGGCTGGCTTGTGGAACGCCCGAAGTAACTTGAACAGACTTGGACAGTGTTTCATTAAAATACACCTGTTGTGTTCTAGAACTTAAGTAGTTCGAAATCCAGAGTATAAAGTTATAGGAAAGTCCCAAAAGATTGAGTTTATGTATTAAGAGGCTGTGGTTAACGGAGTCGAAAGCCTTGCTAAAATCTGTATATATGACGTCAGTTTGCAATTTTTTATCAAAGCCCTGCAAAACGAATGATGTAAACTCTAACAGGTTAGTGGTAGTGGATCTATGTTTCACAAACCCATGCTGGCGGGGTGAAATCATAGATCTACAGAAATGTTGCAGTTGAGAAGTTATTAATTTCTCAAATGTCTTGGGAATAGCAGACAACTTGGAAATACCTCTATAGTTGCAGACATTAGATTTGTTTCCTTTTTTGTGAAGAGGAATAATGTAAGATGATTTCCAAACTTCCGGGAAACAGCATGATTCAACAGACAATGTAAATAGTTTATACAGGGGCTTTAAAAGGCCGTCAGCACAGTTTCTAAGCACACAACCTGGGACTCCGTCTGGCCCAAGTGAAAAAACAGGTTTAATAGCTTTTAGATTAAGTAAAAGCGAGCTTTCAGTGATTACTGGCGCGAAATTACAATTAAAAGAATTTACACGATAAGGGTAAGGTGAATTAGAAATATAACCCTGCACACTGTAAGAGGTTTGGAAAAAATCGGCAAATAAATCGGCGATAGCTTGATCTGAGTTAGCAGTTTCTCTCTCAAAGACTACACTAGATGGAAGCGTTGATGATTTACGCTTCGAATTAACGAAGTTATAAAACCGTCTAGGATCTCTTCGTAACTGTTGCCCACAGTCAGTAAGGTATTCCTTATAGCAACGGTCATTCAAGACAGAGAAATCAGATCGTGCAATCAGATAGCGAGAGAGATACAGGGAAGAGCCAGTTTCCCTGAATCTCTTATAAAGTCTCGACTTCCTATTTTTAAGCAATGTTAAATCGCGGGTAAACCAAACAGGTTTGTTGGACCTAGTTGGCACACGAACCGGAACACAGACATCAAGTAAGGAATTCAAAGTATAATAAAATATTGTGATTGCACTATCCATATCTGGAATTTACTACTAGTACTGGTCACCTTAACAGGTAAATCAATCAATACCTCCAAAGTCGGATGATAAGGATCTTCAGGATTAAATAAGGGAGTGATACGGGAAACAGAAAAGCAGGATGGATCCAAAACAAAAATCAAATCGAGCATTCTATTTAATGAGTTTGGGATAGAATTGATCTGAAACAATGAAATCCCAAACAGACCATCAAAAAAATCGTGCTGGGTCGTAGGGATCAACACGGCAGAGTCAGGACACGAAGTCCATGTAGTTCCTGCAATATTAAAATCGCCAAGAACTACAAGAAAATCACGATCGGATAGCATAGAGGAGACTGATTTAATAGCTGCAAAATATAATGAATAGAGAGAAGAGTCAGAAGATGGAGGAATATAAGAACAAGTTATGAAAACACTAATGTTATTTAGGCAAAACTTAATAGCAACAAATTCAATATCTATAGAGCCATCGATTGTTACTTCTTCAGAGGATAAGTTAACATCAACGGCAATGAGCACACCACCACCGCGGCGAGATGCACGATCTTTCCTATAGATAGAGAATTTATTGGATAGAATTTCAGAGTTTAGAATATCGGGCCTTAACCATGTTTCGGAAAAGGCGACGACTTGAAAATGAAATGACAGACTATTTAAATAGATATTACTTAGCTTACTACAAAGACATCTAACATTTTGATAGGCAAATGAGAGGGACGAAGTTAGTTTTTTTCGGCATCAGAGGTCGAAACAGGTTTGAGAGGCAGTGCAATCGGAGTCCGATTTCTTTTCTTCGCTGTATATTCTTTTATTATTAGGTGGTCCGGCCAAAATTCTTTACAGCAAATTGTGTTGAAATATTTGGCAGGAACACTTACTTTAAAAGACGAAATTTCCCGAAGATACGAGAACTGGAATTTTTCCACCGTAATGTTGGCTTCTGATTTAGCCTGAATAAAGGCCTTGACATCATCCGATGTGGTATCAGGGGCAAGCCTGGAAACAAGTATTTGCTTTTTTGGCGGAACTCCTACAAGAGTCTTTTTATTAGACACTGTAGTTACTTCCGTGGAAGCGACCGCAGTGATTGACTCAATAATTGGTTCATTAACTGCAACATGGTTGACAGCCAACGAATCAGAAACTAATACTTCGGGGATTGTAGGGATAACTTCAGTGGGTAGAGTAAAATTGTCATCCCTACTAACTACTACATTAGGAGATGGGGATGAAAAATTGATTAAGGAAGGTGCGGACAAAGGTGCGGACAAAGTGGGAGGGCAAAGCTGTGGAGGGGCCGAAAGTTCATTAGGGCCGATCGACAACCTAAAGTTGGCCTTTTTACGCTTTGGAGAATCATTCAAGACTTTTAAATCTTTGAATTCTTTATCCAAAGCTGCGAAACTATCAGACAGACTTTTAAATCTGCCAAATAGGTCACCAAAGCCTCTTTTAGTGTGTCTCATGAAGCTCATCATATCCCTTTCGACATCCCTACAAGCTTCGCATGTCCACTTTAAACCTGATTTAGACTCGATCAGGTCAATAATTCGGCCGTTGAGGCCTGCACATTTTTCATGTGAAACATTTTCACATAGCCAGCAGCAAACAAAACCCACCTTAACGTTTGTTCGAACCTGGCAATTAGTATTGTAGCAGACGTACATGTTGATTCAAATTGAGTGTGAATGCAATACGAAACAGAAATATAATAATAAAAAAAATATATATTTAAGCTGAAGCTAAACAAGCACTGTACTAAAATTAGTAGGAAATGAAAATAGTAGGCAATCTAGGGTTAATTTGCAAGATACTGATGTTTACTTACAAATTTTATGCACAAAAACAAATTATGCGCGGACGCGGCGACCGAAAAAAGAAAACAAACGGAATTACCGGCCAACACCAAAATCAAGATAAAAGAGCGCGTTAGATGAGAGCGCGGCGAGAGCGTAAATAAAGAAGAGAGCCCGAAGATAACAGCGAGATAAATTCTACACGAACAAAATGTTAGCGCAAGCAACGGCGTAAAATTACAAGAACAATTTCACAGGCGCAAAAATAAGTAAACAGAAATGTTTGGCTGTGAAATTGTTTTTGTCTTTGAACACAAAGTTATTTAAAATTGGCTTTTTAGTTATTAAAACAATGAGTTTAAACACAACCGATGTCTAACACAAAGTTACAAAGGGATTAAGCCAGAAATATTTAACAAAATTAAGTGTTTAAGCGAGGAAAACTTGAAAATAGATAGAAGCGATTAAAAACACGTCCGTCAGCGAAAGCGAGTCGAGGCGAGTCGAGTCAAGTTAATATTTTATTTTTACATTTGTTAAATATTATATAAGAACAAAAAAAAGAAAACAATCAATTTTCTTATTTATTTTCAATGGGATTTAGCTTTTTTGCTTATTTTTGGCCAGATCTAGCATGTTTTCAAACTCAAAAATGGCAGCACTACGAACGACACGCAACGCAAGCGAAACAGCGAACATGCTTGCTAATCGAGCGATTTGTACTGAAAAAACAGTCAGACTCGTTGCGTCGCTTACTCGTTCGGTTGCAATCGAACGATCAGCAAACGATTTATGGGGCTGACCGTTCTGATCGCGACCAAAATGTTCGAATCAAGTTCGAATCAGGTTCGATTCAGGTTCGAATCAGGTTCGAATCATTCAGAAAACGGTCATCTGATCGTTGTGATTCGAACATTTTCGGACACCACGCTGAGCTGATCCTTATCCCTAACGGTTCTACTTACAGTTCTCTGTCACTTCGTCGCTCTAGCGCACGTCTGTTCCTTTCCGCTCTCGATCGCAAAGTGCTGAACATGCTCTCGATCGAGCAGCTCGGAAGCTGTCCTGATGCATCTCCACCACGAAAGCTCACTCTTCACCACAGAGCTTTCGTGCAGAGTTGCACCCGACCGCTGTCCGCGCTCCCGACAGAGGGCGCTGTCAGCCTCCCTAACTCCTATCGATACTTAATCGATTACAAAATTCCTAAATTCAAATAATAATTCAGTTCAAATGTTTAATACTACAAAATGTTCTTAACGCTAACAAATGCTTAATTCTACCAATAATACTTTGTCTGGATCCTGCCTTAGACCCCCCTTTCCTGCCAGGGTTATGGTTACGGCTCCGCTGGCCGTAATGGTGATGGAGAAGGCTCTATCACCGCGCGTAACGCGAAACCTATTCCTCCGGAGCTGCTGTCCTCCTTCTTCAATCTCCTCGCTCAGTTCGGCCATTAACTCCGCTTCTGCCGAGGAGTTTAACAGCGGTGGCGATTCCATTGCCATCAGTTCCGCATCGGCTGACTGCGTGTCGTTGTTGTTTCGGTCGCAGCTGCGGGCCTCCTTCCGGGTTTTGGAGGAGACCAGGTGGCGCTTGCGAGGATTGCGCGGCGCTCACAGCTGCGGCCGTTTGCAGTCGGGGCTCTTCTCCGACGTGGTCTGATGCCTTCCCTGTTGTCCTCGGCGGCGTTTCCTTCTCGGTTTTTGGGTTCTTTGGTTCTCCACCACGGCTGGTAGAAACCGTATGCTCACCCAAGGGAACGCGCACGTCGTATCTATTTCCCAATTCTTGCTGTTGAAGGTTCGCCTGCAGACCTGCGAACTCTCTTCGTCGCTTCTCTCTGGCTCGTAATTTGCTAGATATTCTGCCCTTGTGAACGTTTCGGCCGGCCTCGGGTTCCCTGGCCCCGATGGTATCCTCGGCACGACGTCGTCCGACTACTCGTCACTCGTGTGCAGCGCGATGCCGAAGGGGCTATGGCCGCTAGCCTCGTCTGGCGGCATGCTGTTGCCCTCTCGGCACGCGCTGGTCTTTGCCTCCTCGCTCGCTGTCGGTTCTTCCGATTCCCCCATTCTCTCCTTGACTTCGGCCGGGTTCGGCGGCATCACGGCTGGCAGAGGTTCCGGCGATGGCGGCTCCTCATAATATGGAGGGGACTGCCGCATCCCTGGCATATGCACGTATAGGGTCGTCGACCGGATCTCCATCATCTGTACCGCATCCGCCAGGCGCTCGAATGAGTAGGATACCAACTCCATTATCGTATGGCGGAACCCCGCCGCCTCGTCGCTCTCGTGGCCGTCGCCGCTCACGGGACTCTCCTGTCCCCCATGCGGGACGCCGTCTTCCTCTCCGGACTTCTGCTGCCACTCGCGCTCCCGGTGCTCATCCCCTGACTCCTCCGAATCGGACCACTGGTCACCATGCCGGTGGGCGTAAAACGGTCAGCCCAGTCCTGGGTCCCCTCGCTTGACAAACGAAACCCCTCGCTGGTGTTAGTGCGCACTCGCGGGTTTTAAGTCGCAATGGTGCTGCACTCCCCTTTCGTCTCCAAGGTCCCTGCTCGGGCGCCTCTTGTAAGGAAGCGTTCTAGCTTGGGTACAGATCTCAGTCTGTCCAGGGCTCGAATCTTACAAGAAATTTGTAATATTCGCGGAGACGCTGTAGACGGGGATGACCAGGTTGGTGGAGGGGATTAAACTAACGAAGAAAGGGGGGGTTGACTCGAGATTGAAGCGGGGGTACCGCCGCTGCTCTCTACTAGTGGCCAGGCCGCTCTGCGAGATCAAAACGGGGCGCCGAGGTACTCTGGTGGCCGCCGTTGTTCCCGAACGGGAGCGCTGAGTGGAAGGAGGGTAGTGTGGATGCGAGATCTAAACGGGGGGCGCCACCGTTGTTCTCAGCGAATCACTGTACGAAGGAGGAGGGGGAGAGTCTTGCGAAAGTGGGATCGTGGCTCTGGAGCGCCAAGAGATCAAGGTCACTTTCAGCGGAAGACAACGTTGATTCGCGAGGGCAGAGTGTGACTCTAGGTGCGCCGTAGAGACACCACTGTACCCAAGCGAAAAGGAAGATGACTAGGTATCGGGAGAGGATTGGGAATATTCGCTACGCTTCGACTTTTCTCACATTTGCTCAACAATTAATAACTGCGTTTTCTTTCCGTTTCATTCTTTTTATTCATCTTCTTTCGCCCTACCGTCGCACTGGCCCTAACGGTTCTACTTACAGTTCTCTGTCGCTTCGTCGCTCTAGTGCACGTTTGTTCCCTTCCGCTCTCGATCGCAAAGTGCTGAACATGCTCTCGATCGAGCAGCTCGGAAGCTGTCCTGATGCAACTCCACCACGAAAGTTCACTCTTCACCACAGAGCTTTCGTGCAGAGTTGCACCCGACCGCTCCCCGCGTTCCCGACAGAGGGGGCTGCCAGCCTCCCTAACTCCTATCAATACTTAATCGATTACAAAATTCCTAAATTCAATTTATAATTCAATTCAAATGCTTAATACTACAAAATGTTCTTAATGCTAACAAATCTCCTTATTGCTACAAAAATGAAAGACGGGATCTGGATCCCGCCTTACAATGGAGTGCACGGCGTGCAACCTTACGCAAAGGAAAATTGGCTTAATAATTAAAAAAAAACATAGGTGTTGTAAGCAATTTTCTTAAAAACCCATTAAATTATGGAAATAATATGAAAGAGTGCCTTTTCGCCGCGAGTCATTTTTTACCCTACCCGAAACTTAATGGTTATTTTTTTACTCGTTCTCGTTTTTGTGTTTTCTTGAACAATTACTTATTTACTCGCTCACACTTTGAATGGATCATTTTTATACCCGTTACTCGTAGAGTAAAAGGGTATATTGTATTCGTTGCAATGTATGTAACAGGGAGAAGGAGGCATGGCAGACCCCATAAAGTGTATATATTCTTGATCAGCATGACTAGCCGAGTCGATATAGCCATATCCGTCTGTCCGTCTGTGTGAACAAAAGGATCTCAGAGACTATAAGAGCTAGAAAGGCCCGAGTGGTCGCAGACGTTTGTTTTTGTTTTTTGACACGCCCACATTAGGGCGTTCTATGTGCATGCAAAGGTAAAAAATGGTAAAAATAGCATGTTTTAGTATAGAAAACTTTGTTGTTAGCAATGCTATCTAACGCCAAATTGACACAGAAAGTACACGTCTAAGGAATACATATACTGACCAAGTTTGATCAAAATCACCTGTATCGTTTAGCTCCCATAGGGACAATCTGTCAAAACTACGCTCCAAATATGAATAACTTTTGCGTTGGCCAAGCAATCTTAGTGAAACTCACATAGAATATTTTTGTCAATAATATAAACATGCTGACCAAGTTTCATTCAAATATCGTCTAGCTCCCATAGGGACGATCGGTCAAAAATACGTTGTAAATATGAATTTTGTAAGGCGGCCCCAAAATTGACCGCCTTACACTATCATTTTGGTTTTTTCTTATGGATTAATAGTTTTAAGAATGGAATATTGTTTAATATTTAAGTTTGTTTTCGCGCCACTGAAGGCGATAGTTATATAGCATTTCGCATTTAGCATTAAAACTTTGTATTAAGGACGCGCCCTCTATCGGCAACGCGGGGAGCGGTCGGGTGCAACTCTGCACGAAAGCTCGGTGGTGAAGAGAGAGCTTTCGTGGTGGAGTTGTGTTGCGACGGCTTTCGCGCTGCTTGATCGAGAGCGTCGCGTCACTTTTCGATCGAGCCTGGGAGTGAGCAGACGTCGCGAGTTGGCGCGTCTGCCAATAGC
Organism: Drosophila cardini; assembly: GCA_018903735.1. NCBI lineage: Eukaryota > Metazoa > Arthropoda > Insecta > Diptera > Drosophilidae > Drosophila > Drosophila cardini. Next base: position 41,134 of record JAEIGM010000087.1, read on the forward strand.
AAGTGAGTTGGCGGCCACGTGCCGATAGGATTCCGTCAGGCGGTGCGGCAGGGCACCGTAGGGTATAGTGTTAGTATTATTACAAATAATAAACGATTGTGAAAGATAATTTGAAAGTATTCCTCCCTTCTCGTACTACTAACTCTAACCACTTTCCCCAGTAGATAGGCGAGGGTCTCTTCCCGCCTGCCGTGGGACTATCCCGGCGCATTGAACTCTTTTTTCTTGTAGATAGGCGAGGGTCTTTTCCCATCTGTCGTGAGACTATCCCGGCGCATTGAACTCTTTTTTCTTGTAGATAGGCGAGGGTCTCTTCCCGCCTGCCGTGGGACTATCCCGGCGCATTGAACTCTTTTTTCTTGTAGATAGGCGAGGGTCTTTTCCCGCCTGCCGTGGGACTATCCCGGCACGTTGTCCAATTAACTGTCCCTGGCAGTATTCTGTTCTGTAGCTGTTCTTGCTTTTCTCATATTTCCCGTCCCTGAACTGAAGCGTCGTTGCATTAAATAAATTTTTTGCAAAGAATGACCCTAAGCAGACTGAGATCTGTACCCCGACTGGGAAACGTCTTTACAATTTTTATGAATATTTTCTGTGTTTATCAAGTCATGTGAATTAAAATTAATATGGTCGATTGCTTTAACGATTGTACTATTATTATTATCGTATCCCATTGTTAATAATATAATTAAACTGATTAACGGGTATCCTAAAGTCGCGAGGCGACTATAGCGTTCTTTCTTGTTTACATTGCGTATTTAAAAAGGATCCGAGTCAAAAAATATCCATTGCATTTTTACTAAAAATTGTTCTGCTTCTGCAAGACCGCCACCGCATTTTGTATGGCTCGAGTGAAAAAAACAACACCGGTGCGGTTCTCTGATATGTACCATTGGTCGGACTGCTAGCGGCAGCGCTGCCGCCGCGAATGCAGTGTAAACGTTCGTTCATATTTAGTATAGGGGTCTTTTAAATTTGTCTGAAGCGAAATGTGCGTCACAGGCGTGGCCGACCCAATAAAGTATATATATTCTTGATCAGCATCAACAACCGAGACGATATAGCGATGTCCGTCTGTCTGTTTGTCCGTCCGTCCGTCTGTTTGAACACCTGGATGTTTAAAACTACAAGAGCTAGAGCCCCCAAATTTGGAATGAAAGTCCGTCTATATGTCAAGCAGGTTAACTTTATTTAAAATTTTTGCCACGCCTCCTGCCGACCCCACAAATCGTGAAAAACTATTTTCACATCACCATTACCAGAAAATGACTAGAGCTAGAGAGACTAGATTTACACAGTTTCTGCATCGTACCATTATAACTATCTTCACCAAGTTTAATCCGGATCGGACAACTAAAACCTATAGCTCCCATAGGGCAAATCGGTCGAAAATTGTACTTTTATATGAGGTAGTGTTGTTAGTCCGGCATTTCAATTTCAAGTCGTGGCCTTTTCTGAAACATGGTCAAGGCCCGATATTCTCAACTCTGAAATTCTATCTAATAAATTCTCTGTCTATAGAAAAGATCGTACATCTCGCCGCAGTGGTGGTGTGCTTGTTGCCGTTGATGTTAACTTTTCCTCTCAAGAAGTAATAATCGATGGCTCTATAGAAATTGAATTTTTTGTTATTAAGTTATGCCTAAATAACATTAGTGTTTTCATAACTTGTTCCTATATTCCTCCATTTTCTGACTCTTCTCTTTATTTATGACATGGATATGGGTAATGCAATCACAACTTTTTATTATACTTTGAATTCCCTCTTTGATGTTTGTGTTCCGGTTTGTGTGCCAACTAGGTCTTAAAAGCCTGTTTGGTTTACCCGCCAGTTAACATTGCTTAAAAATAGGAAGTTGGGATTTTATAAGAGATTCAGGGAAACAGGCTCTTCCTTGTATTTCTCTCTCTATCTTAATGCTCGATCTGATTTCTCTGTCTTGAATGCTATAAGGAATACCCTTCTGACTGTGGGCAACAGTTCCGAAGGGATCCGATACGGTTACATTATAATTTTGGTTTTTTATTATTGATTAATAGTTTTAAGAATGGAATATTGTTTAATATTTGAGTTTGTTTTCGCGCCACTGAAGACGATAATTGCATAGCACTTAGCATTAAGATTTTGTGTTAAGGATGCGGCGCCCTCTATCGGCAACGCGGGGAGCGGTCGGGTACAACTTTGCACGAAAGCTCGGTGGTGAACAGAGAGCTTTCGTGGTTTACTTTCGTTGCGACGGCTTCCGCGCTGCTTGATCGAGAGCGTCGCGTCACTTTTCGATCGAGCCTGGGTGTGAGCAGACGTCGCGAGTTGGCGCGTCTGCCAATAGCAAGTGAGTTGGCGGCCACGTGCCGATAGGATTCCGTCAGGCGGTGCGGCAGGGCACCGTAGGGTATAGTATTAGTATTATTACAAATAATAAACGATTGTGAAAGATAATTTGAAAGTATTCCTCCCTTCTCGTACTACTAACTCTAACCACTTTCCCCAGTAGATAGGCGAGGGTCTCTTCCCGCCTGCCGTGGGACTATCCCGGCGCATTGAACTCTTTTTTCTTGTAGATAGGCGAGGGTCTTTTCCCATCTGCCGTGAGACTATCCCGGCGCATTGAACTCTTTTTTCTTGTAGATAGGCGAGGGTCTTTTCCCGCCTGCCGTGGGACTATCCCGGCACGTTGTCCAAATAACTGTCCTTGGCAGTATTCTGTTCTGTAGCTGTTCTTGCTTTTCTCATATTTCCCGTCCCTGAACTGAAGCGTCGTTGCATTAAATAAATTTTTTGCAAAGAATGACCCTAAGCAGACTGAGATCTGTACCCCGACTGGGAAACGTCTTTACAATTTTTATGAATATTTTCTGTGTTTATCAAGTCATGTGAATTAAAATTAATATGGTCGATTACTTTAACGATTGTACTATTATTATTATCGTATCCCATTGCTAATAATATAATTAAACTGATTAACGGGTATCCTAAAGTCGCGAGGCGACTATAGCGTTCTTTCTTGTTTAAATTGCGTATTTAAAAAGGATCCGAGTCAAAAAATATCCATTGCATTTTTACTAAAAATTGTTCTGCTTCTGCAAGACCGCCACCGCATTTTGTATGGCTCGAGTGAAAAAAACAACACCGGTGCGGTTCTCTGATATGTACCATTGGTCGGACTGCTAGCGGCAGCGCTGCCGCCGCGAATGCAGTGTAAACGTTCGTTCATATTTAGTATAGGGGTCTTTTAAATTTGTCTGAAGCGAAATGTGCGTCACAGGCGTGGCCGACCCAATAAAGTGTATATATTCTTGATCAGCATCAACAACCGAGACGATATAGCGATGTCCGTCTGTCTGTTTGTCCGTCCGTCCGTCTGTTTGAACACCTGGATGTTTAAAACTACAAGAGCTAGAGCCCCCAAATTTGGAATGAAAGTCCGTCTATATGTCAAGCAGGTTAACTTTATTTAAAATTTTTGCCACGCCTCCTGCCGACCCCACAAATCGTGAAAAACTATTTTCACATCACCATTACCAGAAAATGACTAGAGCTAGAGAGACTAGATTTACACAGTTTCTGCATCGTACCATTATAACTATCTTCACCAAGTTTAATCCGGATCGGACAACTAAAACCTATAGCTCCCATAGGGCAAATCGGTCGAAAATTGTACTTTTATATGAGGTAGTCCGGCATTTCAATTTCAAGTCGTGGCCTTTTCTGAAACATGGTCAAGGCCCGATATTCTCAACTCTGAAATTCTATCTAATAAATTCTCTGTCTATAGAAAAGATCGTACATCTCGCCGCAGTGGTGGTGTGCTTGTTGCCGTTGATGTTAACTTTTCCTGTCAAGAAATAATAATCGATGGCTCTATAGAAATTGAATTTTTTGTTATTAAGTTATGCCTAAATAACATTAGTGTTTTCATAACTTGTTCCTATATTCCTCCATTTTCTGACTCTTCTCTTTATTTATGACATGGATATGGGTAATGCAATCACAACTTTTTATTATACTTTGAATTCCCTCTTTGATGTTTGTGTTCCGGTTTGTGTGCCAACTAGGTCTTAAAAGCCTGTTTGGTTTACCCGCCAGTTAACATTGCTTAAAAATAGGAAGTTGGGATTTTATAAGAGATTCAGGGAAACAGGCTCTTCCTTGTATTTCTCTCTCTATCTTAATGCTCGATCTGATTTCTCTGTCTTGAATGCTATAAGGAATACCCCTTCTGACTGTGGGCAACAGTTCCAAAGGGATCCGATACGGTTACATTATAATTTTGGTTTTTTATTATTGATTAATAGTTTTAAGAATGGAATATTGTTTAATATTTGAGTTTGTTTTCGCGCCACTGAAGACGATAATTGCATAGCACTTAGCATTAAGATTTTGTGTTAAGGATGCGGCGCCCTCTATCGGCAACGCGGGGAGCGGTCGGGTACAACTTTGCACGAAAGCTCGGTGGTGAACAGAGAGCTTTCGTGGTTTACTTTCGTTGCGACGGCTTCCGCGCTGCTTGATCGAGAGCGTCGCGTCACTTTTCGATCGAGCCTGGGTGTGAGCAGACGTCGCGAGTTGGCGCGTCTGCCAATAGCAAGTGAGTTGGCGGCCACGTGCCGATAGGATTCCGTCAGGCGGTGCGGCAGGGCACCGTAGGGTATAGTATTAGTATTATTACAAATAATAAACGATTGTGAAAGATAATTTGAAAGTATTCCTCCCTTCTCGTACTACTAACTCTAACCACTTTCCCCAGTAGATAGGCGAGGGTCTCTTCCCGCCTGCCGTGGGACTATCCCGGCGCATTGAACTCTTTTTTCTTGTAGATAGGCGAGGGTCTTTTCCCATCTGCCGTGAGACTATCCCGGCGCATTGAACTCTTTTTTCTTGTAGATAGGCGAGGGTCTTTTCCCGCCTGCCGTGGGACTATCCCGGCACGTTGTCCAAATAACTGTCCTTGGCAGTATTCTGTTCTGTAGCTGTTCTTGCTTTTCTCATATTTCCCGTCCCTGAACTGAAGCGTCGTTGCATTAAATAAATTTTTTGCAAAGAATGACCCTAAGCAGACTGAGATCTGTACCCCGACTGGGAAACGTCTTTACAATTTTTATGAATATTTTCTGTGTTTATCAAGTCATGTGAATTAAAATTAATATGGTCGATTACTTTAACGATTGTACTATTATTATTATCGTATCCCATTGCTAATAATATAATTAAACTGATTAACGGGTATCCTAAAGTCGCGAGGCGACTATAGCGTTCTTTCTTGTTTAAATTGCGTATTTAAAAAGGATCCGAGTCAAAAAATATCCATTGCATTTTTACTAAAAATTGTTCTGCTTCTGCAAGACCGCCACCGCATTTTGTATGGCTCGAGTGAAAAAAACAACACCGGTGCGGTTCTCTGATATGTACCATTGGTCGGACTGCTAGCGGCAGCGCTGCCGCCGCGAATGCAGTGTAAACGTTCGTTCATATTTAGTATAGGCGTCTTTTAAGTTTGTCTGAAGCGAAATGTGCGTCACAGGCGTGGCCGACCCAATAAAGTATATATATTCTTGATCAGCATCAACAGCCGAGACGATATAGCGATGTCCGTCTGTCTGTTTGTCCGTCCGTCCGTCTGTTTGAACACCTGGATGTTTAAAACTACAAGAGCTAGAACCCCCAAATTTGGAATGAAAGTCCGTCTATATGTCAAGCAGGTTAACTTTATTTAAAATTTTTGCCACGCCTCCTGCCGCCCCCACAAATCGTGAAAAACTATTTTCACATCACCATTACCAGAAAATGACTAGAGCTAGAGAGACTAGATTTACACAGTTTCTGCATCGTACCATTATAACTATCTTCACCAAGTTTAATCCGGATCGGACAACTAAAACCTATAGCTCCCATAGGGCAAATCGGTCGAAAATTGTACTTTTATATGAGGTAGTGTTGTTAGTCCGGCATTTCAATTTCAAGTCGTGGCCTTTTCTGAAACATGGTCAAGGCCCGATATTCTCAACTCTGAAATTCTATCTAATAAATTCTCTGTCTATAGAAAAGATCGTACATCTCGCCGCAGTGGTGGTGTGCTTGTTGCCGTTGATGTTAACTTTTCCTCTCAAGAAGTAATAATCGATGGCTCTATAGAAATTGAATTTTTTGTTATTAAGTTATGCCTAAATAACATTAGTGTTTTCATAACTTGTTCCTATATTCCTCCATTTTCTGACTCTTCTCTTTATTTATGACATGGATATGGGTAATGCAATCACAACTTTTTATTATACTTTGAATTCCCTCTTTGATGTTTGTGTTCCGGTTTGTGTGCCAACTAGGTCTTAAAAGCCTGTTTGGTTTACCCGCCAGTTAAAATTGCTTAAAAATAGGAAGTTGGGATTTTATAAGAGATTCAGGGAAACAGGCTCTTCCTTGTATTACTCTCTCTATCTTAATGCTCGATCTGATTTCTCTGTCTTGAATGCTATAAGGAATACCCTTCTGACTGTGGGCAACAGTTCCGAAGGGATCCTAGACGGTTTTATAACTTCGTTAATTCGATGTGTTTATCATCAACGCTTCCATGTTGAAAGAGAAACTGTTAAATCAGATCAAGCTAACGCCGATTTATTTGCCGATTTTTTTCAAACTACTTATAGTGTTCAGGATTATTATTCTAGTTCACCTTAAACTTATCGTGTAAATTCCTTAAATTATAATTTCGCACCTATAATCACTGAAAAATCGCATTAACTTAACCTTAAAGCTGTTTAATCTTTCTTTTCACCTGGACCGGACGGAATCCCAGGCTGTGTGCTAAGAATCTGTGCAGACGACCGTTTAAAACCGCTGTATAAATTATTTACATTGTCTGTTGAATCATGCTGTTTCCCTGTAGTTTGGAAATCATCTTACATTATTCGTCTGCACAAAAACGGAAATAAATTTAATGTCTCCAACTATAGAGGTATTTCCAAGTTGCCTGCTATTTCTAAGACATTTAAGAAATTAATAACTTCTTAGCTGCTAAATTTCTGTAGATTTATGATTTCACCCTGCCAGCATGGGTTTGTAAAATATAGATCCACTACCACTAACCTGTTAGTGCTCCCATCATTCGCTTTGCAGGGCTTTGATAAAAAATTGCAAGCTTACGTCATTTATACAGATTTTAGCAAGGCTTTTGACTCCGTTAACTACAGCCTCTTAATACTTAAACTCAAACTATTGGGACTTTCTTATAACTTTATTTTGTGGATTTCGAACTACTTAAGTTCTAGAACACAACAGGTTTATTTTAATGAAACACTAACGAATTCCGTTCAAGTTACTTCGGGCGCTTCACAAGGAAGCCATCTCGGTCCTTTGTTATTTGATCTGCCATCAGCAATCAGTAACTCTCGGGTGCTCATGTATGCCGACGACGTTAAACTCTGCGTATCGGCTACTGAGTCACTTCTTGAAACCAGGTTACAATCTGATCTTTATAGCTTTCAAACCTGGTGTCAAGCTAATTTATTAAATCTTAACAATAGCAAGTGTTACTTAATATCCTTCAGTAGGCGACCCCTATTTCTAAACAATTATATTCTGAATGGCAACTCCCTTCACAGAATTGATTCGGTCATTGATTTGGGTATCCTTACGGATCCAAATCAAGGAATTCCGTTCAAGTTACTTCGGGCGCTTCACAAGGAAGCCAGCTCGGTCCTTTGTGATTTGATCTGCCATCAGCAATCAGTAACTCTCGGGTGCTCATTTATGCCGACGACGTTAAACTCTGTGTATCGGCTACTTAGTCACTTCTTGAAACCAGGTTACAATCTGATCTTTATAGCTTTCAAACCTGGTGTCAAGCTAATTTATTAAATCTTAACAATAGCAAGTGTTACTTAATATCCTTCAGTAGACGACCCCTATTTCTAAACAATTATATTCTGAATGGCAACTCCCTTCACAGAATTGATTCGGTCATTGATTTGGGTATCCTTACGGATCCAAAGCTCAAGTTTGATAGGCATGTTTTATCAATTACTAACCGTGCTTCTGGTGTCCTGGATTTCACAAAGCGCTGGTCGAAAGAATTTAATGATCCCTATTTAACAAAAACACTTTTCACTACCTTGGTACGTCCTATTATTGAATGTGGATCTTGTATTTGGTCTCCCCAATACAGGATTCATTAAGATAGAATAGAATCTGTACAAAAACAATTCCTTTTTTTTGCCTTAAGGGCCCTTAACTGGAATACGAACATACGCTTGCCGTCTTATCGTAGTAGACTTTTGCTGTTAAATCTTCCTTCTTTGTCTGATCGTTGGACAGTGCTCGGTGTAATCGTCTTACACAAACTAATAAACGGCGAAATTGATTCCACTGAATTAATCAGCCAGATTATTTTCGCTGTGCCGATCAGACCCACTAGAAACATTCTTCCCCTTTCTCTTTAACCCTGTACTACTAACTTTGCTATTCATAACCCTTTCCGAATCTTGTGTAGTAACTACAATAAACTTTCTCGAGTTGTAGGTAGTTCTACTTCTATCCCTTTAATTAGAGATTATATTTTTTCCGTTTCCGTCTCGGTTGGGAGAGAGGTGGTTATATTATTTGCAGGCCTTCGCGTGCTTTTAACAAGCACGTTGCTTGGTGTTGTCGGGCCACTTGAATGTACTATCTCGTTAGTAAATCAACGTCTAATTAAGAATAAGATAAACAAGTAAGAAAGGCTACAGTCGAGCGAGCCGACTGTAAAAAACCCCGCACTCATTCTTGTGCACGTTTTACCATACAAATAAGTTATTTTCGAACGATTTGTCATATGGGAGCTATAGGCTATAGTTGTCCGATCCGGACCGAACTTGGTGAGGATAGTTACAATGGTAATATACACATATTGTGTTAGTGTGGTTACAGTAGTTCAACTAAAAGTTCATGTCTCCATACATATCACAAATTTTCGGCCGATATGTCCTATGGGAGCTATAGGCTATAGTTGTCCGATCCGGACCACATTTAGTGAGGATAGTAAGATAGGTACCATACACATAATGTGTGAATTAAGTCTCCCTAGCTCTAGTCATTTTCAAGTTATGGTGATGTGAAAAAAGTTTTTTACAATTTGCGGGGGCGGTTGGGGGCGTGGCAAGAATTTCAAATAAACTTGATCTGCCTGACATATAGACGGACTTTCATTCCAAATTTGGTAGCTCTAGCTCTTGTAGTTTAGAAGATGCAGGTGTTTATACGGACGGACGGGCAGACAGACGGACATCGCTATATCGTCTCGGCTGTTGATGCTGATCAACAATATATATACTTTATGGGGTCGGAAACGCCTCCTTCTGCCTGTTACGCACATTTCGCTTCAGACAAACTTAATGGACCCCTCTCCTCTTTTTTAGAGTACGGGGTCTAAAAACAAAGTGGTCAAAAATGCTGAATTTTATAAACAAATTGTTTGTTTACACTTGCTTGCAATAAAAGAGTTAACTTTACGTTTAGCTATGACAACTCCAAATGGGAGTGTGGTCTAAGTAGTAGAGATGCGTGTTTTATACTCTCTGCAAGAGAGATTATATTGGGTTTGTAAAAAGTAAAAGAGGCGTGGCAGACCCCATAAAGAATATATATTCTTGATCATCATCACAAGCCGAGTCTTTATAGCTATGTCCGTCCGTATGAACAAACAGATTTCAGAGATGGTAAGAGCTACAAGTTTGAATTTGGTCAGTATCGACTCGATATTAAGTCAGTCAATACAAAAATCTTTTTTTTTCGATGCCACGCCCCGTTCGCCCACAATGAGCAAAAAACTAGAAATACCTCGTAAAAAATTGATGTTTTAGGCAAATATCTCAGTAACTATGGCACTTAGTAACACCAATTTTGGTATGTAGGTTCCTAGAGACGGCATAATTGCATTGTCATCAAAAATGTTGGACTGCCACGCCCCCTTTTCCCACAAGAAATAAAATAATTTGCAAGCTTTAATGCCGATTTTAAGGCATATGTTCTTATCGTACAGTATTGTTATTTCACATTCATTTGAAGACAAAATATATCAAACTATCCTGAAAGTTGCATACAAATCGGACTATAAACAAAAGAGCTAGACATGTAAGAAAGTTAATAATTGAACGCAATGTCAATGCATGTGTGCAAGCGAGACAGAAACATATAAACATTTGAGCGAACGTTTTCGCTGCTTGCTAGCGGCAGCGCTGCCCGCGAATGCTGGCTGTGCAAACCAATTGTGTATGTTTTACATATACACACATACATATGTGCGTGCATACTTATAATGTCAAATGTATATGTACACACATACAATCAGATGTTTTTGTTTCAATGTGTTTTGTTGGAAGTATCAATTGATATCCTTGGATACCGATTTTATTAAATGATCGGGAATAAATTGCAGAGAGTATTCTACGGTCGGGCGTGCTCGACTGTGCTTTTCTTTCTTGTTAAATAGTCTGTCATTTCAATTTTAAGTCGTGACCTTTTCTGAAACATGGTTAAGGCCCGATATTCTAAACTCTGAAATTCTCTCTAATAAATTCTCTGCCATTAAAAGAGATCGTACATCTCGCCGCAGTGGTGGTGTGCTTATTGCTGTTGATTTTAACTTATGCTCGGAAGAAGTAATAATCAATGGCTCTATAGATATTGAATTTGTTCCTATTAAGTTATGCCAAAAAAACATTAGTGTTTTCATAACTTGTTCCTATATTCCTCCATTTTCTGACTCTTCTATTTATTTGTTACATATTTCAGCTGTTAAATCAGTCTCCTCTATGCTAACCGATCGTGATTTTCTTGTAGTTCTCTGCGATTTAAATATTTCAGGAACTAGATGGACTTCGTGTCCTGACTCTGCAGTGTTGACCACTACGACCCAGCACGATTTTTTTGATGGTTTGTTTGGGATTTCATTGTTTCAGATCAATTCTATCCCAAATTCATTAAATAGAATGCTCAATCTGATTTTTGTTTTGGGTCCATCTATTTCCCGTACCACACACTTATCTAATCCTAAAGATCCTTATCACCCGACTATCGAGGTGTTGATTGATTTACCTGTTCGGGTGACCAGTGCTAGTAATAAATCTACTAAGGGTTCTCGCCAGTTTCGGAAAGCCGATTATAACAGGTTAAATGAACTGTTATCCGAGACTGGCTGGTCCCAGCTTTTCATGTGTAGAAATATGGATAGCGCAATCACAATTTTTTATTATACTTTGAATTCCCTACTTGATGTTTGTGTTCCGGTTTGTGTGCTAACTAGGTCCAACAAGCCTGTTTATTTTACCCACGAGTTGACATTGCTTAAAAATAGGAAGTCGAGGTTTTATAAGAGATTCAGGGAAACAGGCTCTTCCTTGTATCTTTCTCGCTGTCTTATTACTGGATCTTATTTTTCTGTTTTGAATGACCGTTGTTATAAGGAATACCTTACTGACTGTGGGCAACAGTTACGAAGGGTTCCGATACGATTTTATAACTTCGTTAATTCTAAGCGTGAATCATCAACGCTTCTATGAGGTGTATTCTTTGAAAGAGAAACTGCTAGCTCAGATCAAGCTTTTGCCAATTTATTTGCCGATTTTTTTTCAAACTACATATAGTGTGCAGGATTATAATTCTAATTCACCTTAAACTTATCGTGTTAATTTCTTTAATTACAATTTCGCACCAATAACCACTGAAAAATCGCTTTTACTTAATTTAAAAGCTGTTTAATCTTTTTTTTGACCTGGACCAGACGGAATCCCAGGCTGTGTGCTAAGAATCTGTGCAGACGGCCATTTAAAACCGCTGTATAAATTATTTACATTGTCTGTTGAATCATGCTGTTTCCCTGTAGTTTGGAAATCATCTTACATTATTCGTCTTCACTAAAACGGAAATAAATTAAATGTCCAGCAGGAGCTGGGGTAACTTTGTAAAGTTCTACCAAAATAGGTAGTGGTGGAGTGCGCAAATCTTATAAAGTGTGTATTGAACAAAAATTTAATTTCTCACATCTGTATAAAACTGATTAAACCATTTCTCAAATTACCAAACGCTCACTCTTTTTTTATATACTGTGCTTATTTGTTGGATATTTTCTTAAAAATGAAAACTAACAATATCTTGGAAAATCTTGTTAATATTTCTTAACTAACAGTACATTTAAGTCTGTATTTTAATAAGTTTCCCTGGGTCTCATCGCTGGGTTGGTAAGTCGTTACGACGAAGACGGGGTTGGCTTCTTAGCCTTGTGAGTTCCTGCGCGAGATGGTTGGGATGCGAAGAGAGGTTACTGAAGTTTTTTTTCGTGCTTGCAGAAATTGTCTCCCTGTCAGATAGAATGTTGTAATCGTTTTGTATGTTTCGATTTTTCCTCAATTAAACTCCGAAACTCGTATGATTTTTCTGGCTTAATCTATTTAAAATATTGTGTGATACATCGGTTATGTTGAAACACATTGTTTTATTAAATAATAATGCCAATTTTAACTAACTTGTGTTCAAAATCAAGAACAATTCAATAGCTAAACATTCTCTTTAACTTATTTCTGCACTTGTTTGTCGCTGTGAAAATGTTTTTCTTATTTGATGCCGTTGCTTGCGCTCGCGACACAAATATTTTTGGGTTTGCTCTTTTCTTTCTTTACGCCCTCGTTGCGGTGTCTGTTGTTTTACCCTGCTCTTTAATCCCATTCTTGGTGTTGTCCGGTTATCCAGTTCTATCGTTTTTAAAAAAGTGTAAGGGGTGTATTAAGTATGTCAGAAGCCAAATATGTGTAACAGGCAGAAGGAGGCGTTGCTGACTCCATTAAGTATATATATTCTTGATCAGCATCAACAGCCGAGTCGATATAACGATGTACGTCTGTCCTTCTATCTGTCTGTCCGTCCGTCCGTCCGTATGAACAACTGGATCTTTTAAAATACAAGAGCTAGAGCCACCAAATCTGAAACGAAAGTCTGCATATATGTCAGGCAGATCAAGTTTATTTCATTATATTATTATCATTATATATTGTTGCCTCGCCCCCTACCGCCCCCACAAATTGTAAAGAACTATTTTAATATCACCGTTACCTGAAAACGTCTAGAGCTAGAAAGACCAAATTCACACATTATGTGTATGGCACCTGGTTTTATCGGGATCGGACAACTATAGCCTATAGCTCCTATAGGATAAATCGTTCGAAAATTGGTGATTTGTATGGAGACATGAAGTTTTAGTTGAGCGGAAGGAGTACGGGGTAGGAAGAAGGAGTACGGGGTCTTTTACAGTCGGCTCGCTCGACTGTAGCCTTTCTTACTTGTTTGTTTAAATTTCAATTTAAATTATATTTTTTTAGACCCCGTACTTAAAAAAAAAAAACTGGGGTCTATTATGTTTGTCTGAAGCGAAATATACGAACAGGTAGAAGGGGGTATTTCCGACCCCAAAAACTATATATATTCTTGATCAGCATCAACAGCCGAGACGATATAGCGGTGTCCGTCTGTTTGTCTATATATGATTACGTAGTGTATAGATATATAATTTAAATTTAGATTATATTAAAAGTAATTATTAAAAAAAATTTAAATTAAATCAAACTTAAATTAAAAAAGATAGCATTAAGACCATTAATCTAGGAATAACAAGCAAAGAAATTGATCCAACATTTGTTGCAAGGGTTAGGAAAAACCCAGAAAAACAGAAAAAATGGCAGAGACTCCATTCTTACCGCCCTTGGAAATCAGAGATATAACGGAGTTGGCTGTAAAGAGAAGCTTTAAGATATGAGAGAGAGAGAGAGAGAGATGTGTCAATCAATCTATAATGTTCATTATAATTAGCTCATAATACCCGAAAACAGTTGTGGAAAGCGTAGTCAGTAGTGCATGTAGGAAGAGATAATGGGATGTAGAACCTCGTGGTCCTGCTGGGAATATTAAATTTAAGGCGTTCTAAAAGAGATGGGGAACAGATATCACCTATTATTAATTTCTCCGATTAGTAAGGGATGGAAGATTCAGAAGCAAGAGTCTGTACCAGTTGTGCAAAGAATTTAAATCATCTTGAAGAAGCGTATGATCTGGGGGATCCTTATAAGACAATAATAGTTTCACATCATCGGCATACATAAGTATGCGACAATGGGACAATGGGATGATATCCACAGAAGAAGAGAAGGTGGGAAGCCTAAAATGTTTAGTTTATGCAGAAGAAGGTTATGATTTACAGAGTCAAACGTAAATCAGTATAGATGACATCGGTTAGCATTCTATTAAGAAATGCCTCAATTACAACAGAGGTAAATTCCAATAGATTGGTCGAAGTCGACCGACTCTTAACAAAACCGTGTTGGGCAGGGGAGATAATTGACTTGCAGAGGTATTGCAAAGTCGAAGTAATCATTTTATCGAAGAGCTTAGGGATTGCGGACAACTTCGCAATTCCCTTGTAGTTGGATATATCCGACTTGCAACCTTTTTTATGCAGAGGGATAATGTAAGATTCTTTCCAAAAGGAAGAAAAGACAGAGGATTAATTATACAGAGATTTAATTATAGAAGAACAGCACTCCTTAAGCACGCAACTAGGAATGTTGTCAGGCCCAGGAGAGAAGGAAGATTTTAGATTGTTAATGGACGAGAGCAGGCAACTATTAGAAATATAAGGGAAAAAACGCAATTAGAGGATGGGAGTAAAATAAGTTAGAAGGCAGACTAGGGGAATACGTAGATTGAAAAAGGTTAGCAGAGAGATCGGAAGCAGCCGAGTCCTCACTTACTTTAATGGTATTGAAGAAAAAAGAAGAGGATAAAGTAGAAGATTTGCGTTTAGAGTTAACAAAGTTATTGAAATGTTTAGGATCGCGCGCAAATTGAGTCTTTCAGCGAACGAGATAATTTTCATAGCATTGAGAATTAAGAAGGGTAAAGGCTACTTTTACTTTAGAATAATTTAAAAAGTCTAAGCTAGAACCTGTCCGCTTAAACTTTTTAAAATATTTTGATTTTTTATTTTTAAATTTAGATACTTTAGACTTTACAACACTTTATAGAATACAGACATCAAAGATTTAATTTAATATATTGTAAAAATACTCGTCAGCTATGTTAACATCATTCGTGCTGTATGGTATAGACCAGTCAGTAGCAAAAATCAGTTGATTAAGCAAAGAAAAATTTCCTTTGCGAAAGCAACGGCGCGACTTGGAAGAGGATGAAGGAGATAAACGGATTAAGTTAGAAATAGACAGGGAAAATCAAGAGTAGGATGAAAAGAATCTTTAGGTGCAACTACACGAGACAATGGCACTGGATGAATCGTTAACGAAGATAAGATCCAGTATCCGGTTCAGACGATTAGATACATAATTGATTTGAAAACAAGATAGAAAGGTTATCTTCGGCTCGCCGAAGATAAAATATACCCTTGCAGTCATGCATGTTGCGTTCATTGAATTCAGTTACCAGTGGTTCCTATGGATGCTGTATGATATAGTAATCCGATTAAAATGAGATTTGGTCAGTATATAGGGAATAATAGCAAAGGAGTAGTGCGTGAATTTGGTTGAAATCGATCAATAGACATTAAAAATTTTCATACTAAGCCTTTGAACCGATTGTTCCTATGGCAGCTATATGATATAGTGGTTCTATCCGAATGAAATTTGGTCAACAGCTGGGGAATGATAACAAATGTTTATGGCGTGAGTTTGGTTGAAATCGCTCAATCGACACTGAAAATTTTCATACTAAGCATTTTCAACATTTTCAACCGATTGTTTCTATGGAAGCTATATGATATAGTAGTCCGGTTTGGATGAAATTCGGTCAGCATATAGGGAATGATAGCTTATGTGTACTGCGTGAATTTGGTTGAAATCGATCAATAGACATTAAAAATTTTCATACTAAGCCTTTGAACCGATTGTTCCTATGGCAGCTATATGATATAGTGGTCCGATTCGGATGAAATTTGGTTTGCACATGGGATTTGGTACTAAATGCATGTAGGCTTAATTTGGTTGAAATAGCTCAAAAAAAAATTTTTTTTCAACCGATTGTTCCTATGGGAGCTATATGATATAGTCATCCGATCCGGCCGATTTTAACAAATGATCTGCCTGCAGAGAGAATACACATCTGTACCAAGTTTCATCAAGACTAATTCGCATAGAAACAGACGGACAGACGGACATGGCTATATCGACAGGCGCTTGATGCTGATCAAGAATATATATACTTTATGGGGTCGGAGATGCCTCCTTCAATGCGTTACAAACTTCGTGACAAAATTAATATACCCTTTGCAAGGGTATAAAAAGGAAGATCAATTAAACTATCTAAAATGTAATTATTGAGTATGGGTATGTAGTCAAACTTGTCGAAAAACGACCAGGAAACGTTTGGCAAGTTAAAATCTCCTAGTATCACAAAGAAATCACAATCACAAATGTGACTAAATATTTCTTTGAGGAAATTTAAATGCTGTAAATAAATCGACATTTCTGAAGACGGAGGAATATAGGAACAAGCTACATAAAGGGCAAATGACGAAAATTACGGGCGGCAACAATTTCAATTTCGTCCAGTGGTGAAACATCTATTATTTCAGCATAAAGGGAGGATTTTACTGAAATAAGAACTCCACCACCGCGTCGATTAAGACGATCGCGCCTGAAAATGTTATAATGAAATGACATTACTTCATTATCAGATATGCTAGAATTAAGCCAAGTCTCTGAAAAGGCAACAATGTCAGAATCAAAAAACAAACTATTCTTATGCAACGGTTTTAAGTTAGACTCAAGACCCCTAACATTCTGATACTGAATGAAAAGTTGGTCAGAGCCTAGTTTTTTGAAGTTATGACTGGGGCCGCTTGAGTCGAACCACTAGTTGGAAGGATGACTGAAGTTGAACGAGTTCTATTTTTCTGTTTGAACTCATGAACAACCTGGAGTTTTGGTGGCGATGTAAGATGCAATTTACTCAATAGTCGTATCTGCAGATAGCCCAGAAATAAATATCTGCTTACGAGGAGCCACGACCGTAAGCAGGGGAGATTGAACTACTATGGGAGTAGCAACGGGGTGACAATTACGTCGACTTGGAGGGCTTTTGGTGTTTTTACTTGTAATATTTGAGTTGTTTGCAGGTAACACCGAATTATTAAGGGGAGAAGGGGGAGCTGCGGGGGCGGCAACAGAGCGAGTGTTACGTCGAATAGGGGGACTCTTCGAGTTATTACTCGTAGCCACTGCACCATTAACAGCCACAGATTTAATCACGGGCGATGGGGCGACTACGGGAGGGGCAGGCATAGCCGGTGAAGTACAGTTGCATGAGGGCCGGTCGGGTACTGGAGGAGTACCGGGAGGAATGGATGAATTGGGAGGTAAGGAGTTACAGGGAGAAGGAGGAAAAGACAAAAGGGGAGGCCCACTATGCAACGGTGATGTAAGGAGTGAACCGGGCGGAAGAGGTATCGAAAGATGTGATTGAGAACTCAACACCTTGTCAGGCGGAGTCTCAAATTTATAGTCACTAAGCAAGTCAGCACTAATATTAAAATCAGTGCTTAGCTGCTTAGCGAGGTAGCGAAATTTAAGGAATTGTGTTTCCACAGTATTGTACATACGTGAAAAATCGCATTGCAACTCAATACATACTGGGCATGACCATTTCAATCCACCACTACCTAATTTGGCAGAGGAAATGAATTTTTCAAATTCACGCCCAGTGAGACCTGCACATTTAATGTGCATAATGTTATCGCACAGCCAACAGTGCACATAATTAGGTTGGTCACTGTCCCGAGATGGGCCATAAATGCAATTTTTCTTACAGCAGGCCATTTCACTCAAAATACTATAAAACAATTTGGAGTTCAAACGAAATGAATATGAGTGAAAAGTTTGCTTTTTGTAAACAAATATGCTCGAAAACAGAATTCGCAAAAAGTGCAAAAACAAAATATTAACAAAACAGTTAAAACAACAAAGGCAATGCGTGGACGCAAGCGCAAAAGAGAATTGAGTGCAAGCGAGCGACACACAAACTTATTATTGCTCAGCTGAGCAACGTGAAAGGAGCAAAGGTCACAGCAAAAACGGGCACAAACAAAAACACAGCTGAGACGCTGTATTAATAAAATTGTTGATATTTTGCTAAAATGCCCACTAAAAACCGACTTTGCACAAACCAGATTTAGGGTATCACTTAATAAAAATTTAATGATAAATAAAAATCAATTAAAATTCACAAATTTAAGCAGAAATAATAAAAAAAACAGAGCGTTGAAAAAACACGACCGGCACAGTTGATAATGATTTGGAATGAAAATACGTCTATATGTCAGGCAGATCAAGTTTATTACAAATTGTTGGCACGCTCCCTACCGCCCCTTAAATTGTAGAAAACTATTTTCCCGTCACCATAACTTGAAAACGAATAGAACTAGAGACCAAATTATGTGTATGGTCCCGTTATAACTGTCCTCATCAAGTCTGGTCTGGATCAGAACTTATAAGCTATAGGCACCCAAAGGACAAATCGGTCGAAAATTGAGTGATCGCAGCTAGATTCACACATTATTTGTATGGTACCACTATAACTGTCCTCATCAAATTTTACCCGGATCGGACAACTATAGATTATAGCTCCCATAGGACAATCGGTCGAAGATTGGTAATTTGTATGGAAAAACGTGCACTATAATGAGTACCGGATGTTTTAGAGTCAGCTCGCTCGACTGTAGCTTTTCTTACACGTTAAATTAGAATTTATATTAAAACAAGTAAGAAAGGCTACAGTCGAGCAAGCCGACTGTAATAGACCCCGTACTCACTCTAGTGAGCATTTTACCATACAAATAACTGACTGACTGATCTGTCTAATGGGAGCTATACGGAGCTGTATATCACCAATTTTCGACCGATTTGTCCTATGGGGATATAGGCTATAGTTGTCCGATCCGGACCAAACTTGGTGAGGATAGTTATAATGTTACCATACACATAATATGTGAATTTGGTTAGGATCGCTCAACTTAAACTACATGTCTCCATACAAATCACCAACTTTCGACCGATTTGTCCTATGGAAGCTATAGGCTATAGTTGTCCGATCCGGACCAAACTTGGTGAGTATAGTAATAATGGTACCATACATATATTGTGTAAATCTGGACCCGATATCTCTAGTAGTTTTCAAGTTATGGTGATGTAAAAAATGTTTTTTACAATTTGCGGGGGCGGTAGGGGGCGTGGCTAGAATTTCAAATAAACTTGATCTGCCTGACATATAGGCGGACTTTCATTCCAAATTTGGTGGCTCTAGCTCTAGTGGTTTAGAAGATCCAGGTGTTCATACGGACGGACAGACAGACAGACAGACGGTTATCGCTATATCGACTCGGCTGTTGATGCTGATCAAGAATATATATACTTTATGGGGTCGGAAAAGCCTCCTGCCTGTTACGCACATTTCGCTTCAGACAAACTTAATAGACCCCTCTACTCTTTTTTAGAGTACGGGGTCTAAATATTAATTTCGAATTATTATTTGATGTTTATTTTTACGCAAAACATAATTTTAAAACAAGGTATGAAAGGAAATCTAATTTTGTATACATTTACACACACATATGTATGTATTAAAAATATGAATCAATCTGGCTCTTCTTCTTTTTATTTGTTGTATGGAAAAATGAGCACTACTATGAGTTCGGGGTCTGTTACAGCCGGCTCGCTCGACTGCAGCCTTTCTTACTATTTTTTTTTTTTTAATTTTTATAATACTTACTGTGTTTTTGCTTTTTTCTCAGATTGATGGGTCAGAAATTATAACTATTAAGAATAAACTTGGGATAATAATATCAAGGACATGAAATATTTATCATCGTTGACAGCTGAATTATGCATTAACAATGGATTATTCATTAGTTTTCATCCAAGAAAACCAAACTTTTCAGCCCTCTCTACACACCACTGTTTACCATGAGATTTCGGAAATTATTTTGCTCGTCTACATTCAACTATTGGCAAAACCAGATCCAGTTTGATTGTATCTAATGCAACTCAGACTAAACAAGGTATGAATAACGGAGAGTTTTAAAAGGTAACGTCTGATTGGCTAAATCAGACTAACTCAATTCGTTGCACTTTGCTGTCTGAGAGAAATGTGAACGGAAAGAGCAATATGAAATGAGACTTAAATCGTGCAAGAGAGTAAAAAGCGCAGAAATGCCAACGATTTTATAAAATGCTCTGATTCACAGAAGCCATGTTCAACGGAAGGTTGGTTAGTCAGCTGAACGTGAGAGCCGTGCCAATCACAAGTAGCTGCGAAGTAGCTGACGTGAAACAGCTCCAAGTGCGTTGTGCTGATGCGAAATCTATCAGTCGCTTGCTGTTAGTCTATTAAGGCGCGTTCGGCCACGGACAAGCATTGGAATATTTCGTAAACAAGTTAGATAAAATAATAAAATGTATGTATGCAAATAAAAACAAAAAAAAATTATATATATATATATGAATATATATATTTATATTATATAATATATAATATATATAATATATAATTTAAAAAATCTTAAACTCGGCCTACACTGAACTTATGTAAGTTTTTAAGTTAACAAGAGCTTGTTAATACTGGCGACAGATTTATTCCTAAAGACTTGTAGATTATACATATGTTCATAATTGTGCATATTTATTTACTGTTTATAGTTCGAACTAACTCGGTAATATAGTGAATAACTTTAAACTTAGTCTTGGTGAAACATTTTAACAAAAAAAAAAGAAAACTACAATTTTCATTTTATTTAAAAACATGTAATAGTAATTTCTAAATTTAAAATAGAGTCTAAATGCCACGTTCTCCGTCAACTAATGGCAATTAAAAAAAAATATACGGAACAATAGACTATACTTATCTGCTGCTAACAAACTCGTTGCATGAAATACAGTGGAATATGTGCATTCAGCTACATTTTGGTATAGCTGTCTCGCTTTCTCTATTCCTATATTTGTTTCGCTTTGGCAAATAAATGAAAAATACTTGACCGGCCAACTCAACAACTCAAAGCCGTCTAGTCTTGTAAATGTTATTAAATGTTTGATTTTATAAAATCTTTGGCAAAGAATGTGACTTGAATCAAATTGATTAGATTATGTAAAAAAATACCACAAACATCACATACATATATCACACAATATGTGACTAACATTACGGTATTATTAAAATCAAACAATTAAATTAAATTATGATTACAAGAGTTAGTCATATTAAATAAGCATTTCCATAAAATTATTTGACATCATAATGATCGATCCCAACCAAAATTAAGTCAGAATGTGAAATGCAGTAAATAAATAAATAGTAAATACATTAAAAAACAAAATAGCTTTACATAATAAATTAATTAAATAAAGTTTTGACTTAGTGATTTTTAAAATTCTGAGATCAATATTATGTACATATGTTAATACATAGTTGATATCTAAACAGAAGTCGGTTTAACAAATCGCAAAAGATGTAATTTTTTTTAAAGGCGTTTAACATATTTCCTATATGAATATTAATGCCCATTTTAAGCCGCTATAAATTATTTTAATCAATGCTTGCCGGTTTTTTTATTTATCTTGTATGGAAGCGGCTAATTTTTGCGACAAGACAAAATTAACTAAAAATAACTACGTAAATTGGTAACAGGGCCAAGCTTTATGACAAACAATATTAACACATTGTTAATTTATAGCATATTATACATTTTCGATCCAAAATAAGTTATAATAGTAATCAAACCACTCCGTGATGTACTCGGTTTTTTAATATTGGCGCTAGTCAAAAGACTGCAAAAATCCATAGTTATTTGAAGTCTTAAAACAAAAGAGTAAAGTCGCTTTGTCGGATCAACTGCTGATGCTGATCTGATCACGACCATATTCAGTTTATAGGATCGGCCACGCCTCCTGTCTATAACCAACTGTTTCCCGACAATTTACATACAGTAGGGACTTCAGAACTTTTTGTGTGCTTTGTGTCTCATAACAAAATCATCTCTTAGGTGAGTTTAATGGGCATAAAAATATATGTATTTGTATTTGATACAATGCCATAACTTATTGTCACTTAATAACTAAACTTTTATAACAATATGTAAGTTAAGTCTGAGTATCGAGAGAGAAAACAAAGAGAAAAAGAGACAGAGAGAGAGAGAAAGAAATAAAGAAAAAAAAATAATGGTGGGTTTAACACAGCGACAATTCATAAAACCAGTTTTGGTCAAAGTTGCCGTATCTGGTTTCAGGCAAGACTTTTAGACACAAAAACAAAACCTGATCTTTTTTGGGGAAAAAAATTTGACAAATACATGCACATAAGTCATCATCCAACGCGCTTGTTCGGCATTTAATAATACAAAACTAATTTTAACAGATTAAAAGTATTGGAATCAATTATACAATTTTCTTTATAGATTAATACCTTGCTAAGGAGGCTTTGATGTGACATCATTTCTTATTTTAATTTAAAAGATGTTTTAGAATACAGATGTTTTGTAACATAATGCACGAATTTACTTAAGACTAGGCACAAGCACATATAGTAATGATGTCTTGAAAATAGAAAACTGTCTCATCAACACATGATAAAAATATTTTATATTTTCAATTAACAAAACATAGAACACTGTTTAAATGGTAAATGGAAATATAAAATATTGGTATATATAGTTACAATATATTGAATTGTATACACTATGTGACTGATACTATTATAAATATCCTGTTTTGTCCAAATAGGATAACTATATTCTCGGTCAACTATAACTATAGTCAAATCGGTCAAAAATTGATGTTTTGTAAGAAAAAATGTAGTGATAATTGGGCGATCTCAACTCAACTGGCATATTATGTGTATGTCATAAGTCTATATATCCAAACCACATGTAGTAATTCCGCTCGACTGTTACACGTGCTCATTCTAGTGCTGATTTTTTTTTTTTTTTCATACAAATCACCAATTTTCAACCGATTTGTTCCATGTGAGCTATAGGCTATAGTTGTCCGATAAAGTTTAGTGAGAACATATAGAGTCATGATTTACACATAATGCGTGCGTTTGGTTGAGATCGGTTAATAAAAGCTACATTTTTTTATTCAAATCATAAAGTTTTTAACGATTTGTCCTGTGTGAGCTGTAGAATATAGTTGTCCGATCAAACAAACTTAATGAGGATAGTTACATTAGGTCCATATGCATAAATGGCCACGATAGCTCTTGTCAAAAGCAGCTTTTTACAATTTGCGAGGACGGTATGGGACTTGGCTATAATTAGAAATAAACCGAATCTGCTTGACTTTCATATCGAATTTGGTGGCTCTAGCTCCCGTAGTCTCGAGAATCCAGGTATATGGACAAACAGACGGACCTTGCCAAATCGTCTCGTCTGTTGGTGCTGATCAAGATTATATGTACTTTTTGGGACCGGAAATGATTCATTTTGCCTGTTACGCTTATTTCGCTTCAGGCAAACCTAAGAGACCTCTGTACTCTTTTTGAGTGCGGGGTCGAAAAAAATATTACAAATTTATGTATATTAATGAAATTTTTAAAATTATAAAGTATTGTGCAATCGATAGTGATGCGTAATAGGTAGTGAAACAAGTTCAGTCAATAGGTTTCTAGGGACGTCATGATTGCAATGTCACTGGAATTTTGGTCTGCCACGCCCCCTTGTTCTGTTAAAAATAAAACTTTTTTCAAATTTGTATGCCGTTTTTAATGCATTCTTTCTTATCGTGCAGTATTGTTATTTGAAATTCGTTTGGAGACAAAATATATCAAACTATTCTGAAAGTTGTAGAAAAATCCGGCTATTATTAAGATAGTTACACATACATATAACACACTTTATATTTGAGCGCAATGTCAACGCATGTGTGCAAGCGAGACAGAAACACACAAACATATGGACGAACATTTACGCTGCTTGTGTGGCGGCAGCGCTGCCCGCGGACGCTGGACGTGTC
Organism: Drosophila cardini; assembly: GCA_018903735.1. Classification (NCBI taxonomy): domain Eukaryota; kingdom Metazoa; phylum Arthropoda; class Insecta; order Diptera; family Drosophilidae; genus Drosophila; species Drosophila cardini. The sequence continues at coordinate 65,155 of JAEIGM010000087.1, forward strand.
GACCAATAATTTAAGCATATGTGCATATATATAATGCCAAATGTATATGTATGTACAAACACACAAGCAGATGTTTTTGTATCGACGTGTTTTACTGCAACTGATATACCCGGATACCGATTTCATTAAAATATTCGTAAATAAGATACAGAGAGTATTATACGGTCGGGCGTGCTCGCCTGTACTTTTCTTTCTTGTGTAGATTGACGGGAATAAAAACACGTCATCGTATAAAATTTTGTTTGGAAAACTTGTTTGACATATATGGCGAAATTTGCGTTGGAGAAGTTTTTTCTGCAGAATTCTCAAAGCGACCAAAACGTTTGTAACAGCTAACAGGCGTAGGCAACAACATAAAGAATATAAATTCGTGATCACCATGAGGCAAGAAAATAACGATGAGACTATAAGAGCAAGCGCCACAAAATTTCAAAATAAAGTTCTTCAATATGTCGAGCAAATAAAGTTATTTTAAAATTTTATCAACGGGATTTTATTCAAAGGAATATCAAACCATTACTGAAAAATTATCATTCTAAAGGTAAATCGCTTGAATGTACACATACACAGTATGTTCAATAAATAAGGGGTCTTTTAAGATACAGAATAAAACACGTATGAAACTATGTTTGAAAGTTATTATACTCTCTGCAAGAGTATATTGGGGTTGTGAAAAGTATGTAACAGGCAGAAGAAGGCGTGGCCGACCCCATAAAGTATATCAATTCTTGATCAGCATCACAAACCGAGTCACTATAGCCATGCCCGTCTGTGATTTGGGGTCTGGTGTTTTATGCATACACTCGAATAGGCTTTGGGAACTATTTGGCGGAGTTTAAGTCTGTTCTCTGCTCTGGACAAAGAATTTAAAAAATGTATAGTTTTGAATATTTCTCCAAAGCAAAAATGAGCAATTTTGGATTGTCGATTGGCCCGAAAGAACTTGTGGTCCCTCCTGACATACCAACTTCGTCCGCACCATCTCTTACGAAAACTTTCAGTAGGGATTATAACTTAATTTTGTCCAAGATATACCAAGAAAACTAGTTTTCGATTCGCTTGTCAAAGAGCTCCTGCCAAACTAACTACTACAATTGATAAAACAACTTTTATATGTAGGTGTTCCTCAAAGGAAGTAAATATTTGTTTCCTGGGGTTTCATTGTGTTTTTTTTCTTACAAATAAGCAACTTTTGACCGATTTGTCCTTTTCGAGCTATATGCTATAAGTGAACCAAATTTGATTAGGATAAACAGAATATGTAAGTTTTGTTGCTTTTACTCAACTAACTTTGCATGTTTTCATGCAGATTTACAAATTGATCATCATGAATAGCCGAGTCGATATAGTCAAGTCCGTTTGTCGGTCTGCATGAACAAATGGATCTCAGAGACTATAAGAGCTAGAAAGGCCGGGAGGTTGCAAATGAATGATAAAACGACCAAATGAAGTCAAAATTTAGAATCGAGTCCTTATATTGGCCGAGGAACAGTCCTGTCCGTCTGTCCGTACGAGCAAACAGATTTCCGCGATAGTAAGAGATACAAGTTCGAATTTAGCCAGTATAGACTCGATATTAAGTCAGTTAATACAAAAAGCATACAAACATATGATCGAACCTTTACGTTGCATGTCCGCGTGTCTGTGGACGCTGCCGAGCCGACCAGTGGTATATGTATTACATCTAAATACATATATAAATACGTATATATGTTCTTGATCAGCATCAACAGCTATCCGCCCGTATGAACACCTAGATCCTAGAAACTTTGTTAGGCGGATCAAGTTTTTTTTTTAATTTTTGCCACGCCCCCGAAAATTGTAAAAATCTTTTTTCACCTCACCATAGCTTGGAAACGACAAGATATCGCGAAGAAATTTACATATTATGTGAATGGTACTATTATAACTATCCCCACCAATTTTCGGATCGAACAACTATAGCCTATAGCTCCCAAAGGACAAATCGGTCGAAAATAGGTAATTTGTACGAAGACTTTTAGTGTTATGCGACCGATCGCAACTAAACGCACACATTATGTGTATACCATGATTATAACTATCCTCACTAAGTTTGGTCCGGATCGGACAACTATAGCCTATATCTCCCATAGGACAAATCGGTCAAAAATTAGTGATTTGTATGGAAAAACGTGCACTGGAATAAGCACGGGGTCTTTTACAGTCGGCTCGCTCGACTGTAGCCTTTCTTACTTGTTTTATATTGAATTTTCCACAGAATGAAGTCTGACTTATGGATTAATTTGATTCGTGATTTTCGCTCCATGTTACTTATTGTGTTTCTACTGCAAATGTGTGGAGACCAATCAGCAGCTCAATCGAATTATTTACAACATGGAGATAGCGGCAACTACTCTACAATCGGGCTTCCAAAGGAGACGACATTAGATGGAAAGGTAAATAAGTGAACAAGCTTTTGGGCTTATGATGAGATATCCCATTCAATACATAATGAATTTTCGCTCCTTTTGTTAGATTCAAGATAAAGTGAAAGCTGGAAAATTATTAATAATTTCCACAAGTTTTTATACCTTTTGTCCGACTGCCGTCCGCATGAACGCACGTGCTATATCAGTGGAAAATTGGTGAATTGTATAACAAAATTTAGTTTTAACTGAGCAATTTCAACCAAATATACCTATTTGTCGATATCTTGATATTATATATATTCTAACTAAATTTGGTCCAGATCGAACACCCGAATCAGTCGAAATTCGGTAATAAGTATAAAATAATTTAGTGTCAATTGAGCGATTTCAATTAAACTCACACATTATGTTTATATCAAGATCCTATTTTCCTTACCAGATCAGACAACTTATCCTGTGGCTCCATAGGACAAATCAGTCGAAATTGCTTATTTGTATGAAAAACTGCATACTAGAATGAGTTTTTAAAATAAAGGAGCTTTAAAAGGAGTACGGGGTAGTTTTTTATAGTAAGAATTTAATTTGTATCCACATCAGCTATAGAAATGCGTTCGAAATTGTGAAATTATAGTTAAGAACGGTTTTTGCAGGTTACACAACTAGATGATATTAGTCCCTTGATATTTCTAAATCGCACAAAAGCTGCTCTTAACTGCGCTGCTGGTTCAATGCAGGTGAGTTTAATAATAAGCATAGTACCTGTTAAAATTAACATATAAGATATTATTTGCCTTTTATAGGTTGACTTAAAATTTAACGATCCTTTTCATGGCATTATCCAAGCCGACTATGATCGTAGCAGTGCTTGTCGTGTAAGTGGCAAGGGTGCCCTTAGTTATCGTCTGGAATTACCCCTCAAAGGATGTGGTACTGTGCAAGTAAGTATCCATTTTGGCATAACTCAGTTATGAAAAAAACTGAAAAGGTAAAAATTGATTTTTATTTTAGACCAAGCACATATAAAACTAAATAGGTTTTAAGAAAAACAAGTCAGATGGACACTTGTAAAGAAGATTCAATATATGATTACAAATTGGCTGATATAGGAAAATAAACAAAAACATTTTCTATAAATAATACAAATTCATTGGTAATTCATATGCTGTTTTGTTGAACTTCATAGGTTTATTTTCGAGTTTTTGTGCTCTCACAGACGGATAAACGAACATGACTGTGCCATCGCGATTATCAAAGCTGGTCAATAATATATGTATATAGTATACTATATAGGGTCACGCATATATACAGTTGGTTCAAACATAAAAATATATATAATAACTTCATTTGACTGTCGTCATTGAAAAACTGCTAACTTTGATTAGTTTATCTTAACTTTTTTGACGTTTTTTTTTCAATTGACTTATTGTACACATTTTGATTTACCTTATCCTTTCCATGTAAATCCTGCAAATTGTAATTTTGCACCAAAAAACACTTTAAAGTAATCTAAAGAGTGTTAAACCGGATTTTTGCCTCTACTGGATGGAGCTCCAAGCTGTGTGTTGCAAAACTGTCCTGTGGCCCCTCAAAGCCACTATAGAAACTATTCAAATTTTCCGATAAATCATGCTTTTTTATTTTTCATCTTAACAAAAAGGAAACAAAGCCAATGTCTGTCATCATAGAGGTTTTTTCAAGTTTTTTACTATTCGCAAGACTGCTAAGAAAATAATGATTTCTTAACTGCAGCATATATGTAGGTCTATGATTTTGCCCTGCCAGAATGGGCCTGTGAAATATAGATCTACCACCACTAGCTTGTTAGAATTCACATCGCTTGTTCTACATGGTTGTTCTAAAAACAAAACGCAAACAGCGTTTGCTTATAAAATTTTAGCAAAGCTTTTGACTTTTTTAATCATGCTCAACAACTATATACAGTGTATCACATTAATATTCGGTTTTTCTTTTATTCAACTTAGATCATTGAATAAACTTACAAATCTAGGAATAATCAAAAAATTTCAAATTATTTAATAAAGCCCAGAATGTCACCTTTCTATTGATGTGCATATAAGGTTATTAAGTATAACACATAAATATACATATTTAATTAAAAGTGACAACCTCTGAATTTAGCCTTACTTTAATATTCGGTTTTACTTATATATTTTTAAGGATCGAGTGTTTACCTAAAGAACAAAAATATTTTAATATTTTTTTAGCACCCATTGTTGTTTATTGTGTTCCATACGCGTTTTGGGATATTGTTTATAACTTTTTTAGTGTGTTCATCACCTATTTTGGCGCATTTCTCTTGGAGCCCAGTCTTGATATCTACTGAGGACAATTTTGGCGTTTTGTGAAAACGCCGGTTCAACTCACTCCACAAATTCTCCATTGGATTGAGATCAGGTGATTGGGACGAAGTTTCCATTACATTAAGGTGGTCGTACAGCACCCAAAATCTTATTTTGTGAGCTTTATGTATTGGGACATTGTCTTGGTAAAGCTTAAACGTTTGGAGAATGTCCATTTTATCCACCCACTGTCTTAATTTTTTTTTTATGACGTGTAGATAGGAATCTTGTATCATTATCCCATCAATTGATATCAGATTCTCTGTTCCGTTGGTGGAACTACATCCCCAGACCATGACCTGGCCTCCACCATGCTTTACTGTTGGCCTTAAAAATATGGTTTCTGAGGTCCGTATTGTGTTTACACCGTATCGCTCCAAATCATATTCAATTTGCTCTCGTCCAAGTTGTGACGTCATCCAACTAGGTTTAATCCTTATTGGAGAACTCCTGGGCGAATTTTTCCGTCAACTTGTGATTCCATTCGCAGAGCACTAATTTCTTTAGTGCAATTCGGCCGTTGTAACCTTCTCTAATGATTGAGCGCCTTATTATCTGCGCTGAAACGAACTTTCCATTCTCGGCAAAAAGTTCAGCCATCAATTCCGGAACACTTCGTCGAGGGTTTGCCTTCAACTTCTTCACAATTCTGGACTCTTCCCGTTCGGTCAGTTTTCTAGGTTGTCCATTTTGCTTAAAAAACGCGATCCTGCCTTCATTTCGGAATCGCCAAATAATATTACCAACAGTGTTCAGTTTCATCTCAAGAACCTGAGCAATGTCAGAGAATGTCCTGCCCTCCAAATGCAACTGAGGATGATTTTTCGCTGCTCCAACGATGAATTTTTTTTGTTTCCAGCCTATTTAAAACTGTACCCAGACAATGCAATATTGGGGTGGGCTTCTTCCTGAATAATGGATGCCATATGTCCCTTTTTCCGGGAGAACAGTTTTTTGCACTATTTGAGGCTTTTTGGAGTTGCCACATGGTTCTTTTAATCTGACTACGCCAAAAAACCGAATATTAAAGTAAGGCTAAATTCAGAGGTTGTCACTTTTAATTAAATATGTATATTTATGTGTTATACTTAATAACCTTATATGCACATCAATGGAAAGGTGACATTTTGGGCTTTATTAAATAATTTGAAATTTTTTGATTATTCCTAGATTTGTAAGTTTATTCAATGATGAAAATTGAATAAAAGAAAACCCGAATATTAATGTGATAAACTGTAATCTCAACCTTCTCGGATTTTCTTATAACTTTATGCTTTTGATTTCGAATTACTTAAGTTCTCGAACTAAGCCGTTTTCTTTCAGAATATCATTATCTTAATCTTTTCAAATCACTTCAGGGAGCCGACTTGGTTCATTTCTTGTTACATAATTTATGGATGATCTATCATATGCAATCTGCTCATTTATGCCAACGACATTTAACTTTGTTTTTCAGCTGTAGAGTCTTGTCTTAGTACCAAGTAACAAGCTGATATTGACAGGTTTCGAACCTAATGCAAGTTTAATTTATTAAATCGTAACTTCAGTAAATGCAATGTCCTTCAATTAACGGCTAGCCTTTATTGGAAAGTATATTCTTAATAGCAGCTCTATTCAACTATTTGAGTAGTTTATGGTTACGATCCAAAGTTTAAGTTTGACAAGCGTGTATCATTAATTGCCTTCGGTGTTTTGGCTTTTATAAAGCGATGGCGAAAATAATTAAACTCTACGTATGTGACTAATGCTTTATATACTTCACTGATACGTCCTGGTATAAAATCTGTATAAAAACAATTTTTTCTTTTTGCCCTCAACCTGAATACCATCATTCGCTTGTCCCATTATTGTCGTAGACATTTATCACTTAACTTTCCATCCGATTATATGGATGGTGCAATTTACTGACTTAAACTAACGGACGGTGAAATTAATTCTTCTGAAATTAATAAGCCAGATTAAATTCGATCTCCCTCTCTTCGTCGTTAACTTTACCGCAATAACTAAGCTGTGCATAACCTCTTTTTATACTTTTGCAGAGGGTATATTAATTTTGTCACGAAGTTTGTAACGCATTGAAGGAGGCATCTCCGACTCCATAAAGTATATATATTCTTGATCAGCATCAACAGGCGAGTCGATATAGCCATGTCCGTCTGTCTGTCCGTCTGTTTCTATGCGAACTAGTCTTGATGAAACTTGGTACAGATGTGTATTCTCTCTGCAGGCAGATCATTTGTTAAAATCGGCCGGATCGGATTATATAGCTCCAATAGGAACAATCGGTTAAAAAAAAATTTTTTTTGAGCTATTTAAACCAAATTAAGCCTATATGCATTTAGTACCAAATCCCATGTGCAAACCAAATTTCATCCGAATCGGACCACTATATCATATAGCTTCCATAGGAACAATCGGTTGAAAATGATGAAAATGCTTAGTATGAAAATTTTCAGCGTCGATTGAGCGATTTTAACCAAACTCACGCCATAAACATTTGCTATCATTCCCCAGCTGTTGACCAAATTTCATTCGGATCGAACCACTATATCATATAGCAGCCATAGGAACAATCAATTCATAGGCTTAGTATCAAAATTTTTAATGTCTATTGAGCGATTTCAACCAAATTCACGCAGTACACATAAGCTATCATTCCCTATATGCTGACCAAATTTCATCCAAATCGGACTACTATATCATATAGCTTCCATAGGAACAATCGGTTGAAAATGATGAAAATGCTTAGTATGAAAATTTTCAGCGTCGATTGAGCGATTTTAACCAAACTCACGCCATAAACATTTGCTATCATTCCCCAGCTGTTGACCAAATTTCATTCGGATCGAACCACTATATCATATAGCAGCCATAGGAACAATCAATTCATAGGCTTAGTATCAAAATTTTTAATGTCTATTGAGCGATTTCAACCAAATTCACGCACTACTCCTTTGCTATTATTTCCTATATACTGACCAAATCTCATCTAAATCGGATTACTATATCATACAGCATCCATAGGAACCACTGGTAACTGAATCCCATGAACGCAACATGCATGACTGCAAGGGTATTTAATCTTCGGCTCGCCGAAAATAACCTTTCTTTCTTGTTAATCATGTGTATTATCTATAACAATTTATGTCGAGTTGCATGTAGTACTAATTATATTCCTTTTCATGGGATAGGTTGGGCAAAACCGGACGCCCCTAGCGCCCAGGTCGCAGAGGAATTCATTATTTGTAATTTTTATTATGCGGGAATGTTTAGCAAAAGCCAGCCCTTGCATTTCCTTCAGCTATATTCGCTTCGACTCGTTTTCGCTGACGGACGTGTTTTTAATCGCTTCTATCTATTTTCAAGTTTTCCTCGCTTAAACACTTAATTTTGTTAATTATTTCTGGCTTAAGCCCTTTGTAACTGTGTGTTAGACATCGGTTTTGTTGAAGCACATTGTTTTAATAACTAAAAAGCCAATTTTAAATAACTTTGTGTTCAAAGACAAAACCAATTTCACAGCCAAACATTTTTACGCCTGTGAAATTGTTCTTGTAATTTTACGCCGTTGCTTGCGCTAACATTTTGCTTGTGTAGAATTTATCTCGCTGTTATCTGCGGGCTCTCTTCTTTATTTACGCTCTCGCCGCGCTCTCATCTAACGCGCTCTTTTATCTTGTTTTTGGTGTTGGCCGGTAATTCCGTATGTTTTCTCTTTTCGGTCGCCGCGTCCGCGCACAATTTTTTTCTGTGCATAAACTTTGTAAGTAAACATCAGTAGCTTGCAAATTAACCCTAGATTGCCTACTATTTTCATTTCCTACTAATTTTAGTTACAGTGCTTGTTTAGCTTCAGCTTATATATATATTTTTTTTATTATTATATTTCTTTTCGTATTGCATTAACACTCAATTTGAATCAACATGTACGTCTGTTACAATACTAATTGCCAGGTTCGAACAAACGTTAAGGTGGGGTTTGTTTGCTGCTGGCTATGTGAAAATGTTTCACATGAAAAATGTGCAGGCCTCAACGGCCGAATTATTGACCTGATCGAGTCTAAATCAGGTTTAAAGTGGACATGCAAAGCTTGTAGGGATGTCGAAAGGGATATGATGAGCTTCATGAGACACACTAAAAGAGGCTTTGGTGACCTATTTGGCAGATTTAAAAGTCTGTCCGATAGTTTCGCAGCTTTGGATAAAGAATTCAAAGATTTAAAAGTCTTGAATGATTCTCCAAAGCGTAAAAAGGCCAACTTTAGATTGTCGATCGGCCCTAATGAACTTTCGGCCCCTCCCCAGCTTTGTCCTCCCACTTTGTCCGCACCTTCCTTAATCAATTTTTCATCCCCGTCTCCAAATGTAGTAATTAGTAGGGATGACAATTTTACTCTATCCACTGAAGTTATCCCTACAAACCCCGAAGTTTTAGTTTCTGATTCGTTGGCTGTCAACCATGTTGCAGTTAATGAACCAATTAATGAGTCAATCACTGCGGTCGCTTCCACGGAAGTAACGGCAGTGTCTAATAAAAATGTTCCGCCAGAAAAGCAAATATTTCTTTCCAGGCTTGCCCCTGATACCACATCGGATGATGTCGAGGCCTTTATTCAGGCTAAATCAGAAGCCCACATTACGGTGGAAAAATTTCAGTTCTCGTATCTTCGGGAAATTTCCTCTTTTAAAGTAAGTGTTCCTGCCAAATATTTCAGCACAATTTGCTGTAAAGAATTTTGGCCAGACCACTTAATAATAAAAGAATATACAGCAAAGAAAAGAAATCGGACTCCGATTGCACTGCCTCCCAAACCTGTTTCGGCCTCTGTTGCCGGAAAAAACTAACTTCCTCCCTCTCAAAATGTTAGAGGTCTTTGTAGTAAGCTAAGTAACATCTATTTAAATAGTCTGTCATTTCATTTTCAAGTTGTCGCCTTTTCGGAAACATGGTTAAGGCCCGATATTCTAAACTCTGAAATTCTATCCAATAAATTCTCTATCTATAGGAAAGATCGTACATCTCGCCGCGGTTGTGGTGTGCTTATTACCGTTGATGTTAACTTATCCTCTGAAGAAGTAACAATCGATGGCTCTATAGATATTGAATTTGTTGCTATTAAGTTTTGCCTAAATAACATAAGTGTTTTCATAACTTGTTCATATATTCCTCCATCTTCTGACTCTTCTCTTTATTCATTACATTTTTCAGCTATTAAATCAGTCTCCTCTATGCTATCCGATCGTAATTTTCTTGTAGTTCTCGGCGATTTTAATATTGCAGGAACCACATGGACTTCGTGTCCTGACTCTGCCGTGTTGATCCCTACGACCCAGCGATTTTTGTTTTGGATCCATCCTGCTTTTCTGTTTCCCGTATCACTCCCTTATCTAATCCTGAAGATCCTTATCATTCGATTTTGGAGGTGTTGATTGATTTACCTGTTAAGGTGACCAGTACTAGTAGTAAATCTACTAAGCGTTCTCGCCAGCTGTTCATGTGTAGAGATATGGATAGTGCAATCATAATATTTTATTATACTTTGAATTCCCTACTTGATGTCTGTGTTCCGATTCGTGTGCCAACTAGGACCAACAAGCCTGTTTTATTTACCCGCGAGTTAACATTGCTTAAAAATAGGAAGTCGAGACTTCATAAGAGATTCAGGGAAACTGGCTCTTCCTTGTATCTCTCTCGCTATCTGATTGCACGATCTGATTTCTCTATCTTGAATGACCGTTTCTATAAGGAATACCTTACCTCGCCGATTTATTTGCCGATTTTTTCCAAACCACTTACAGTGTGCAGGATTCTAGTTCTAATTCACCATACCCTTATCGTGTAAATTATTTCAATTTTAATTTCGCGCCAGTAATCACAAAAAGCTCGCTTTTACTTAATCTAAAAGCTATTAAACCTGGGTCAGACGGAGTCCCAGGCTGTGTGCTTAGAAACTGTGCTGACGGCCTTTTAAAGCCCCTGTATAAACTATTTACATTGTCTGTTGAATCATGCTGTTTCCCTGAGGTTTGGAAATCATCTTACATTATTCTTCTTCACAAAAAAGGAAACAAATCTAAATTCACTACAGAGGTATTTCCAAGTTGTCTGCTATTCCCAAGACATTTGAGAAATTAATAACTTCTCAACTGCAACATTTCTGTAGATCTATGATTTCACCCTGCCAGCATGGTTTTGTGAAACATAGATCCACTACCACTAACCTGTTAGAGTTTTGCAGGGCTTTGATAAAAAATTGCAAACTGACGTCATTCATACAGATTTTAGCAAGGCTTTTGACTCCGTTAACCACAGCCTCTTAATACATAAACTCAATCTTTTGGGACTTTCTTTTAACTTTATACTCTGGATTTCGAACTATTTAAGTTCTAGAACACAACAGGTGTATTTTAATGAAACACTATCTAAGTCTGTTCAAGTTACTTCGGGCGTTCCACAAGGCAGCCATCTTGGTCCTCTGTTATTTATTTTATTTATAAATGATCTGCCATCAGCAATCAGTCACTCTCGGGTGCTCATGTATGCCGATGACGTTAAACTCTGTGTATCGGGCACTGAGTCACTCCTTGGAACCAGGTTACAATCTGATCTTTATAGCTTTCAAACCTGATGTCAAGCTAATTTATTAAATCTTAACTATAGGAAGTGTAACGTAATGTCCTTAAGCAGGCGATTCCCTTTCTAAACAATTATATTCTGAGTGGCAACTCCCTTCACAGAATTGATTTGGGTATCCTTATGGATCCAAAGCTTAAGTTTGATAGGCATGTTTTATCAATTACTAACCGTGCTTTTGGTGTCCTGGGTTTCATAAAGCGCTGGTCGAAAGAATTTAACGATCCCTATTTAACAAAAACACTTTTCACCACCTTGGTACGTCCTGTTCTTGAATGTGGATCTTGTATTTGGTCTCCCCAATACAGGATTCATCAAGATAAAATAGAATCAGTTCAAAAACAATTCCTTTTTTTTGCCCTAAGAGCCCTTAACTGGAATACTAACATACGCTTGCCATCTTATCGTAGTAGACTTCTGCTATTAAATCTCCCTTCTTTGTCTGATCGTAGGACAGTGCTCGGTGTAATCTTCTTACACAAACTAATCAACGGCGAAATTGATTCCACTGAATTAATTAATTTCGCTGTGCCGATCAGACCCACCAGAAACTTTCTTCCCCTTTCTCTTCAACCCTGTTCTACTAACTTTGCTGTCCATAACCCTTTCCGAATCTTGTGTAGTAACTACAACAAACTTTCTCGAGTTGTAGGTAGTTCTACTTCTATCCCCTTCATTAGAGATTCTATTCTTTCTCACCTGTCTAGTTCTTAATTAATATAGTTTACATAATAAATTGTTATATATTTTGTCGTATTGTAATGTTTTGTCATATTGTAATGTATTTTTATTATATTGAAATCGTTTTTTACTAATAAATCCGTTTCGCGTTTTTCGTTAGCCGTACGTTATGCGGTGTGCCCCTCGGTCGGTTGGGCGAGAGGTGGTTGCATTATTTGCAGGGTTCCGCGCGTTAACAAGCACGTTGCTTGGTGTTGTTGGGCCACTTGAATGTACTGTCTCGTTAGTACATCAACGTCTAAATATAGCTCGCACTGTTATATATGCCCAGTTTGACTGCGTGTGCAGCTGCTAGGAAATTTCCTATGAGTAAACCCACCTGGGTTCCCTTCGAATGTGGTGGGTGGTGTGCTCGCCGCACATTATTCTTGATGTCTTGTAGTATTTTTAACGAGATTGCGACCTTGTCTTCCATATGTCGTGGAAGCTCAACTCTGGCTTAAGCTAGAGTGTCTGCCTCCTTGTTTCCAAGTATGCTTTGGTGGCTTGGAACCCCGTAGATGTGAGCTGATTTGGTCATGCGTAAGCCATCTAATGCTTCCCTGCTCGATCTGGCAACTCTGGAGCTCAGAGTTAACGATATCATAAACTTAATAGCTGCTCGACTATCCACTAGGATATTAATGTTGTGGGCTTCTGTTTCTAGGTGCATTGCAAGTTCCACCGCTTTTCCGCTTGCAAACGCTTCAGCTTAGAAGATGCTACATGAATCAGGTAGCTTATACAATGTTCTGGTGACCGGGTTGTCGTAGAACACCGCGGCTCCTACACATTCGACCACCCATGTAGATATTTACATTGCCACTTTGCTGTCACCGGCATGCCATTCAGTCCAGGGTCCTAGGTGTGCTTTGATTCTGACATCAAGACATTTTTGAGGAGCATGTAATCTGTTTGTCTGGGCATATTCCTTGCAGTGCTGCTTTGCATCTTCTTGGATGCGAATAGCCCTACCGTTGCCCACTTCACCCTTTCTTCAACATTACATCTTCACTTAAGCTTGCTGTCCAGTTCCGTCCTTGGGTTTCTTACCTGAGAGCTTGGCTTTCGTTAGGTACCGTTTAGTGTTTGGTGGGACCCATTACGGTACCTTGAACTTTTAAGTGAAGAGGGTAAGGTCCGTGTTGTCCGCATAGATGTGCAGACCGGCATTACCTGCCCTCCTCTAAATCTCCCTAAGTGTCCTTTTCATAATACAGCTGAGAGCTGATGGGCAGACACCCGTGATAAGTATGCTTATGTCTTTCGCGCATTCACTCTTCTGTAGCTGAGGAAACTGTGAATCCAGTGTGTGTGATGATTGGGTGGGATTCTGTTGATTCTGAGCAAGCCGCTCAATGATGGCTTCCGTGCTTGCGTTATTGAATGCGCCTGAAATGTTTACGAAGACACTTAATGCCGACTCCTTGTAGTAAAAAGCCCTTTCGATGGAGGCTCCTGGCGTATGCAGTGCAGTTTCTACCAACTTCCCATGTGTATAAGCGTGCTAATTGAAAGCCAACCCTCTTCATACACTGCTTCTTAAGCGGAGATCAAAGATCTTTTCCATGGTTTTAAGCAGAAACGTCGTGAGACTTAATGGCCTGCAGTCCTTTGGTCTGCTGTGACTACATTTGCCTGCTTTGAGTAGGAATGATACTCTCGCAGTTGGGCATTTGGTTGGGATATGGCCCGTACTGAGACATGCTCTGAACATCCTGATCAGTCATGGATTGACCACTTCTTTTGTGGTCTGTAGCATGGCTGGAATGATACCGTCAAGACCAGGACTTTTTATTCTCGTAAAGGAAGGTGTTGTTAATATTTCCATGGAAAATTGGTATTCACCACATGCAATGTTCTGGCGCACCGTCTCATAAGGTAGCTCCACGGATTCTATGAAGTGGGTGGACATAAGAGCTTTCAGAGTTTCCTCACTGCTCTCAGTCCAGAGACAATCATCAAGTTTCAGCTGACTTTGGATGGAGGGCTGCCCAGTTCATGTTGCGGTGGTTCCCGAACAACATTATCTTGGGAGTTTTGATAAAGTTGCACTCGAACTGTATCACCTTGTGGAAGGAGGGCGTTCCGAGGGCCCTCTATTTTGCTATATTTTGCCCTACACAAGTGCGAGATCAAGTGGATTAGAGGAAGGTACCTCCCCAGTGTTTGCGATACTGAATTTCGAGTTGAGAATTAAATCAAAAAGAGAATATATTTGTATCGGGGGACACCTGTACGCAATGGTTAGCGTTGGCATCTCTTTCGACTATCAATTGGGCTGTGTTGGAGGCGGCCTCGCTGGATAGTCTCTCTAGTTCTTCTGGGGGTGTAGTGTGATAAATAACAGGAAGCGCCCAACACTACAGCCATATTATTGGTACTGTAATTAGACATTAGATACGCATGTAAGCCTTTCCCTACTAGTACGGCGGCTTTAGATCTGCTTAGTGTTACTGAGTAGAACGTGTTGTAGTTGGACGACCTTAGCCCTGTCACCACATTGCCTGCCGCAATACATGGTTCCTGGACTAAGGCCACATCGAAGGGCCCTTTCTCCAAGACGCCAACTTAGCTTTTATGCAAGTTGAGTTGCAGTACCCTCATCCGGCGCTACTGCCGCACCTGCAGCGGACGGGTTGACTACTACGGTCAGGCCACTGTCTTCATCGTCGTCATCTTCGTTCTCCGATCCGATTGCCATGTTTTTTGCGGCTTGTCTGACTCTAGGCCTAGGTCTTTTTCAACCTCTCCGGTTTTCGGCGTAAGCGCATTATTATTCTCCGGATGCCGTTTTTTCGGGTGCAGGTAGACACTACCAGCACATCCTCGGCTTCCTTGCTAATTTGTGGGATGAAGTGGTGAGCCCTTTGCCGAGGAGAAGGTACTAGCGTGTAGAATTTTCCAGTCACCTGTTTGCACGTCTTTGTTTTGATGATGATTTTTGCCCTCTGCGGGATGTTCTCCAGTTTGGCCCGCTTCCACACCTCACCCTACAGCCAGCTAAGCGTTGGGCCATCCCTGCATTTTAAAATGCCGTTCAGCCACCAGCACCGTCGAAGTTATACATGTGGGCTCCCATTTCCTCCTCCATCTTAACTATGAGCAGGCCGACAAGCTTCCCGTAGACAGCTTTCCACCGTTCATCCGTTATTTTCCGCCGTTGTGGCTTCTATTGATAAGGGCCACGATGAGGTGCCGTTCGACGACTTCCTCCATAGAAGCCCTTTTCTTTGTCTGGCTTGGACAAGGGATGGCACCTTTATGGTAGCGCTGTCATTGTGCTGGTCGAGTGCTATATTTTTGCTGCCATTGCCTCCTCCACCTTGTTGGCAGAGTCACTGGTTGACGCCCGCATCTATGGAATCTGCTCAAAGTGACGCCGGATTTCCTCTATCCCTTGCTTCGCCCAGGCCAGTTTGGAACGTTTGGACTGATATTCCGGCCCTGATTGAATTCTTTAGACGACTTTCCATAGTTCTTGCAGTTCCTCCGCGAGCTCTTTTATTCTGCCAGGCTTATCTCTAGCAATGGCTTGGATTCGGTGCCTTTGATATGCCGTGGAGTACCAAGACTCCGGAGCCCATCTTAGCTAGACACTGCATCACCTTGGAGGGCAAGTGAAAATGCAGCATCCGGTCGCCCTGGACGATGCAGTGTCCATTGCCCGGCTGGCACCCTCGAGGAGGGCTCAGCTGGATATTTTTTGGCAACCATTCATTTACATAGAACACCACTTTTTTGTCATTTGCCAGTTTGTAAAAATTGTTTTTTTTTGAATTTATATCTAAAGTAGTTATTATACTCTCTGCAAGAGTATAAAGGGTTTGTGAAAAGTATGTAGCAGGCATACGGAGTCGTGGCCGACTCCAAAAAGTATATTGTTCAGCATCAACAGCCGATTCGATGTACGTCGGTGCGTTTGAACACCTGGATTTCAGAGACTATAGAAGCTAGGGCCATCAAATTTGGAGTGAAAGACCGCCTACTTCACGAGCATATCAAGTTTGTTTCAAATTGCTGCCACGCTGTTACCGCCCTCGCAAATTGTAAACAACTATTTTCATATTACCATAACTTGGAAACTATTACAGCTATCGTGATATTTATATTTATGTGTATGGTACTATTATAACTATCCTTACCAAGCTTGGTCCCGATCGGACAACTGTATATCTTATTGCTCTTATAGGACAAATCGGTCAACAATTTTTGATTTGTGTGAAGAAATGTAGTGTTTGTGGTAAGCGAGTGCAACCAAACTCACACATTATGTGTATATCCTGATTTTAACTATTCTTACAAAGTTTGGTTTGTATCGGATAACTATAGCCTATAGCTCCCGTTTGACAAATTGGTCGAAAATTGATTCTTTTGTATGGTGAGATGCGCACTTGAACAACAACTGATGGTAAACCTCTTAGTCAAATAAATATTTTAAATTATTTAAAAATAATATATATTAGTATACAATTTTTTTTTGTTTTAAAGAATCCGACCCGTGTATTTACCAACAACATAATTGTGAGATTTCATGCCAGCTTGGAAATGGATGGTGATGAGATAATCACAATAGTTTGCCGGTATCCGCCACCAGTATCATCGCTACCACCCGCACCGCCGTCGCCTATGTAGGTAGAAATCGAATTTATAGTGGCTTTTTTTTTCAACTTATTTTGTATTTTTCAGATTAAATCCTATTGCCACAAGTGCTGTACTCCAACCACCATTGAAGAGTATACAAATACTAATGATAATATGTGCTATCATGTTTTTAACACTTCTATTGTTGGGGCTGGCCGTATCATACTACTGTCTTCGTAGTCAAGCCATTCCACTTGTGCGCCGGCTTCCCATGAGTATGGGTAGCGGCTCGGAGATAACTAAATTGAGTGGTAGTAGCATTGACAATATCACCACTTTTGAAGGTGTAAAAATACCCCGTGCCCACGCTGCACTTCCGGTCGTTTATAGCTCTTCTGGTAGCGAAGGAGTCTTGATACCTTCTGACTATCCCAGTGAGTCACATTCGGAAATTGAAGAGATTGACACGAGATCACTACCCTTTAGTTCAGCGGGTAGCTTTGAGAACCGCGCCTTTGCTCAAGAAACTTCTAGCATATACAGTGACCACTTCGCTAATGCGCAAGAGCTGCCCCCAACGAATGAAGTTCAAACTCCTATTCTTCAACTTAATTCGTCAAACGTAGAGGTAAAGTCACTGTCACCAAAATTCGATATTCAGGTACGAGTAAAAAAGTCACCGCTTCAAAGTCTATCGCCTGTTACCTCTGACACAGAGAGCCTCTGCACTGTACGACAAGATCGCAATAATTTGTCAACTATTATGGAGGCCTATGAAGATCGGGATAGTGTTATGACTTTGGGTGGGATGCCATCGCAAGTGGAAACCATTCAATCGCAATTCACATATATGCCTGAACTGCACATTTCTTCATACGCTTCGCAGCCACTATCACATCCCGTTACAGTCGAACCCAGTTTTTCTGTATACACACGCACTCACCATGAGTTGATTCACGGATGTCCGGAAAGCTGGTCAGATTGTACTGATGAACCGGGGCCTAGCGAAATTACTGACTCCCTCTCTGAAGCTATTGACTCACATGTCAAAGACAAAAGTAGCACGATAGAAGCTATGTACTATTATGGAGACGAGTTTGCACCAGAGAAATCGATTGTTCTGTCTAAGCAGCAGCCAGTGACCTTGCATACCGTAAACGATGTCTATTTGCGCACAGTAACTGAGAAAAAAACTATTGAAGATATCGACAGTCATACGCGCCTTGTCACCGAGCACCAGAATAAGCCCATAGCACCATTGACACAACCTACCTTAGAGCTTATAGATCCAAAATTTAATGTTAGGATGCGTAAGCACTCGAATGAGCCCGAGCAACAAAAATGGGAGAGCTTCTCTGATATTTCAAGCATTTCTGGCATTACATCTACACCAAAACATGAGTGTTTCGAGTTAAACTTATCTTCTGCTGAATCACCGACGCATATTTTCGATAACAAGCTTAAATTGACTAGTCCAGAGCTGGTAGGAAATATGAAGCCAATTGAGATTCCACCTTTTGATAAAGATGTGCCCAACTGGGACGTGCTCATTCGTATTTTAGAAGAGCCTGACCTGCCTAATATATTTAATGACGCAGGTTCTGTTTATAATATCAGTTATGACGATAAGGCGAAGTGGAAGGAAATTATAACAACGGAATCTCTGCTGCGTACAATGTTAACCGAAGCGGTGGTTCGAGAGGACTTTGAACGCATTCGTTGTCGTTATGATCGAATGTTTGAGCCTCAGACGTGGGATGTCATAATACGGATTTTAGCGCCAACTAAAGAAGAAATTACAGATGTAGAGATGCGCTTGCCCAAACGTAGCAAAAGAGTGGTACCACAGCCATGGGATACTCGTTCTCGGCGCAGCTCATTGCCGACGCTTTATGAATATGACAGTGATGGTCGGTCTAGTGTACGCACTATTCGAAATGAATCAGTAATGCCGCAAATCATAGACATGGTCAATCCTGGCCCGTTCATCAGCCAATGCTCACGTCGTAGCTCACGTACGTCATACCAAACTGATCAGAATGATTTGCGTTCGATGTCGGAACTTACCGTTAACTACGGAAGAGCAAAAGCAGACCATCAGGATAATGAAAGTGATGACAGCTCTTATTATTACTTAAAGTACTACGATGAAGAAGAAGAAAGGCCATGCATACAGCGATCAATTAGCCACCCATCACTTGCTCGTTCAGCAAGCGAATTTACCGAACACTGGACAGCCCCGGAAGGAGGTCACGTAATTGATTTGGAAGGTAAAAGTACAGCTCATCGTGTGGCTCAGGTAAATTCTGTGATTAAGTAATAAAAAAAATATCAAAATATTTTTTTTTTTACAGCAGCATAAGCTCATACAGAACCAGCATGCCAAAAGCATTCTGTCCCAGACACACACTAAGTTTACAGAAACTCAAGAATATACTCACCACGCTACAAGGAAGATTCCCATGCCTGAACCAAAGTAGAAGGCGAGCTTTTTCTAACATCCAGTAAACACAGTTTAATAATGAAGGAAACCAATAGAAAAGATATTCACGCAGATTTTTATATGTCAGCTTTATATAATTAATTGAAACTAACAATATAAAATAAAGATTGTCAACTTGTCCGTCCGTAGAAAGGGTCAATTGAAAAAAGAAATGCCGTATTTTAACAAAACTGACAACTGCGTGGATACAAGTAGAATTATTGAACTGATTTTACAATATTGGTTTCGCTTCTTTTACACAAGTGTGAATTGCCTTGATGCCATTATTCTATTCCATTCAGCACAACCTTAAATTCCAAAAGTCATCATTTATCACCGTATATGATGCACGTCATAAAAGAATTTGTGTCTATTTTGTATGTAAAAAAAATTATTAATGAAAAATCTGCAGCTGGCTACTGATCCGACCTTGAAGACTTTGTACTTACAGCAAGAAAGAAAAGTACAGTCGAGCACGCCCGACCGTAGAATACTCTCTTCAATTTATTCCCGATCATTTAATAAAATCGGTATCCAAGTATATCAATTGATACTTGCAACAAAACATGTTGAAACAAAAACATCTGTTTGTATGTATACACACACATATACATTTGACATTATAAGTATGCACGCACATATGTATGTGTGTATATGTAATACATATACAATTGGTCGGCACGGCCAGCATTCGCGGGCAGCGCTGCCGCTACACAAGCAGCGAAAACGTTCGCTCACATGTTTTTATGTTTCTGTCTCGCTTGCACACATGCACTGACAAGGCGTTAAATTATAAACTTTGTTACGTGCCTAGCTGTTTTGTTTATAGTCCGATTTATATGCAACTTTCAGGATAGTTTGATATACTTTGTCTTCAAACGAATGTGAAATAACAATACTGTACGATAAGGACATATGCCTTAAAATCGGCATCGAAGTTTGGAAGGTATTTTATTTCTTGTGAGAAAAGGGAGCGTGGCAGTTCAAAATTTTTGATGACAATGCAATTATGCCGTCTCAAGGAACCTGCGTACCAAAATTGGTGTTCCTAAGTGCCACAGTTACTGAGATATTCGCCCAAAACATCAATTTTTTACGAGGTATGTCTAGTTTTTTGCTTATTTTGGGCGAATGGGGCGTGGCATCGAAAAAAAAAAAAATTCTTGTATTGACTGACTTAATATCGAGTCGATTGTGACTAAATTCAAACTTGTAGCTGTTACCATCTCTGAAATCTGTTTGTTCATACGGACAGACAGACGGACATGGCTATATCGACTCGGCTTGTGATGCTGATCAAGAATATATATACTTTATGGGGTCGGCCACGCCTCCTTCTGCCTGTATACATACTTTTTTTCACAAACCCAATATACTCTCTCTTGCAGAAAGTATAAAAATATACTAAATAGAGCTATAATAAATACGATTGAAGTTTTCTGTTCTAAATACTCAATTTAGGTATATAACATGGTTATCCGATTCTTTAAAAATTTGGCCGTTAAACATTCGTTTGAGATTTCTCAACTTTTTTCTTTACTACTAGGATTTCGACCTGTAAGTCCTATGAGAGCAACATGATTTTGCTGTCCGATCCTGAGGAAATTTAGTCAGGACTTATAACGTTGTGCTGATCCAGATCAGCAGCAGAGTAATCATATCTGTGTAATCATCTAATTTCGGAGAGTAAAAGAGCTCGTTCCGGCAAATTTGGAGCGAAAGTCAGTCAAGTGGAACGTAGGCCAAGCTATTTTAAGACTTATGTAACAGCCGTAGGGTTCATAAGCTTTAAAGTGGGCTCCTGTGACTGTAGAAATTCACAATATTTTTACTATTTATTTTGAATTGTATTTTTATATTTAATCACACAATGCTTCGTTGCATGCAAAAACATTACAAACAGCCTTTCAATCAGCACTTCATTACTGCATTGGTCGCACTGAATTTATAAACATATCGAACAATTTTTTTTTTGCTGACTCTTTAATAATAAAACAAAACATGAATTATGTTTATAAAAAATAGATTTTCTAGTAGGTACTTTAACTGATTTAATTCATCCAGCGAACTCATAATGAGAACTTTTCAATGATTTGAAACTTAATTAAAACAAAGTTTAATTTAGTAAGTAAGTTTTTAATTAAATATAGGAAGCAATAAACTGAATTAAAAATAAGTCAGTATCTACATATTATCTGAAATCAAACTGTTCATATCAATTTTGTATAACACAAGTTAACCACATCAATATTCAAACAGGAAAGATTGTTTGGGTCAACCTTGTGACAATAAACAAAACGTGATGCGTAAATGTCCAGCTCTTAGAGTCTCTGAGATCCTTTAGTTCGTACAGAAAATTAAGCAGAAGGACGAACATGACAATATCGACTCGTCTGCTGAAGATCTAGAATATAAATACTAAAATATATATAATAACATGATTAACTGACAGCCATCCAAATAGATGGTTAAAAATAAACTATATCAAGATAATTAAATACAAAATGCCGTAAAATTTAGAAACCACTTTATTCGAGGTAGCTTTGTATGATTTTCCGTCTGTTTGAATATCTTTACTTCTGAGACCATGGGATCTTTAGCCACCAAATTCAGTAAAGTCCCTTTGCGTCAGTCAGGTTGTTTTTTTTTTTTAATTCTTCATTTGGTGCGGATCAAAAAACTAAAGCATATAGCTCTTATAGGTCAAATCTGTCATTTTTATAAATATGCTGTGTAAATTAAGCTATCTGAATGAAACTCACACCATTATGTGTATATCATTATACTATTTATCCCTATAAAACAGAATTTGATTGGAGAACTATATCCTATAGCTTTCAGAAGCCAAATTGGTCGTAATTGGGCATATGTTAAAAAAAAAAACATGTTCTCTATGGCGAAAACAGGGTCTTTTATCTATTTTACTAGTTTTTGTTCCTTTTGATGTGAGTGAAGGCGTGCTTATAAATTGACTACACATTTATTTGGTGAATTACCAAAAAAAGAAATATAATTTTTGACTAAAAATACACAGGTTATATACCTTGTTAACGTGTTTTTTTTATTTTAATAACAAAAATTCTTTTTTTCAAAACATCTAAAAAAATATATATGAAGTTGTAATGGTGCGTTCCAAAATAATCGAGCCTTTTGTAATAAACACATTTTTGTGGCGCCATCTGTGAATAAAATGCTGCGTTGAAAAGTAACATCTCTAGTTTGGTGTCATTTAGAAGTAGTAGCGAAGTTATTGCATCTTAACTGGAAGTATATTTGTGCTAGCGGTACAAAAAAGAGTTTCGATGATAGAGCTAGTATAAACATTTTTTTTAAATCGGTGAAACGTTTACCGAATCATTTAAATTAATGAAAAAGTTTATGGACAGAATTCATATGCGGTTTACACCTTTCAGAAATGATCGTGAGGACATAAATGACAATAAACGAAACGATTTTTCGGCTAGAAATTGAATGGTATGATGATATGGCACCTAGTGACTTCTACTTATACAGAAATTTGCATTTTACCATGAGAAGAAAACGTTTTGCGTCCGTAGAGGTCATCCAAAATGTTTGTACCGACATCGTGAAGGACAATCCGGTCAATGACCTGACACTCTTTCGAAAAGCTTTTAGATCGAGAAAAACTGTGTATCGAGGCAGGAGGAGGCTATTTGGAATAAATAAACTCGAATTTATCAGTACCAAGCTTCTGTAGATTCTATTTTAGCTTAGTCTCATTAATTGCGGAGCGCACTTTGTATTATTTAAGTTACTATTAATAAACTGCACAATTAATTCAATATAATATGTTTAAATATAACACGCAACAAAACACAATAAATATATTAATACTCTAACAAATAGCTAGTGGTTTTCATCAATTGTTTTCTGTCTAAAACCATTCAAACGCTGCTTGACCTCCACATCAGGAATCTTTGTAGAACACGGATAACAATCAACTGGCAGGTGTACACAAAAATAAAATACGTGGAAACAGCAGTGCACTCACTGGGAGTCTCTATTGAATTCGCTTCCTGCCATCTAGAATATGCACTGGGGTTTTTCGTAGACACACAACTGACTATCACCTGGTGGCTCAACAACCTCCTAAACTGCTGGAGATATCATTCAGAGTAGGGCAGCGATCAAAGGCGTGATCAGGGACACCCTTTAGAGTCGAGTCCTATCCCTCCTCCTGTAACATCTAGTGGTACACGAGCTAGTCAAAGGATTAAATCAAGGAGCCTCGAAAATAACTGCCTATGCAGATGACATAATCATAATTATCACAGGAAAAACGACAGTAATCGTCGGTCTATATATTAACGTAGGCAACACGAAACTGACCTCCTTCGCCAAGAACAAAAAGGTATCGCACTGAAAAGGTTAAAAATAGGCAACAATAGCGCTTTATGTATCCAAAAAGATGCTTAGCTGCTCCTGGTGCCTGTCACTACTACCACCAAAAGCCCTGTATGGGGTCCCACCTCTCGAACTTCAGGCTAAGTTAGTGGCGGCTAAATTGGCTCAGCTAAGTTAGTGGCAGCATCATTCAGCTGAAGTGATCGCTATTGGGAAAGCAGCGAAATTCACAATGTGAACCTGGAATGCCACTATGTAAACATCTTAGTGGATAGCCAGGATGCCATTAGGTGTTATGATGTTGTCGGACCTGAGTTTCAGAAGTGCAATGACTCAAGTACTGTCTAAACACTGGAACTTCTCCTGTACCGTTTTCCTACCTCGCCTTTACAGGGCGTGTCTGGTAGCGCCACTACTACCTCCAAAAGAACACAAGGAAGTTAAGGGAAGCGCTCCCGCATCCTACAAGACATTAAGCCATAAAATTCCTTCCCGACCAGATAACTAAGGGCCACTAATAGTCTAAGCACTTTCTCTCGGAGGGAATATAGCTAAACCTAACCTGAACTCATTTCTTGATGTCATTATCCTTTCTCATGTTGCGAACAATCGGTTTAAAGAAGGTTTTTGTATGTCAAAATTCACACATGTAAACAAAATGTTTCAGATTATTAAAGAATGCAAATATTATGGAAATTGAATACCTTGAATCGACAACCGAAACCTATTTGGCCGTTAAAAATTGAAGTGGTAATAACATTATGTGGACCAAGAATAGCTGAAACTTCTTTGGAACAATGATCCTTTAAAAAAAAACGACACAAAAATTGGTTATCCTCTGCTCGCCGAAGATTAAATACTTTTGCAGTCATGCAAATAGCGTGAAATCGCTCAATATACACTGAAAATTTTCGTATTAAGCATTTTAAGCATTCTCAACCGATTGTTCCTGGGGCAGCTGTGTGATAAAGTAGTCCTTTCTTGATGAAATTTGGTTTGCATATGGGATTTTGTACTAAATGCAAAAACCTCAATTTGGTTGAGATAGCTCAGAAACATTTTTTTTCAACCGATTCTTTCTATGGAAGCGATATGATATAGTCATCCGATCTAGCCCATTTTAACTTTCGAACTGCGTGCAGGGAGAAAGTTTCATCAACATAGCTCCATTTACCTATTGTAGCATACTTATCATTCGAAGTTTTTATAGTTTTATGAAGATCCATCAGCTCACATGCTATGATTGGAAGACTTAATTGAGATCGTTATCTTCTCATGCCATTTTAAAATGACAGACTCTCGCTTCTGAATCTTTTTTTTATTTTTCTTTTTTTCTAGTGTACTCTCATAAATTAAAAATTGGTGATATCTGCCTCTCATTTTCTTTTGGATTCCTGGTAGATATCAGGAAACCAGTTAACGCGTGCCTTTATTTAGTCCCATATTTACTACTTTCCAAGCTTTTGCACAATGTTTGGTATTTTGAGCTAATTATAAATTTCCCACATAAAAGATTTTCTTAAACCACCTCCGTTATTAGACCCCGTACGCTAAAAAAGAGTCGAGGGGTCTATTAGGTTTGTCAGAAGCGAAATGTGCCTGACAGGCAGAAGAGGGCGTGGCCAACCCTATAAAGAATATATATTCTTGATCAGCATCAATAGCCGAGTCTCTAAAGCTATGTCTGTCTGTACGTCCGTATGAGCACAATATACTCGAAGACTAAAAGAGATAAAAAATTCAGAGAGGTCGCAAATGAAAGATAAAATACGCAAGCAGTACAAAAATGGTTTTGTTTTCTGGACAGGCCAACTTTAGGGCGTTTTTGTTTTTTTGACCCGGCCACTTTAGGAAATTCAATGTTCATGCAAAGGTAAAAGAGATAAAACAAGAAAGAAAAGTCCAGACGACCACGCCCGACCGTATAATACTCTCTGCATTTTATACCAGATTATATTATAATATACTTACGATCAGTATTTGGGTTTAACAATGAATAGTACTTGCAGTAAAACACATTAAAACAAAAACATCTGTTTGTGTCTATGCACAAACATATGTACATATACATTCCACAAGAATTTGAGTCAAAGTGGTTCGGTCGCGTTTTGATCTAGGCGTTCCTATTATTCGCCAGAACCAGAGCTGCAACGCCTGTAAGACTAAAAGATTCCACATAAGTGCCTGCTGGACTGCGCTCTACTCACCGACGTGTTCGAGCCCGGCCTTGTGCGGGTACAGCGAGGCCGCTGCGTTTGTTTTAAAACACGACATCAGGCTTCTGATTGGCGCGGGATTGTTGGAGGGGGGTGAGTGCCTTCATCTTCTCATCAAACGCTCCGTGAGCACTTTCTCTGAGCGGCAATTTGTTGCTTTTTATTAAACATTGCACGCAAAATGACCTGTCAGCGGCAAAACTTTTTTGTCACTGCGCCAGTGTTGGAAAGCGCCAACACATACAGATCAGCTGGTAACAGAGCTGCCACCTGGGCGAAATTCGACCTCACCAGCGTGATCGAGCAGCGAGCTTGTGACGGAGACAAAGTATTTGGCGCGCGCAAACTGACCGTTGGAAAAACTCTTTTTGAACGGAAAACTAGTAACATTCAATTTCGACTCCAATTAACACTGGCTAATAAAAGCCCCACTGCTTTGGGTGTGTCCCTCCAGCCACCCATTGCAGTAAAAATCACCGGAGCAGAAGACGGAGCTCACGTCGCCACGACTGACGCTTCACCAGCGGCGTTTGCTAAACCTAGCAAAATGCTTAGATCACCGCCAGTTACGGCATGTGGGTCAGCTCCACCCATACTAGCTGAAAAGGTCTTTGTCTTTTCGGCCAACAACGAAGCCGATACCCCCAAGAGAATGAGAGAGAAGGAGAATACGCTGAGCCCTCAACGGATAACTCCGCCGAGAAAGGCAAAGCTGACGCCAAGCGATCTTATGAACGAGCTTGGTAGCCTAGTCAGCGACATTCTATTTAGATTGGAGGATAAAGCGGTCAGGCATGTCAACCTGATCATGAAGAAGAAGCTCAAACGCATACAAGCCATCCAGGAGGAAGTAAGTGAACAACTTAAGAGTCCACACGAGAGCCAAATCACCACGAGATGCCAACGCTGTAGCGGAGCTAAGAACAGCCCAAATCCCACATATGGGACGGTGACAAGAGGGCCGCAGCCTTTATCACAGGGAACAAAAAATAATGTAGTACAGGAGTCAGGCATAGCTAACAAGAAAGATGTACCACTGCCTCAACAAGTCCGCCCAGAACCAACAGAATGGAAAAAGGTTGAAAAACTTTTCAAAACGCAACATGCTCGCAGAAGCCGCCCCGATGCTGTCCTGATCCGCTGCAAAGACAAGGAAGCGTACGGCGAAGTGTTGAATGAGCTCCAGAGAAACAGCTCACTGCAACAATTCAAAAGCTCAGTGGTTAAGGCTCTTGGCGATAACGTAAATCTGGAAATACGAGACATAGCAGAGGGAACGCAAAGCGAGGATGTACTTAGTGCAATATCGCTAAAATTGGAGCTAAAACAGCCGACAACCACGGCGCTCAAAATGTGGCGTAGCTACAACGGCACGCTCATAGCGACTCTAGCTTTGCCCAAAGATAACGCGGAAAAACTGCTCATGGTGGAGAAAATTAGAATTGGCTGGGCTATCTGTCGTACTCGACGAAACGACTCTCCGAGAAGGTGCTACCGATGCCTGAACTTTGGGCACATTGCAGCGAGGTGCAGAAGCACCCACGACGCTTCGAAACTTTGTTTCAATTGTGGGTCGGGCGACCACTCTACAAAAGCTTGCGTCGCAAAGCCTGCATGCATAATATGCACTAGAGACAAAAAAACGGCAACATCCCAATCAATAAGCAGCCGTCAATGCCCTGCATATCTCAAAGCCGTCCATAAACTTCGGGTATGAAATTCATGCAGATCAATTTAAACCATTGCAGAGAAGCACATGATCTGCTCTCACAGACATCGCGCGAGCACGACACCGACATAGTTTTAGTTAGCGAACCCACACGCATCAAATTTCGGAAGCAACGCATTGAACTCTGCCGCGATCTGGGCATGCTCGAAACAGCCACTTTTTATGGACAACATCAGCTCAGGGTCTGCGTTCGTTAGAGCCTTGTGTAAAGGCATATGGATATATAGCTGCTACGTGCCACCCAGCTGGAACCTTCAAGAATTTGGAGCTTCACTGGACGAGCTGGTGGAGGATGCGCGCACCCGCACGCCAATGTTAATAGCAGGTGATTTCAACACTTGGGCGACTGAGTGGCAATCCCAGTCTACCAACGCTAGAGGGAAGTTGCTGCTGGAATCTCTTGGCAGCCTCAACCTGGTGCTGCTAAATAAAGGAAGCACAGAAACGTTCAGCAGACGGAGACTTAGTTCGATAGTGGACCTGACATTTGCTTCGCCCCAACTGGCGAGGGTAGCTACCTGGCAAGTTAGCGATCTGTATACGGCCAGCGACCACATGGCTATCCTATTTGCCCTCAAAAGACACATTCCTCAGACTTACAGGCAGTCTAGCATGCGGTACAGGCCTGACACTATGATCCCTTCACTATTCGCTGAGGGTCTACGAGGAATTAGTGGAACTGGTCACGCTGAGGAAATGACGGCATCCATCATGAGGACAGTTAAACAAGCATGTGACGCCAGCATGGCCAGCGGACGGTCATCCAGACGTCATAAACCCGTGTTCTGGTGGACAGTAAAGATAGCGGAGATTAGACGCGAATGTAACGCCGCCAGAAGGAGGTACACGCGAGCCTCCCGTCGGCGCACACCCTGCGAAGCCTTGCAGAGCGAGTTCAAGTTCAAACGAAGAGCACTGAACAAAGCAATCTGTGCAAGCAAAGCCAGCTGCTTCAAAGCACTGTACAAAGAGGCAGACCAGGACCCATGGGGAAGGGCGTATAAAATAGTAATGAAGAAGATACAAGGCCTTAACAACTACGCTCCCACAGATCCAGCCAAACTGGACGCCATAGTACAAATCCTTTTCCCGCCTCAGCAGGAGAGAGTAGCAGGTCCCGATCCTGCGATTCGGGCAAGCGGTACCTTCTCAGCAGTATCATCAGAAGAGGTGATCGATGCAGGGAAAAAGTTGGCAAATTTCAAAGCTCCAGGACCAGATGGGATTCCGAACAGGGCCGTCAAGCTCGCCGCTGCATTGCACCCAAATGTCTTTGCCCATGTTTTCACAACATGCATGCGTGAAGGTGTCTTCCCGACATGCTGGAAGTCTCAAACCCTGAGCCTGATCCCAAAGTCCGCTAAAAAGCCCCATGACGCCTCAGCGTACAGACCGCTATGCTTGTTGGATTCTATGGGAAAACTTTTTGAAAGCATCATCTCTAAGAGACTGACGGAAGCAATTCATAGAGGGGGAGACCTATCGCATAGACAGTTCTGCTTTCGCAAGGAGCGGTCTACAGTTGACGCCATAATGTTGCTGACACAGTTACCATCTGCTGCAATAGAAGGGACGAGATGGAAAGGAGGAGGGAAGAAATACTGCCTTGTCATCACACTGGACGTCAAAAACGCATTCAACTCGGCCAAATGGAGCTGCATAATTGACGTACTTAGAAACTTCGACATCCCACAATATTTGACCAACATCATCAATGACTATCTCAACAAGCGAACCCTCATGATTGACACGGAAGACAGCACCGTGAACTATAATGTTACGGCTGGGGTACCCCAAAGCTCGATTCTAGGCCCGACCCTGTGGAACATTATGTACGATGGTATACTAAGGCTGGATCTGCAAGACAACGAGAAAATGGGGGGCTTCGCCGACGACATTGCGATAGTAGATACCGCAAAAAACTTGCGTGAAGCACAAGCTCTCGGCGAGGACTCCGTCATGCGCGCGCCAACTTGGGTGAATCTGTGCTTATTAGTAGCAGAAAAATAGTCGAGACGGACACTCTCAGATTGGACGGAGCGACAATACAGTCGAAATGATCCATCAGATACCTCGGGGTGCATGTCGATACGCGTCTATCTTTCAGAGAACACCTTCTTCAAATCCACAAACGTTCGACGAGGATCACCCAAAGTCTGTCCCGAATTATGTCAAACCATGGGGTCCTAAACAAAGTATAAGGCGACTGCTGAGCAGCGTCTTAAAATCCACCATACTGTATGCGGCGCCGGTATAGGCCAAGGCGACTGAGAAAAGGTCATATATGAGGGGCATCGTATCGTCCTACAGACTCTGTGCGCTCAGAGTCTCCAGCGCTTTCCGAACGGTTTCTGGGGAGGCAGTCCTAGTAATAGCAGGTATGATCCCTCTTAACATTCTAATTCTAGAGTCCAAGAATATCTACGAGGCCAAGAGAAACGCTAACGAGTCAAGGTCGCCCAGACAAATCAAATCTGATGCACGAGGATCAAGCCTTGCTCAATGGCAGACCAGATGGAAGAGAGCAGATTCCGGACGCTGGACCGCACCGCTCATTCACCATATAGGCGACTGGATACACCGCAAGCACGGAGAAGTAAACTTCCACCTAACCCAAATTCTGAGCGGTCACGGGTGTTTTAGAGCTTAACTGCACAGATTCGGACACGACGGAAGTGATAGGTGGAAGCCGCAGAGCACGTCCTCATCTCATGCAGGCGGTTCGTTACTGAGAGAAGTCGCGTCGAACACGAAACCGGTGGCGCAATTGAAGTCAACACCATAATTTCTCACATGATAAGTAACCCTGTCATATGAACTGCAGTCAATACATTTGATAAAGATGTTATGGTCACCCTAAGAGCGGAGGAATCGCTTAGAAGGACACATCCGTAGTAGAGGGGCTTTTTAGCCATAAGCCGGGCCTGCGAAGCAAAACCTCACGTCAGTCCCACAGTCCCGGCCTTCATGAGCATGATTAATTTCGCTTATTTTCTTATCCTGTATATATACTCATTGTAACCTATGTCTACTCTATATTTCTTTCCTTTACTCTAATGAACTCGAAAAAAATAATATACATTCCACATTATATGTACGCACATACATATTTTTGAATGTATATAGTATATATATATATATATATATATATATATATATATATATATATATATATATATATATATATATATATATTGGTAGGCACGGCCAGTGTCCGCGGACATCGCTGCGTACAAATATGAAATTTGTTATATGCATACGTCTCTTAATTATAGTCGGATTTGTATGCAACTTTCAGAATAGTTTAACATAATTTATCTTTAATCGAACTACAAATAACCAAACTGTACTTCAAAAACTGTACTCTAAAAAACACGCCAATTTGAAAATTAGTTTATTTCTAATGGATAAAGTGGGCGTGGCAGACGAAAATATTAATGACATTGGCGTCACTAGCAACCAGAGAACTGTGTGGGTTTTGTCTTTTTTACTCGAGTCATACACACAGAAAATGCGGTGGCGGTCTTGCAGAAGCAGAATAACGTTTAGCAAAAAATGTTATCGATATTTTTCGACTCGAATACTTATATATGCGTAGCAAAATCGGACACTGTTTTTATTCATAGCAGAAATGCGGCGGAAACTTTTTTAATGGTAGCTGAAATTATGTGTTTCGGAAATACTTAATTGAACAGAAAGAAAAGTACAGTCGAGCACACCCGACCGAAAATACTCTCTGGATTTTATTTCCGATAATGTTGCTAAAGTGGGTATGCGGGTATAACTATTGGTCGGTACGGCCAGCGTTCGCGGGCAGAGCTGCTGGCACACAGGTAGCGTAAACGTTTTTGTATATGTTTTGTAAGGCGGCCCCAAAATTGACCGCCTTACATTATCATTTTGGTTTTTCATTATTAATTAATAGTTTTAAGAATGGAATATTGTTTAATATTTAAGTTTGTTTTCGCGCCATTGAAGGCGATAGTTGTATAGCAGTTAGCATTTAGACTTTGTATTAAGGACGCGGCGCCCTCTATCGGCAGCGCGGGGAGCGGTCGGGTGCAACTCTGCACGAAAGCTCGGTGGTGAAGAGAGAGCTTTCGTGGTGGAGTTGTGTTGCGACAGCTTCCGCGTTGTTCGATCGAGAGCGTCGCGTCACTTTTCGATCGAGCCTGGGAGTGAGTAGACGTCGCGAGTTGGCGCGTCTGCCAATAACAAGTAAGTTGGCGGCCACGTGCCGATAGGATTCCGTTAGGCGGTGCAGCAGGGCACCGTAGGGAATAGTTGTAACGATTAGTATAAGAATAAAGGATTGTATTGAAGATAACTGGAGTGCTTTCTTTCTGCTCTCTCAACTAACTCTAACCACTTTCCTAGTAGATAGGCGTGGGTCTCTTCCCGCCTGCCGTGGGACTATCCCGGCGCATTGAACTCTTTACTTTCTTAGTAAATAGGCGAGGGTCTCTTCCCGCCTGCCGTGGGACTATCCCGGCGCATTGAACTCTATTTTCCTTGTAGATAGGCGAGGGTCTCTTCCCGCCTGCCGTGGGACTATCCCGGCGCATTGATACCTTTCCCCAGTAGATAGGCGTGGGTCTTTTCCCGCCTGCCGTGGGACTATCCCGGCACGTCGTCCATCTAGATATCCCTAGCAGCATTCTATTCTGCAGTTGCTCTTGCCCTTTTCTATATTTCCCACACCCGAACTGCAGCGTCATTGCACTAAATAAATTTTCTTGCAAAGAGCGACCCTGGGCAGACTGAGATCTGTACCCCGGCTGGGAATCGTCTTTACAAGTGGCGCCTGAGCAGGGACGCTGCAGTTTGTGGATGCGTTACATACCGGCGACATAAAGCCCCGCCAGTATGTACAAGCAAGCGCACAAGTGACAAAAAAAAAAAAAAAAATTGAGAGAAAAAAGAGCAAAATAGCGCAGAAAAACAGTAGCAGAAAAGTTTGTAGGCAAGGGGTAAACAAAGCCCACGGGGGGAAACGGCGATCGAAAAGTGTCGCGACGCACATACAAATACAAGTGCGTAATTCGGCAGAAGCGTGCTCGCTCACACACGCGCGCAAGGTACAGTTGACGCGCGCGCAACGGCGCATCGAACAAAAACAAAGAAAACGAAAAGAGACATGCAAAACGCATACAGGGTGCCGCGGTTCGGTGTTGAGTGCGTGGTTGATAACGGCTGCGCGCAAGCAGCGCAATATTTGCACAGTGGGCCAGTGGCCAATGTTTAGTGCTCAAAATCGATTTTTAAAAAGACAGCGCAATATCGGCATAGTGGGCCACGGGCCATCGACTTGTGCATAAAAATTCAATTTTTTTTTGGAAAAATGAAAGCAAGAACGGTGACATGTTTGGCACAGTGGGCCAGGGACCGAATTTTATGGACAAAAATAAAAAAATAAAACAATAAATATCAGAGTCCGAATTTTTAAGAAAAAAAACTGTTTTCTGGGAAGAAAAAAATAAGAGAACGAGACAAGCGACAAATCTGAGAGACTCAGAATGGAGTCAGGTGAGTCAAAGAATCCCGGGGTCGGCGTGCGCTGGGTATATTACAGGCGCAGAGAGGAATTCTTGACGATGTTCCGGGAATTCGATTTGGAGGACGTTGGCCGCGTGGAGGATTTGCGCAAGACATTCGCCGCGTTCATACAGGCGGGTGGCCACTCTGCAGAGGTGTGGGCACAACTGGCGGAGCTGGAGGCTCAATATGCCAGGCTTCAGGAGCCGCTTCAGACAGGCGCGTTGCTTGGCGTCGGTGCCAGATCGCGGCACCGGTCAGAGCCTGACCTACGGGATGCACGCCTTTACGGGCATGCGGAGCCGCCGTCGTGGGAACCATCGACAGCGGATGCTAAAATTCCGCCGAAGATCCGGCTGGAAGATGTACACGGACGCAACAGAGATGTCTCTAAGCCACCGAATTGCGCTGCTGCGCATGGAAGGCCGCAAGAACGCATGTGGCCCGTCTATGAGGATTCCCGCTCGTTGAGGAGCGTGGCGGACCAGGTGCGAAAGTGGGACATGCGGTACGACGGGCAGTCGGACCCGCTCGGGTTTATTGAAACCCTGGAGCAACGAGCGAGAACATATGGGATTGAGCTCGCATATATGTCAGGAGTAGTAAGCGAGGCGCTGAGCGGAAAGGCCGCTACATGGTTCCTCATGAGTGGATTGAGGGACGCATCCTGGGCTGTCTTCCGGAGGGAATTTTTGGAGTTCTTCCTGCCTCCCCGGTACCTAGAGCGTCTGGAGGACCAGATTAGGTGCCGTCGCCAGCGACGCGGTGAAAAATTCAAGGACTACTTGGTGGAGATAAGGCTGCTCATGCGTCATGCTGGATACGACGCAGCACAGGAATTGCACCGGATATACGAAAACTCCTCCCCGGAATACCGATTGTATATCCGGAGGCAGGATTTTGCGTCGTTGCAGCAACTCACCCAGATGGCAGCAGAGTTCGAGAGTGTGCGGGATGAGGAATGGGCGCTCGGGAAGGACAGCGTTGGACGAGTTGAGCGTGGTTCACACTATGGCCCCAAGTATGGAGGGCCCTACCGGGTGGTGCACTTTATTTCCCCCAACATCGTGCGACTCGCCCGGCAAGGCGAGCGTGAGAGAAGGGTGGCCAACCTTACCGCTTTAAAGCCTTTCTTTCAGAGCACGGATGGAGAATACTCAGATCCCCCCGATGAGGGCGAGGCACAGCAAGACAGCAGCGAGGGTGGCGCGTCAGGAGAGTCAACGCAATGGACGACGAGGGCGAGGTACAGCGAGACTGCAGAAGGAGATAACGGCCACAGAAGGGAGCAACTGCCGCCGCACGCACTTTAAGCTGGACGACGGCGAGAGTATTTCGAGCGTGATCATCACCAGAGCAGGAGCGGTGATGATCAACTCTGTGGAGAAAGGGGGGGGTGTAAGGCGGCCCCAAAATTGACCGCCTTACATTATCATTTTGGTTTTTCATTATTAATTAATAGTTTTAAGAATGGAATATTGTTTAATATTTAAGTTTGTTTTCGAGCCATTGAAGGCGATAGTTGTATAGCAGTTAGCATTTAGACTTTGTATTAAGGACGCGGCGCCCTCTATCGGCAGCGCGGGGAGCGGTCGGGTGCAACTCTGCACGAAAGCTCGGTGGTGAAGAGAGAGCTTTCGTGGTGGAGTTGTGTTGCGACAGCTTCCGCGTTGTTCGATCGAGAGCGTCGCGTCACTTTTCGATCGAGCCTGGGAGTGAGTAGACGTCGCGAGTTGGCGCGTCTGCCAATAACAAGTAAGTTGGCGGCCACGTGCCGATAGGATTCCGTTAGGCGGTGCAGCAGGGCACCGTAGGGAATAGTTGTAACGATTAGTATAAGAATAAAGGATTGTATTGAAGATAACTGGAGTGCTTTCTTTCTGCTCTCTCTACTAACTCTAACCACTTTCCTAGTAGA
This sequence comes from Drosophila cardini, assembly GCA_018903735.1. Classification (NCBI taxonomy): domain Eukaryota; kingdom Metazoa; phylum Arthropoda; class Insecta; order Diptera; family Drosophilidae; genus Drosophila; species Drosophila cardini. The sequence continues at coordinate 100,088 of JAEIGM010000087.1, forward strand.
TAGGCGTGGGTCTCTTCCCGCCTGCCGTGGGACTATCCCGGCGCATTGAACTCTATTTTCCTTGTAGATAGGCGAGGGTCTCTTCCCGCCTGCCGTGGGACTATCCCGGCGCATTGATACCTTTCCCCAGTAGATAGGCGTGGGTCTTTTCCCGCCTGCCGTGGCACTATCCCGGCACGTCGTCCATCTAGATATCCCTAGCAGCATTCTATTCTGCAGTTGCTCTTGCCCTTTTCTATATTTCCCACACCCGAACTGCAGCGTCATTGCACTAAATAAATTTTCTTGCAAAGAGCGACCCTGGGCAGACTGAGATCTGTAGCCCGGCTGGGAATCGTCTTTACAGTTTGTATGTTTCTGTCTCGCTTGTCTCTCACAATTATTAAGTTTGATTCCTTTCTAGCTCTCTTGTTAATAGTCCGCATTATATGCGGCAAATTTGAAAATTAGTTAATTTCTCTTTTCAAAGGTGGAACAGCATATGACTTCGGTTACCTGCCGACCGGACGGGCTGTGACGTGGCGGACCTTCCCACTCGTGGGGTTCAAAATGGACAAAGAAACTACAAAAGAACAAAAACAACAAGGACGGCACTCCTTTGACAAGTCGGAAGGGACAAGGTAATACTTGCAAATTTGTTGCAAAGGAGGAGCCAGTCTAAAGCTCAGCTAAACATGTTGGTAAGGGGGTACCGGCAAGATGCCACTTAATCCACGCTGGTGATCGCGCTCCCAGCTGGCTACAGCAGATCAGGTCTTGTTCCCAAACCCTGCTTGCGCTCCAAGGTAATCCCGAAAATCAAAAAACTGCAATATAGCCTTAAAGAGTTCAGTCCCATTAGTCTTTCATATTTCCTTCTTAGGGTGCTAGAGCGACTTCTAAGCTGGCACCTTCAAGATAGAATCCCCAAGACCTGTTTCTCAGCTGCTCAACACACATATGGTAAGGGTTGATATACCGAGATCGCCCTCCACGACATTGTCTCTAAAGGAATTCACACTAGTACCTATACTTGATATTGGGGGAATCTTGAATAATATTCTTCCTGAGCCCAGCGTAGGAGCTCTGTCGACCATAGGTATTGACAATCTGACTGTAAACCTCATAGATCTACTACTAACTAGTAGTATCTTCCAGGATTTTCTTGGCTTTTGGTAACGTCAGTATTATCAAATTCGTCACCAGAGTCATTCCAAAGGGCGTGTCCTATTTCCATTTTTATGAACGTGGCGGTCAATGGACTACTACGTGAACTTTGCCTAGGCTGAACACTTTGTCCTTTTCACTAGCAAATACGCCGGGAAGCCCTCAAACTAAATGATAAAGCAAAAATATCTCGGCGTATTTCCTGGTAAGAAAAAATCATGGGATTGAGAGCAGCGATCCTATCTGCAATCAGGATGAGAAAATATAACTTCTAGAAGTATAATAGGTTGAGGCATTCCAACATTCTGTCGGAACTTCCCTTTCACATCTACAAAATCAACTATTGTATACCCATGGAATACATCAACTCTTTTTTAAAGTGGTTTTCCCCTCTAGAGAGGCCTAAGGAAATGGGGGGGTACATATTGCCCTTAACTAGGCATTGCCCAATCTTTAAGCGTCTTCCAGGCAGAAGTGATGGCCATCAAAGAAGCCCTAGAAATGATCAACTCTGTCATTCCCTTCAGGTGCAGGATCAGTATCCCCTCTGACAGTCAAACAGACTTCAAGTCATTTAGTTCTGTATCAACTAACTCAAACTTACTAAACGAATGTCGCAGATCTCACATGGAGATGGCTGGCGGGTTCGATATTCACCTCACATGGGTCCATTATTATATATTTAAAAATTCGTGATAGTTTTGCCTTTTTTATTCCAGTTACTTGTAAAGTGAAGGGGTATACTATAATCGTTGAAATGTGTGTAACAGGGAAAAGGAGGCGTGGGAAACCCCATAAGGTATATACATATATTCTTGATCAGCATCAAAAGCCGAGTCGATATATGCGTCGATATATGAGTTGATATTTGCCCGTCTGTACGTCTGTATAAAGGCAATGAACACAGAGACTAAAAGAGATAGAAAAGCCCGAACGGTCTTAAATTAAAGATAAAATGCGCAAGCAGTACAAAACTGTTTTTGTTTTTAAAACACACCCACTTTATGACGTTTTAATTTATTTGACACGAAGACTTTAGGACGCTCAACGTTCATTCAAAAGTAAAAAAAAGGTAAAACAATAAAGAAATGTACAGTCGAGCATGCCCGACCGTTAATACACTGTACATTTTATTCCCGATTAAATTTTTATATACTTTACATCGGTATTGGGATATTACATTGAATAGTACTTGTAGTAAAACGCGTTGAAACAAAATATACAAACGGTATATATATATTATTCAGTGACATACTCATACTGATTATGTCTACCTCATACATAACAATAGAACATAGCAGTCTAGACGCCGAATTTGACTTGTTAACAAATCCGTAAATCGTAAATAAAGAGCAGATTAGCCGGCGCATCTCCCCCAATTGATCAGCAACGATCGGAAAATGCACAATCAGCATATTATAAGTATCCAGCTACAAGCTGAGATAATGCACAATTCTTGGGTCCCAGCTACCGGCGGTTACCCCAAAATTGTATATATATAAATCCCAGTTAAAAAATTTCATTATTATTCAATAAACGGATATCTCGTAGTCTTAAGTTATTCTTAAATAAAGCAAGCCGTCGAAAGATTAAACGCTCGTTTCGGTTTTTATATCAGCATTGCCGTTAGCGTGTGGCACTTATTGGACTCATTGTCACATAAAATATCTAATTATATATATAAATAAGCTAATAATTGTAGCCTTTACTTGTTTAGTATTGCAGAATAAAGAGAAAAGTATTTCATGTTCTGTTCCGTTTGAATGGTCAAATCAGACTAAATACAAAAGATTCTTATGTGAAGCTATCCCTGACCTATATTCGCTTACACAGCGATTTGGTCAAACGTATCATGTGATTCGTACATGGTTCGTTGACGCTGGCTGCAACATTGTTGTAGTATTATTCTGGGCAATGCGCAAGTGCGGAAGTTGTTATTTATGAATAAAAAGATATTTGAGACATTTAGCGGGTTATTGGCTTTTTGCTAACTTCTTCCTCATTAAAATGAAGGTCGTCCTCGGATTTCCTTAAAGAGTCAATGACAGCTCTGAGAGTGGTTTGTTACCTATTTGGTTTCCATTTGTTATACATTTTGGAAAGGAAGAATCCTATGATCAAGAGAATGGTAATAAGTACGATGAGCACCGTAGGCCATGTTATGAGCTTTTTCTCAACGTTGTCAATGTGTTGCAGGTTTTCGAAATTTAGCCTTTTGAAGGTATGGTAAGCTCAAAATTTCTTGATGGCCAGTAATGTTCAGGAGGGTTAATGATGCAGAGCCTGGACGTCTTCGGACGATGCTTCTCATGTTCTTATACCCATTGATGTTGTTTTCGTCATCGAATGTCAGCAAAAACATGCCATGGATAAGTTTGTCTGCTTCGCTGCTTATTTTTATTGTAGCCGGTTCCTCATTTAGTGTGATGATTCCATCATCTATCACTTCCTGCGACTGAAGGTGACTGGGATGAGTACTAGAATGTGCAATGCTTCCAGAGTGTAATTGTTGTGCGCATGTTGCTGATGGCAACTCCTTGCAGAATGCTGAAGTTAGTGTAGCAGTGCAATTTTCAATTGGTAAAATTTTATTACCACAGTCTGCAACGTTGATGTCACTATTGAAATTTAATATTGTGATATTGTGCTGAACAGGACAAGTGTACAAATTTATTATCTAACAAAACGTTTACATAAGCTATTTCCATTAAATCTGTTACAGTTATATCTGAAGAGTGCTCATTTAAAATTTCTTTTAGGTCTTTCGAATCGAGAATTGCTGGGCTTATTATTTGAATCTTTGCGAGTCTAATAGACAACATCAAGTTCTGAAAATATAATTTTATTTCTTGTGAGTAATGTTTCGTATGTGTCCTGAGTCAATCTGTTTTTATGTTGCAAATTTAACTATAGTATTTATAGATTCTGTTAAATTATTGTTATTTCCTTGGATTTTTGTGTTTATTATTGCCTGTCTATCAATTGATTCGCTTAGTTTTTGTTGTATAAATTTTATTTCTTCAAAGTCTTTAAAGTCTGGAGTTCCAGCAACAACAAAAAAAAAAGTAGTGGACATAGAATCCAAATCCTAATAAGGATATTAAAAATAATAATTTGTACCATGAGGATATAAAATATCTTAAATTATTCTTATATACTTCTCTCCCCTTCATAAGACTCGTTGTCTCCAAATCGGCTTCCACAGTAACCTTCTTAAATAGGGGCGTTAACTTATTCCCGAGCCTTTTATTTAATTTTATGAGGACTTTGTCACCTTCTTGAAAAGTTCTGTTTCTTCTGCCTGTGTTATGTCTTTGTAATAGTAATTCCTGTGCTATATTGATTCTATCCCTTATTTCTGCTTCAAATTCTGTTGGCGATGAATGAATTATATTGATCGACTTTTTCTTTACAACAGAATGAATTGTTCTGTTACATTCTATTGTAGCTTGTAATATTAACTCAACTGTATCGTTTAATGGTTTTTTAAGTTTTTAACATCTGGCAATTTCTACGAGAGTACTATGGAATCTCTCAACTTGATCATTTGATGTAATATGGAGCGGAGGGGAGTTTATAATGTCGACGTTAAAACGATTTTTTAAGAGTGTTTGAATTGTTCCTGAATTTAGTGATGGTTCATTATTGCAATATACAGTTTTAGTGTGGGGTGAAAGTTCATGACTTGTAGAATGGGTGGTTCAATGTCCATTATGGTTCTAGAGCGTATAGGTTGAACAATTGAAAATTTTGAAAATTTATCAATACAAGTCAACAAATATTTTTTGTCTGTTGAAAATGCTATGTGGAGAATTTCGCCTACTTGATTGGGAATTGGTGTTTCGCTAATAAGCTGTTTTTTGCGGATGTCGGTCATATTTTGACTTATTACAAATCTTGCAATTTGCAACTATCTCACTTGCCAAACGAGTCATTTTAGAAAAAAATAGTCTTGGATAATTTATTACATTATTGTTTTGGTTTCGAAAACAATTCAACATTTTGTCTGTGGACTCAATGGTGTATGTTAGCGCCAACTTGCTATTTAAAGTGGCCAGGTCAGATGGAGCATTTTCTTCTAGGGCATAAAGGTTTTGTCTTGAAGAAGCATCAGACACAAAACTTTCTTTTTCCGGTTTAATGAAAATGTGAGCAAAGTAAAGTTAAGGAGCTATACATCAAGGGTCAACTTTTGTTTTTCATTGAGGCTAACAGGGATTTTTTTGACTGTCCGGCGCTTACTTTGCCGTCGTCACCTCAAAATCCTTTATAAAACATCTGTAATAGCTTGCTAAACCAAGGGATGACCTTAGATGGAACAGAGAAGTTGGCTGTTCGAATTTGCCGATTGCTTCCACTTTGCTGGGATTGGTTGTAATGCCGCCACGGGACACTATGAATCCTAGATACTCCACTTTTAATTTGAAAAAATTAGGCTTTTTCTCGTGATACCCTCATGTTAGCATTAAATAATTTATCTAATACCCAGGCAATGTGGTATACGTGGCTTTCCATGTCTTCTGAAAATATAATATCGTCATCTACGAAAACGTAGCATGACTTGACGAGCTGTTCCCGAAGTACGTCATCAATTGCTCGTTGGAATATTCCAGTTTTCTAAAATATATGATAAGATGTTTTTTTTTTGTTTCCTTGTTCATCTACTCTTTTTTATCGACTACCCACACCGGATTGTAATACGGTGAACTGGATGGTCTAGTAACATTTTCCCTCAGCATGTCGCTTGTTTCGTTATTAACGAACTCAGGTACTCCTTATGGGTACGGATAAAATTTTGAGTAAATTGCAGCCTCGTCTTCAGTTCGATGTGTAGCACTGATGTTAGAATTGTAAGGAAGAGCTTCGTTAGGATCAGCAAAAACGCCAATTTTTTCTTTTATCAAGTTTTTGAAATTTTGTTCAATCTCTTGACTATGTTTTCTTCTTCTGTAAAGTTGACATGTGCTCATTTTTGAAATTGATTTTTCTCAGATCCAGATTGAGTTTTAAGAATTTTATTTTTAAAGTCTAATGTTGCATTTTCTTTATTAACAAGTAAGAAAAGCTACAGTCGAGCGAGCCGACTGTAAAAGACCCCGTACTCACAGAAGTGCGCATTTTCCATACGAAAAGGAAGAAAAGTGGAGTGATTCACATTTTGTATACATACAAATTTATATACAAATGTATGTAAATATATACACAATTTCCTAACTTGGCTTATTTTAAAAATAAGCAGTGTTTTACAATTTGAAATTATTATATTAAATTTAAATTGAAAAAAAAAAAATGATAATCAAAACAATTCACTGACGGGATTCGAACCTGGGACTTCAAGCACACGCGTCAGAGCCCTAACAGCTGCACCACGCCCCTCTCTTAAAAGTGCTCGACTATCTGCATTTACATGTAATATTTGTTTGTTATTTGTCCCTGACGGCGCTCGAACCCATGATTCCGGGTTCACCTACAAGTGCGAAGAATTAGATCAGGCATCTTTACTACTTAGACCACACTCCGCATTGAAGTATATGTAAATAATTAAAATTTAAAAAGTAAACAAATAGCATTTGTCACTGACTGGATTCGAACCCGGGACCACGGCCTAACCAACACGTACGAAGCGCGCATCCCTACAACCTAGACCACGCTCCTTATTCAAGTTGCAGTAGCTAAACGTAGAGTTAAATCTTTTATAATAATTGTTTAGTTAACACACTGCACTGCTTGCTGCAGTTTGTGTTGTTCTTCTATTGCAAGCAGTGTAAACAAACAATTTATTCATAAAACTCAGCATTTTTGATTAATTTATTTTATATGTTGTTGTTGTCCGATTTGAACCAAATTTGGTGAGGATACTTTTAATAATTATACACACATCCTGTGTGAGTTTGGTTGCGATCGGCCAACTAACATTACATGTCTTCATACAAATTTTTTATTTTTGACCGATTTGTCCTATGGGAGCTATAGGCTATAGTTGTCCGATCCGGATCAAACTTGGTGAGGACAGTTATATTGGTACCATACACATAATGTGTGAATTTGGTCTCTCTAGCTTTAGTCGTTTTCAAGTTATGGTGATGTGAAAATAGTTTTTTACAATTTGCGGGGGCGGTAGGGGGCGTGGCAAAAATTTGAAATAAACTTAACCTGCCTGACATATAGACGGACTTTCATTCCAAATTTGGCTGCTCTAGCTCTTGTAGTTTAAAAGTTCTAGGTGTTCATACGGACGGACGGACAGACAGACGGACATTGCTATATCGTCTCGACTGTTGATGCTGATCAAGAATATATACACTTTATGGGGTCGGCCACGCCTCCTTCTGCCTGACAAACTTAATAGACCCCTATACTCTTTTTTAGAGTACGGGGTCTAAAAAAGATTCTTGTATTGACTGACTGAATATCGAGTCGATACTGACTAAATTCGAACTTGTTGCTCTTACCATCTCCGAAATCTGTTTGTTCATACGGACATACGGACAGACAGACAGACAGACGGACAGACGCACATGGCTATATCGACTCGGCTTGTGATGCTGATCAAGAATATATATACGCCATAAACATTTGTTAGCATTCCCCAGCTGTTGACCAAATTTCATTCGGATCGAACCACTATATCATATAGCTGCCATAGGAACAATCGGTTCAAAGGCTTAGTATGAAAATTTGTAAAGTCTATTAAGCGATTTCAGCTAAATTCACGCACTACTCCTTGGCTATTATTCCCTATATACTGACCAAATCTCATCTAAATCAGACATTTATATCATACAGCATCCATAGGAACCACTGGTAACTGAATCCAATGAACGCAACATGCATGACTGCAAGGGTATTTAATCTTCGGCGAGCCGAAGATAACCTTTCTTTCTTGTTTTCACTAATAATTGTTTTTAGTATTTAGAGAGTACTTAATGGTAAACAAGTAAGAAAGGCTACAGTCCAGCAAGCCGACTGTAAAAGACCCCGTACTCCTTCTAGTGCGCGTTTTTCCATACAAATTACCAATTTTCGATCGATTTATCCTATGGAAGCTATAGGCTATAGTTGTCCGATCCGGACCATACTTGGTGAGGATAGTAATAATGGTACCATTCACATAATGTTTTAGTTTGGTTTTATTCGCTCAACTAATACTTCATGTCTCCATACAAATCACCAACTTTCGACCGATTTGTCCTATGGGAGCTATATGCTATTGTCCGATCCGGTTCAAACTGGTGAGGACAGTAACAATGACATCATACACATAATGTGTGAATTTGGTCTCTTTAGCTCTAGTCGTTTTCAAGTTATGGTGATGAAAAAATAGTTTTTTACAATTTGCGGGGGCGGTAGGAGGCGTGGCAAAGATTTGAAATAATCTTGCACTGCGTACACTACAGACTGACTTTCATTCCAAATTTGGTGGCTATAGCTCTGGTAGTTTAGAAGATCTAGGTGTTCATACAGACGGACGGACAGACAGACAGACGGACATCGCTATATCGACTCGGCTGTTGATGCTGATCAAGAATAAATATAATCTATGGGGTCGGAAAAGCCTCCTTCTGCCTGTTACGCACATTTCGCTTCAGACAAACCTAATAGACCCCTATACTCTTTTTTAGAGTACGGGGTCTAAAAAGATCAAGTCCTTTTATCCCATCAAAGCCTGTTAAATTTGGAAGCAAAAAAAATGTGGTGGTAATATTAAAATGTCAATGAGCAGTTTTATCGTCTTACCTGCTATCATTCGTCCTACAAACGGTAGCAGGGAGCTGTGTCTAAAAATTTCAGCTCTTTTAGTTGATTCCATCATCAACGTCTGATACTTCGGACTCTGCAAATGCTTGAAATTCTTGTTTTAGATTTTATGAGTTTCCTTCTTGAGAGATATGATTTACTCTCTGTTGCTTTGGGCCTGTGTATCTAGCTGTTCCACAATTTGTTCTTTTCCGAACTTGGCTTTGGTGAGAAACATTAGGAAAGTTACCTTGATTTGCTTGGGTCGGTTATCTAAATCTAGAAGAAGTATCAACTTCCATTGGTTGTGGAGGTTCTTGTTTTAAACCTTGGTTGTTAAATTGTGGCTTTTGCTTATAGAAAGGATTTGTTTCTTGCTGCGAGGTATTTTCTGGAGTGAAATTAATCTGATGTGTATGATCATAACGTTGAGCTTTGTACCTTGCAAAACTACTTGCAAATTGGAAACGTTCGTGATTGGGCTCGACTTCTTGGGCGAAAACCAAAGCTGATGGTAAATCTTTTGGTCTTGCCGAGAAAAGAATATCACTCAGGGATTTCTTAGCACCGAAAATAAATACTCTCAATGCGTCCGATCTATATTTTTCGTTCATTGAAGTAGCCAACTTTTGGTCATATGTTATTATTGTTTAGTTTGTGAGAAGTGTTAGCTTTCTTTCTATATTCTCATAGTATTGGGTTATCGTAAGGTTTCCTTGGTGCAGAACAGACAGTTTTTGTTCAATTATATAAACAGGCCGCTTACCGGAGTACGTAAAATCAAGTCTGTTGATAATCGCCTTGAAATTCAATGGTGTGCTATAAGAAGATAACACCATATCGGCAGGACCTCTTACTTTATTCCTAAGTATTCCCAATGCCTGGTAATGTTTTGAGCTTCCGACATTGTCTTCAAAAATTTAACACGCTGTATGTGCGGCTGCACGCCATGAAACATTTGCTTCGATTTTCCGTTAAACGCGGGTACCATATCTAAAGTTTCATCACACTTAACATTACGATCTATTACGGCATCTTCAAAAACTTCCACCTCAGGTACGGTCCCTGCTTTTTTCCGTGATTCATTTTTCATATCTTTCTTTTCTCTTTTAAACATTGCTGCTTGGTTTACAAGTTCAGAATTAACTGCATACTCAAGCAGATTTTTAATAGTTGCTTCGTTAAGAGACATTTTTGTGTTTACTTGGCATGGTATTAATTTATCTTTTAAGTCTCCTATTAGTTCTTCTAACTCAGTGTCAAGTTCCTCGACTTTAAATTTAAATTTGTTGTGTGGAAAGATTCAAATTTCAAACACTTGAATTGGATTTATTTTATACTTAATATACTTAATTTATTTTTTAGATGAGCACTTCACTTACATGATTTTTTCAGTTTTGTTTGTTTTTTATTTATGTTAAATTATTCTAATGTTAATTTTTGGTTTTTTTTACTGTTGTTTTGTTTGTTTTATTGCAGGTCCCGCGATGCCGATACAGCGATGCTGAGTTGCTGCTTACAAACTTTGGGTTGCGAAGCTTGAACCACTGCACATTGGGCGATTTGGCATAAAGTCAAAAAATGTATGATATAATATTAAAAATACTTTTTTATTTGTTAAAAGTAAACATTTCAGTAAGCTTAAAAACATTTTTTTTCGTTGAGTGGTAACCTCTTAAAGTCAGCTGATGGCAAGCAGCAATTGATTGTAAAAATTACCGCGAAAACTTTACTGCTTTTGCAATCGATCAGTGTGCTTATGTTTTCATGTAGTAAAATATATTTAGTATGAAAAACAAAGATCAAGGTATGTATAATCTCTATTTTATGGCCAAAATACATAAATATTTGTGTTGTTGGTATTGTCCAGTTTTGTTGTAGGTTGTATTTGTACTAAAATTTCTTGCAATTTTTATCGTGTCCCGTGGAGTATTTCTATAGGAAGAGCAGGCCAGAGCAGGCAACTAAAAATGGGAATTTACTAGCTTAACCCTTTATTAGTCTGTGATGCATATCTGCAACGGGTAGGCTTTTACCACGTAAAAAAAGTGTGGACCTTAAAGAAACCTTTTACTGATATGAGGTATATCTGCACAGATGGGGTTTTCTATTTTTATACTCTCTGCAAGAGAGAGTATATTGGGTTTGTGCAAAAAAAAAAGTATGTAACAGGCAGAAGGAGGCGTGGCCGACCCCATAAAGTATATATATTCTTGATCAGCATCACAAGCCGAGTCGATATAGCCATGTGCGTCTGTCCGTCTGTCTGTCCGTATGAACAAACAGATTTCAGAGATGGTAAGAGCTACAAGTTCGAATTTATTCAGTATCGACTCGATATTACGTCAGTCAATACAAGAATTTTTTTTTTTCGATGCCACGCCCCGTTCGCCCACAATGAGCAAAAAACTAGACATACCTCGATTTTAAGGCATATGTTCTTATCGTACAGTATTATTATTTCACATTCCTTTGAAGACAAAGTATATCAAACTATCCTGAAAGTTTCTTATAAATCGGACTATAAACAAAAGAGCTAGACACGTAACAAAGTTTATAATTAAACGCCATTTCACTGCATGTGTGCAAGCGAGACAGAAACATACAAACATGTGAGCGAACGTTTTCGCTGCTTGCTAGCGGCAGCGCTGCCCGCGAATGCTGGCTGTGCCGACCAATTGTGTATGTATAACATATACACACATACATATGTGCGTGCATACTTATAATGTCAAATGTATATGTGTGTGTATACATACAATCAACGTGTTTTGTTGCAAGTATCAATTGATATTCTCGGATACCGACTTTATTAAAATGATCGGAAATAAAATGCAGAGAGTATTCTACGGTCGGGCGTGCTCGACTGTACTTTTCTTTCTTGTTAGAGGTTTGGTGTCACTATCATATGGTTTTTGTATACATTTCGACAATTTTGCGATTTTTAAAAGTGACCCGTGTAGAAAATTTTGCATTGCAAATTTTAAAAAAAATTAAATTAATTTTTTTCTTACAGAAGTTATTTAGAAAATCTATTTCATTTATTTTTGTTAAATAATCTATGTTTCTTACGTTTGTTTTGTATATTTTGTTTCTTTTGTTTAGTTCATTTACTGTACAAATTATAACCTTTTGTGCATACATTAAAAATAAACAACGCATTCTTTTTCTGTCATTTTAAGCCAAAATACCCAAAATTAAAAAAAGCAAAAATAAAGTGTATTTTTTATTTCATTTACCCTATCAAATAAAACAAACCGCGTCAAAATCGGAGAAAAAGTACAATAAAGGGTTAAATGTCTAGTTCCATGTGGTAACAATCTTATTTCCCCTTTTTAACCCGTTTATACACTTGTTGTTCGTTTTAGATGAGGAATTTTTTATTTGTAAATTTTGCAATATTGTAACTATTTAAATAAAAATTTGTTATTTTTTTTTTTTTAAATATTAAGTCAAACTAGAATTGAAAAAAAGCTTTATATTTTGTTTCAATTTTAGTTGAACATTTATAATTTGTTCTAAAACAAATGAACTTATAAGTGGCCTGCACATAAGCGGAAAATAAAGAAGCGCCCTAATTGTCGAAAAAAAAATCTGAAATTAGAGTAAAATATAACGAACCTTTAAAAAAAAAATTAGGTCTCTAACTTTATTTTTAAACTTCATGCCGCCTAAATCGATAAAACGCTTATAGTGCACTGCTGGGCGCCAGTTAATAAATGTAGTCTTTACTTGTTTGTATTGCAGAATAAAGACAAAATTATGTTATGTTCAGTTCCGTTTTAATGGTCAAATCATACTAAAAGCTTAAATACAACAAGAAAGAAAGTACAGTCGAGCCCGGCTAGAATACTCTCTGCATTTTATTACCGATTATATGGTTATATCAGTAACCATACGTTGTAGTTGTTGTATGATTAGTGGTTATATTTTTAAAATCGGGTTTGAAATATTACAATGGATAGTTGTAAAACACGTTGAAATAAAAACATATTCTTGTATGTAGGCACGTACATATACATTAGACATCATATGTATGCACATACAAATATGTATATATATGTAATACAATCATGCATTGACATTGCGTTCAATTATAAACTGTGTTACGAGTCTAGCTCTTATGTTTATAGTCCGATTTATCAACTTTCAGGATAGTTTTACATAATTTATCTTTAATCGAATTTCAAATAACAATACTGTACGATAAAAATACATATGCGTTTAAAACCACACGCAAATTTGAAAATTAGTTTTTTTTTCTATAAGTAAAGGGGGCACGGCAGACAACAATTTTTAAAGACATTGCATTAATACTGTCACTAGAAACCTGCGCACCGACATTGGCATTCACAAGCACCTTAGTTACTGAGATATTTGCCAACAAACATCGATTTTTCCGAAAAACAAAATATCCTTAGAGATAGAACCGTTACCTAAAACCATTGAGCAGAAAGTTGCGTTTTGCCTTTTTACACCCCGTACTCTAAAAAAGAGTAGAGGAGTCTATTAGGTTTGTCAGAAGCGGAATGTGCGTTACAGGCATAACGCTGCGTTGCCGATCCCATATAATTTTTATCAGAATCAACAGCAGAGTCGATATAGCGATGTCCGTCTGCCTGACCGTAGGTCCGTATAAGCCCCAGGATCTTCGAGACAATAAAAGCTAGAGCCACCAAATTTGGTGTGAAAGTCCGTCTAAATGTCTAGCAGATGAAGTTTATTTTAAAGTTTTGTTAAGCCCCCTGCCGCCCCCCGCAAATTGTGAAAAAATCCTTTACATTACCATAACTTGAAGCCAAATCAAGTAAAGTAGAAAACAAATTGGTCAAAAATTGAATGTTTGTGTGGTTAAATGCGCCCAAGAATAAGTGCGGTGTCTTTTACAGTCGGCTTGCCCGACTGTAGCCTTTCTTACTGGTTTGAACAGTGCTTATAAGCTTAAGTTTGTAATTGTGGCACTATAATAATTACGACACCCTTTATTTAAAGATTTGCATACAATGTAATTTAATCGATATATCGATATTAAGCACACTTTCATCAATAGATAATCTCTTTTTTCATATTCATCGATAAATTGTAATTTTCACAATTAAACACCTTTACAAATATTAAACTGTTTTTAACCAAACTTGAAAGTTGGTTTTTGCTGTAAGGTTCGATAAAGCAGAATGAAAAGTACGCTGGCGTTTTCACATACGCTGAATCTAAATATTCGGGCAAGTGCATGATATTGTGAAAAACGATCCCGCAACTGATGCGTACACCACACGCCAACAAGCGAATCTCTTAAGTAAGCTGTAACAAAAAAATGCCACTGACGACGAATCTGTTGTCCGTCGCTGTTGGATCAAACACTTACCAGCTGCAGCTCGAGCCGTCTTCGTCAAAATCCTTCCAAATTCACCAAACCCATCACTCAGTTATCTTGCATCTGCTGATGCCGTCATTGATTATCTCGACTTCGCACCAGGTGACTACATCAAAGCTTCATTACGCAACATTGTTGATGCATTCAACAGCAAAGAATCACATAAGCTGCATTGAGAAACTAAGAAATGAGGAACAAAAATATGTCTTTCCAGCTGAATATCCAGCTTTAAGTCTTCAACAACAACAGCATTAATCGGCGTTAATGCAGTCGTGGTCAAGCGTCAAACAGCACTACTCGCAGCAACACATCACAATCAAAGATCAGCGTAAACCAGTATTGCTGATATCGTAACAAGTATTACACTTTCTAAGATCTAAGATCAGTGACGCAAAAAAACAAATCGCAAACAGCGAGTTTTCAAAAGTCAGCTTCCATGGACAGCCTCAAAATGCCTCAAAAAGAACAAAAATCTTGAGTCCATTGCATTTCCTCCATTCGACATTTTGCTAAACCAGCCAGCATGTTCCACATCGACATCGGTACGGAAATTTCGATCATGCCAACCTCAATAAAAAACCGGTTTAAAAATCTGATATAGGAATTAACATGTTTGGCAAAACTCGGCTTTCACTGTATCACCATGCGTCAACCATTCACATGGGACTTCTACCGTAGCTGATTCTACCAAATTTTAGCTCTCAAAACAATAAAAGCGTACTGTCAATTCGCCAAGCTGTTGAAAGAATTCAAGGACATTACACAGTTTAAATCTTCATTGCTTAATCCCACCGTATCGAATGTCACACACTAAATCGACACAAATAGCCCACGTCGACGCATTAATAAATTTATAGCAGCAAAAGCAGAATTTCAAATCAAATAATGCCGCCAACAATGCTATTGCTTTTGATGAAAAAACTCTTATAGGTATACACCGAGATAGCAAAAAATTGTTTCCAGGCTTGAGCAGATCCCACATCTGATGAGGTCAACGTTTTAATTCTACCTAAATCAGAAGCCACAATTTTGGCAAGAAGTTATTTCCGATGGTTCCATGGATATTGAATTTATAGCTATAAAAATACCATAAGCACTAATGTTATTTGTAATCAATATGCTACTATTTTATGAACTATTTAAACTTTCCGTTAACTCAAACTGTTTTCCTGATTTGTGAAAACATCCCTTATTATTCTTCTTGTTCAAAAGAGGGAACATATCTACTGTCTCTAACTAATGATGTATTTTCAAGTTGTCTGTGATTCTCAAGACTTTAAAGAAATGAATAACTTCTCCACTGTAACACTCTTATTTATTTATCACTAGTTTATAAATGATCTGCAATTTGTCACTCTTGATTGCTCATATTTGGCGATGACTTTAATCCCTGTGTTTTGGCTACACAGCCATTCGTTGGATTTAGACAGCATTTTAACCTGGTGTCATGCTTACTTATTAATCATCGTGGATTACCGTGGAACATCGAAAGATAATTTGTATTTTCAAATTCTGTGTTTTCTTGCTACTGCATTGTCTTTTCCATCAAGAAATGAAGCGCACAACAAACACCATTTTTATACCATCTGCAAGTGTATATTGGGTTTCCAAAGTATGTAACACGCAAAGAAGGTGTGGCAGACTCCATGAAGTATATAAATTCTTGATCAGCATTACAAACCGAGCCAATATAGTCATGTCCGTCGGTCTGTCTGTCTGTATGAACAAACAGATTTCAGAGATGTTAAGAGCGACAGGTTCGAACCTAGTCAGTATCGAGTCGATATTCAGTCAGTCAATACTAGAATCTTTTTTTTTCGACGCCACACCCTACTCGCCCTCAATGATCCAAAAACTAGATACACCTCGAGAAAAAATCGATGTTTTTGGCTAATATCCCAGTAACTTGGCACTTAGGAGTACCAATTTCGGTACCCAGGTTCCTAAGGACAGCATAAATGCAATGTCATGAAAAATCTTGAGCTGTAACGGCCCCCATGACTGCAACTGTCAGCCAATGCTTTTGTTTATTATTTTTAATCAACTATGTGCGAGGGGCACTCTTTAACTGATATATGATATATACATACATTTTTAAAACGTTTTCTGCTATTGTAAAACTCCGGTTTTTCAATCTGGGGCTAGAATTATTATGTTACTGAAGGAACATTCTCTTGAGTAAGCTACATAACATTGCTTTGATGTTTGCCCCTATAAATAACTTATTTTAATAGAAAAAACCGAAAAATCGAAACAAATTAAATAGAAACATAATAAACATATACTTAACAATTTATTTCGGGACTTGGCAATCGCAGAAAGGCTTGGCAGCGTGCGTGTTGTTGTGTTGTCTAAAGACGAACTGAACTGCTGCTTTGCGACAGGTGCACTGCTGAATGCAAATAAAACTTATAATCTAGCTTATGTATAAGAGATTATCTTACATACACTACGGGTCAATTCATCAAATACATCTCATGGCTTAAACTAATACTTCATTATTTTCCTTATGCTACCAAACTACGCTTATGACTTAACATCGGCCAGCTTGAAGGAATCGTCTGCAATCAACTGGTAGCCTCGGCAGCTTTGCAATTGGACGTCTTAACAGGCCCATAGCCGTTTAACGCCGGTCACCCTGATTCGCCCGGCCCGTTGTCCACATTTAAAAAGGCGTGTTGTCCCCGTGCACCACGACGAGATCCCCAATCCCGACTCTATAATGCGCCTCTTTCCATTTTCCTCGCTGCTCAAGACTGGACGTTGTCCTTCGACCATGATTGACAGAAGCGCTGTCCGAGCGTGGACAGCAGCTGCCACCTGTGAGAGAACGAAGTTTCTGCTTAAACCTTTGCGGATGCGAACGAAGCGGCTGCTCGATAAAAAAGTGGCCTGGGGTGAGCGCCTCTCCATCGCTGGGATCGCTGTCAAGCGATGTCTGACCTCGACCCCTGGGAGCGACGCGCTGCCGATATGTCGCATTAGAGATGTTTGGCAGACTGGACTGCTGCATCTCATAGGCCTCTCGGAGGAATGAACGCCACGAAGCAGTGGACAAGTCTGCTACCAGTTTCAGGTGAACAGCATTTGAAGCAAAAGAAACGAACACTGCACAAAACATTTTTATTGGAGCTCGTCCTCTAATTCGAAGCGAAACATTTACTGGGCCAGAAAAGTCTACTTCACCAACGTTGAACAGCCAAATTTCAGAACATCCATCGCCGGCAAATACCCCACGATATGCCACAGTTCCATTGGTTCAAACCGAAAACAACTGACCATTTCCGCACTATCTGAGAGCATTCTCGTCGCGCTTTTATAAGCCAAATCCTTTGCCTGAGCAATGCTATCATTGTTCTTGCAACTTGTTCCTGCTCCTTTTTGAGCCTATCGAATTTAACCTTGAACTCTGCTCGATGAACTAGTTCCAATAATTTAAATAAAGCGAAGTTTAATTCCTTTGGACCTAGCTCGACAGTGTGTGTTTTGGCTTTGATTTAAATCAGTGCATGTACGCAACTATTCGCACCATTTTGCGACATGGCCAAAACTGGGAAACAACCTTGGCTAACCAACTCGAGCTGCTAACCAAACAGACAAGTGCTGACTTTCTACATTCCCTCTCTTCTAACTCCTTAGATGTCTCGAAATAATCATTGTGAGGACATTGTCCTTTATCCTTGCAGAGAAATAGTGGGCCTTCGTATAAAATTTACTGTAAGAGTTCCTGAACGTCACACCCTCTTGACGCCAAATCAGCTGGATTCCTTAATGTTGGTACATGTCTCCAAGTTACATTCGGTGTCATCTCTTAGATGACTGCAACTCGATTGGCTATGAATACTGCTAATACTGAAGTGGAAGTATTTATCCAGTGTAGTGTGATCTCTGAATCAGTCCAGAAAATCACACTCTCGATTCAACATCGATCCAGTATATGCTTTATGGAAGACCATAAATGAGCTAACACTTACGCTACACACAGTTCAAGTCTGGGAATGGACTTGGATTTAAGTGGAGCGGCTTCTGCCTTTGCCGTTAGCAAGCGTCAAACGGTTTTGTTACCGTCGTTTGCCCGAATGTAGATGCAGCACCCGTATGCTTGATTGGATTTGTCCGCAAATCCGTGCACTAGTATGCTTGTATCGGAGCTGGCGTAAGTGTTTCTGGGAATTTGAACTCTATCTAGTTCAAGAAGATTTTCCTTGGACTTATCCCATCTGTTATGCATTTCCATGGGCACTGTATCACCCCACGGCAGCTGCATTCGCCACAGCTCTTGAAGCAGAATTTTTGCCCTTATGCTAATCAGACTAATCAAGCCAAGTGGGTCAAACATGCGTGCAGCAACTGACATTATGTTGCGCTTGGTGGGATTTAACTTGGTAAAACTATCATCCAAGTGATACTGGCTCCACATTGGCTCAGACGAAACCGTAAAAGTGCCAAAATTAGATCCCTCTGAATATAAGGCCCCACCATGAGTAACTCGTTTAGAGAGGGTGACGATGTTGCCTTGCGAGACGCGTCAAACACTACTCGAAGCCTGGTGGAACTGCTCAGGTCTCAGGACCCATAGGTGTGGAATGACGTAGTGTGGTCCTGGTTCATCTTTTGTACCTAACACAGAAATGTGACCATGTTCAAGATACTCTCTCATGAAACTTGTACACATCTGCTTGAGCTCCAAGTCCTTGGAAACTCTACGCTCTAACGTGAGAAACCGCCTTTTGTCTGTTTCGAAGGATAAGCCCCGCACTTGGGGATCAGTTTTGAAAGGCAAGCTGACTTCAAAGTGTCCTGTCGGCAGTTTATGTACACTATTCTGAAATCTTTGCTCACAGGGAAGATCAACAAAAAGCTTTACCGAAACAGACACACACATCAAACTTCGAAATCTCTATAAGGCCAACGAACGCGATTGAAACTCCTTGCCTGGGCGTCAATAAAAAATCGAAATATACTAAATAGAAACAAATTGCTATTTAATATAATTAACAATTTATTTCGGGACTTGGCAATCGCGGAAAGGCTTGGCAGCGTGCGTGTGGTTGTAGCGATTTCGAAAGACGAACTGAACTGCCGCTTTCGACAGCAGCACGGGCGAATGCAAAGAAATAGAATAAGAAAGGCTATAGTCGAGTTAGCCGACCAATCTATAGTTATAGCTATAGTTGTCCGATCCGAACCAATCTTGATGAAGATAGTTATAATGGTACCATACACATAATGTGTGAATTTGATCTCTCTAGCTCTAGTCGTTTTCAAGTCATGGAAATGTGAAAATAGTTTCTTACAATTTGCGGGAGTGGTGGGGGGTGTGGCAAAAATTTGAAATAAACTTGCACGGCGTACAACATAGACGGACTTTTATTTCAAAGTTGTTGGCTCTAGCTCGTGTAGTTTAGAAGATCCAGACGGACGGACAGACTGACAGACGGACATCGCTATATCGTCTCGGCTGTTGATGCTGATCAAGAATATTTATACTTTATGGGGTCGGAAAGCCTTCTTCTGCCTGTTACGCACATTTCGCTTCAGACAAACAGACCCTGTTGGGTTATCAAGCCTTTTTTGATAGCACTTAATATCAATTTTTATTCAAATTTTGATATTTACAATGTTTAATATAAAGCAACGAATTTGTGTAGTAACCGATTGAAAATTAGCAACTTCCTAGAGAAAGTGCTATACGAAACTTCTAAGCTGAAGTGCGAACGAAAAGCAACTAACGATTGTGGCTTAAGCAAAAATGCGCGAGCTGGTAAGAATATGAATGCAAGAGAACAAATGATGAATGTTATGATAACAAATATGCAAAACGATATGCGAGAAGCGCCAATGCAAGTAACAGCTGATCGATATTGCCTCGCAGGGCAATTTACAAAGATGAATAGAATTAATTTAACTTATTATTTATTGCTGAACCAAACATACCCGTTGAACTCCGAGCTTCAACAGAATCCTTTTTGGGCAGCAGACACAGCTTATTTTCATCACGCTTAGTAACGCCAACTGTGGTTTTGAAACAGCAACACGGGCGACTTCATCAGAACCTTTGGTCAATTCCATTACCCTGGCTTAGGGATACTTCAATGGAGGCAAATTCTGATCTCTGACAAGAACGTTGTCGTTGTTCTTGACATCAGGCTTCGGTGTTCTCCATTTAGCTCGCTCTTGAAGAAGATATTCCTCTCGCCATCGAGCCCAGAATATCTGCTGCAAGTAGGATACTCTCTGCCAACTGTCGAGTCGATTAAAGTTGAGGTGTGTTAGACCAGGTTCCGTAAACATGGCCGGTAGGCGGCCGACCAAAAAATGAGGCCGTGTTAACACATAAATTTTTTCTGGATCTTCTGAAATAGGAAACAATGGGCGAGAATTAATTACTGCTGCTACCTGACAAACGAGTGTCCAAAGCTCTTCGAATCCAAGAGTAGTTGATCCCACTACTCTGTAGAAATGATGCTTCGCAGTTTTGACAGCAGTTTTCCAATGAACGCCAAAGTGCGGGGAGCGGGGCGGAATGAATCTTCAATCAATGGTGTCCGCCAAGCAGAATTGAAGCACGGCATCTCGATGTTTTTCGCTTAGAAACAGATTCGTCAAGTCCAGCAGCTCGTTCTTCGCACTTGTCACACCAAATTTGTCGTGCCTTACCACGTGTGCACGTAAAGCATTTTAGGGCATTGAGAAATGCACTCGTCGAAAAATCCTTGACCAGCTCCAGGTGGACAGCTTTCGTTGCAAAACAAATGAACACACTTATGTAGCATTGTACGGGTGCCTTGTTGCGACTTTCCGGTTTGTAGAAAAATGGCACGCAGAAATCTACACCGGCTATGTCAAATGCTCGAGTTCCAACAAGTCGCTCCTTTGGCAAGTCTGCCATTATATGTTCAGTTAGTTTTTGTTATTCCGAAAGCATCGGTCGCATTTCTTCAATACACTTGATACTGTTTTCCCACTGCCAATCGGCCAGTATTGAAGTCGAATCGTGGCCAACAGTGCTCTTGGGCCAGCATGGAGATTGCGTTCATGGGCGTTGGTGATAATGGCACAAGTAATCGGATGCTGTCTGGGCAATATTATGGGATGCCGAGCCTCAATTGGTAGAGTCGACTTTTCGAGACGTTCACCGACTCGCAGGATTCCCAAAATATCCAAAAATGGATTTAACGTCTCCTTGGATTTAACGGACTTGAACGTCTAACTATGCCTTTCTGTTGCACATCCTTTATATCTTCCTAAAAAGCCGTCTTCTGAATACTACTACAAGACCAGCATGCCGAATTCGATGAATGAACTTGTAGATATAGCCAAATACACGTTGCATAGCAGGGAATGAATTCAAGTATTTGCATTTCAAGATGACGTCGAACTCAAGCTCCTTGAATAAGAGTATTTTCCATCGTGCTTCTAAGGTTGGTTTTTCCAGAAGGCAAGTTGCAGGCCAGAGGATCTGCGAGCCAATTAGAAATTCGGGACCACAGAACCAAAGTGTAGACGAACTGAGCTCAGTTGGAGTAGCTCCTCTAGAAATTATGTCAACGGGATTAACAGCCGTTGGAACATAATGCCTTTGAAAGCCTGCGGTGAGCTCCTGGAAAGCGGGTATGCGATTTGCGACGAAAATATTGAATTTTGAAGGTTCATCTCGTATCCATGACACGGTTATAAAGGAATCCGACGAACAGTGAAATGATCCTGTGAATAGCTTCATTTGCCAGACATCTACCATTAGTTTTCACAATAATAGTGCTCGACATAGCTCAAGTTTGGGTACGGTGAGAACTTTAACGGGGGCCACTCGCGATTTGGAGCATAGAAGTTTTGACTCCGGATGCTCTCCCTTCGATACCACATATATGCAGACTCCATATGCTGAAAGCTTTCATCACAAAAGCCATGAACTTCGACGTCGGCGATCGGATTTAACACCAGCCTGGGAAATGACGAGAGCTTAACGTTAGTAAATGTAATAAGGAGATCTTCCCAAGCCGTATTCAATGCGGCCGGCCAATATGTCGCTTCCATCGCTGAATTTTACAAATGACTCCTTGTCCTTTTCCGGAACCATTTCCCACACTTTCATGGCTCGAGCACCCTTTGCGGAGCTTGAAGCAACCTTTGGCGAGTAATTCTTCTGTTTGAGCTAATACTTCCAGTGCCTCCTTCACCGAAGCACCAGCAGATATGAGATCATCCACATAAAAATCTCTGAGAACCGTTTTAGAACCGACTGGAAATGGAGATTGATCATCCAGTGCTAACTGTTGCATTGTTGAAACTGCAAGAAAGGAGGCTGGCTTTGTGCCATAAGTAACGGTGTCTAATTTAAAGACGTTTATTTCAGTTTGCGGCGAATCCCGCCACAAGATGCATTGTAGGTAATTGTCTGGGTCCTCAACCCGGACGCAACGGTACATTTTGCTGATGTCACCAGTAAGTGCAACAGGAAATGTACGAAATCGTTGCAATATGTTGAATGTTGTTGGGCTGAATGACAGGCCCAGCCATTAACACCTCATTCAGCGACCATCCAGTAGTACTTGCCGCTAATCCATCAAATACGACGCGCTGCTTCATAGTGGTGCTCTCTGCTTTCAGCACGTAGTGATGAGGTGCATTGAGTTGAGGATTTCGTTGTGGTTTTCTCTCCAATGATAAAAATCTTCGAAACGCCTGCTCATAGGAATCTCCCAGTCGATCGATGCTGTGCTTCAGAGGTAGCCTACAGAATATTCACCTGTTGGGAGTCGATAGAGGGTTTTTACAGAATGGGCCTCGCAATCGAACTCTTCCTTGGACATCTTGGCCAGACTATCCGGAACACTTTCAACCTCCCAAAATCGGCGAATCAAATCATCTGTTGCATTATCAAACGACACATGCTTGACCATACGGGATACCTCCCTTGGGGTGCACCACCACCGGCCACAATCCATCCAAATCGTGTCTTTTGCAAGAGCAGCTGTCCTGATAGCAGCTTAACTTGTCCGACACATAGCAAATCATAAAACAAGCTAGCTCCAATCAATAGGTCTATGCGCTGTGGCCTATAGAACAGAGGATCAGCAAGTCTAATGTGGTTTGGGATGCTCCAGTTATCGACATCCAGTTTGGAACTCGGATGCTTGTCAGCTATGACTGGAGCGACAATTGCAGTAATTGTTGTCAAGTATTACGATGATTGCGACTGCAGCTCTAAGGTTACAGTACATCCATCCGTAGTAAAGGAAGTGTCTCCAAGGCCAGCTGCTTGATACCGAGTTTTATTTAGCTGGAGCTGTTGCGGAAATCGGGTAGTTACTAAGTGTAGCTGTGATCCAGCATCCAAAACTGCACGACAGGGAACTAAAATGCCAGCGCGATTCTTTACTAGCACAACTGCAGTGGCGACCAGAGAAGAAGAGGAGGTGACAGGCTCAGCAGCAGCATCCGGAAAATAACGAGTAGTTGCTAGTGTTGAAGAGCCTATATGTAGCAAAGAGTGATGTTTGAATCCACATGAACGACATTTTCCAGAGTTGCACGATTGTAATAGATGTCCCCTTTTTAGGCAGTTTAGGCATAGATGCAATCGTTTTGCTTCCTTTAAGCGTAGCGCAGGAGACAGATCACTGAATGGACTGCACTGATATATGCCAGGACCATGGCTGTCACAAGACACACAAGCTGCATTGCTGGAACTTGTGGCAACGTATGGTGATCGATTTTGATTGACCTTGTTGCTTTTTCCCTACTGAGATCTGGGCGCATAAAAATCCAAAGCGTGATCCACTTTCTCTGGCGTTCTGCAACGACGCTCAAAAAACGCTGCGAACTGATTCCAGGATGAAATGAAATTGATAAGTGTTAGACTCTTCCAATTTCTCCTCCCAACTTGCCTGAGAAGCGGAATCCAATTTTTGGAGTAGCGCCTGCGTCATAATGCACTCGGCAATCTGCTCCATGCTTCCCAAGCTTGTAAAAGCTCTCATATGAGCATTAACCTTGTCTGAAAATTCGCGCAATCCTCAAGCAGAACCATTATCTAGTCTTTAAAAACTCATAAGCTCAGCAATATGAGCTTGTAATACCAAGCGAGGGTTACCAAACATTTTACGAAGCAAATCCAAAGCTTTGACTTAATTTGCATCCGAAATCTCCAATGACCGAATGGTGCCAAGAGCAAAATCCTTTAAACATAGCCGCAAATGCTGCAACTTCTCGATGTTAGTAAGAGCCTTATGATTGCCGATTACTGTTGAGAACATTGAGTAAAAGTCTGCCCACTCTGTACAACCACCGGAGAATGTTGCTCCATCATGTACAAAGGTAGAGCAATGTTGCGCTTGGCTACTTCAGATCGAACTGATGTCTCCAATGTAGTTGAAAGGCCATCAAATGACAATCGCAACTCACTGCCCATCTCATAGAAATCCAGCTCCTCTAAACTAATTTGACTTTCTTTAAATGATAAGGATAGTCCATCTGGAAAATCGAAAAACAAATATATTTAACTACGTTAAATAAAACAAATTGCAATTCCGTAAAACAACAACTTATTGAGACTGGCAAACGCGGAGAGGTTGGCGGTATGGTAATGCGAAACGTACAAAATCAACTGCCAGCCGCTCGCGACAGCTGCATTGCCGAAACCAAGAACTTACTCGCTAGCTTAAATATAAGAGATTTGCTTACATATCTAGACAATTCAATAATTCCATTTGACTTCTTATACTAACAATTCATCATACTTCTTATACTAATAATTTCAATGCTTTCTTAAACTACCTAACTATGCTTATGAACTAACACCGGCCACCTTGAAGGGATCGCCTTCAATCTAATGGAAGCCTGGCTAGTTTCGCGATTGGACGCTTGAACAAGCCAATGCCCGTTTTAACGTCGGCGACCCTAATTCGCCCGTCGTCTCCTGTGGTTACTTCCACGACGCGGCCCATTGTCCACCGTTGGGGAGGCGTGTTGTCCTCGTGGACCACGACGAGATCCCCAATCTGTATGTTGTCGAGCGCCTCCTTCCATTTCCTTCGCTGCTGAAGACTGTGGACGTAGTCCTTCGACCACGCTTGCCAGAAGCGCTGTCTGAGCGTGGACAGCAGCTGCCACCTGCGAGAGCACGAAATTTCGCTGTTTCGTGTGGCCCGCTCGAACCCTTGCGGCAGCGAACGAAGCGGCTGTCCGATGAGGAAATGGCCTGGGGTGAGCGCCTCTCCGTCGCTGGGATCGCTGCCCAGCGATGTCAGCGGCCGTGAATTTAATATTGCCTCCACGTCGGCCAGGTGACCTCGGACCTCGGCCTCGGTGAGCGACGCGCTGGCGATCTGCCGCATTAACAGATGCTTTGCCGACTTCACTGCTGCTTCCCACAGTCCTCCCAAGTGTGGCGCTCTCGGAGGTATGAACCTCCACTCCATCCCTCGCTCCGCTGCAAATAGCTGCAGCCTGCCCTGCTGCCGATCGAAGGCATCCTGAAACTCCCTTAGGAGGTTGCTCGTCCCCACGAAGTTGGTCGCATTGTCCGAGTATAACCGGACGGGAATGCCATGTCGCGCGATGAAGCTGTTCAAAGTACAGAGAAAGGCATTAGTGGATAAGTTTGCTACAAATTCCAGGTGAACAGCCTTCGAAGCAAAACAAACAAACACGGCAATATACATTTTTATAGAGGCTCGTCCTCTAATTCGAAGCGAAACATTTACTGGGCCACAAAAGTCTACCCCACAAACGTTGAATGGCCGAACCGCGAAAAATCGGTCAACCGGCAAATTCCCCATAATTTGCTCCATTAACTTCGGTTTATATCTGAAGCAATGCATTGCTTCAATCCATTGCAATGGACGCATTTCCGCACTGTCTGAGTGCATTCTCTTCGAGCATTCACTAGCCAAATCCTTTGCCTGAGTAATGCAATCATCGTCTTTGCTCCTGCATGACAATTACCGATGTGCAACTCTCTCAAATACAGTTGCACAAGCAAACAATTTTTTGGCATTAGGACTGGAAACTTGGCATCATAATCTAATGGCGCGTTCAACAGTCTGCCCCCTACTCGTATCAACGACATTCTCCGTCCAAACTCGTCTGACTTATGGATGAACGGAGTCAGTGATTGCAAACTCGGTTGCACCATGCTACCCTTTTTGAGCCTATCGAATTCAACTTTGAACTCTGTTCGCTGAACTAGTTCTAGCAGTTTCATAAATGCGAAATTCAATTCCTTTGGGCCTAGTTCGACAGTATGTGTTTCTCGGTTTGACTTGGACACAAATCTGTACATGTACGCAACTTTTCGAACCATTTTGCGACATGACGAAAACCGGGACACGAAATCAGCTAACCAGCTCGAGCTGTTAACCAAACAGATGAGTGCTGACTTTTTACACTCACTCTCTTTTAACTCCTTAGGTATATTGAAGTGTTCATTGTGAGGCCATTGTTCTTTATCCTTGCAGAGAAATGGCGGGCCTTCAAACCAAATTGACTGTAACAGTTCATGAACGTCACACCCTCTCGACGCCAAATCAGCTGGATTACTTGACGTTGGTACATGTCTCCAAGATACATTCTGTGTCATCTCTTGGATGCCTGACACTCGATTGGCCACGAATGTTGCTAATGTTGAAGGGGAAATATTTATCCAATGTAGTGTGATCTCTGAATCAGTCCAGAAATTCACACTTTCGATTCGACAGCGGTCCAGTATATGCTTTATGCTAACATGCTAACATATACGCTGCACACAGTTCAAGTCTGGGAATGGACTTGGTTCTAAGTGGAGCGACTTTTGCCTTTGCCGTTAGCAATCGGCAGACGGTTTCCATACTGTCGTTAGCCCGAATGTAGATGCAGCACCCGTACGCTTGACTGGATTTGTCCGCAAATCCGTGCACTTGTATGCTTGTATCCGAGCTGGCGTAAGTGTACCTGGGAATTTGAACTCTATATTTCAAGGAGATTCTCCTTGAACTTATCCCATCTGCTATGCATTTCCATGGGCACTGTATCGTCCCACGGCAATTGCATGCGCCACATCTCTTGAAGCAGAATTCTTGCCCTTATGCTTAACTTGGTGAAACTATCATTACTGGAAAGTATCCAATCTTGGTGTCCACCTCGTGCAAAGCGTTTTCGTCGAATCGGCATCATTGAAACTCAAAAGTGTCCTGTCGACAGTTTGTGTACGCTGTCCTGAAAACTTTGTTCACACGCAAGGTGCTCTGCCGAATATTTTTTCAATCCATTCACCTCTGGGATCGCTTCCAGTTCCCAGAATCTGTCTACGAGCGCCTTCAGTCGCCCATCTTCTTCAGGCTGCATTACCGCGCAGCATACAGGGCTTTGGGTACGCATTTTCTTGCATCGCCCGGATGCTACCCAACCGAACAGCGTCTTTTGCAGTAATGGACCATTTTCTGCCAATCTAATTTGCCCAGTGCACAATAAATCGAAAAAGGAATCTGCTCCCAGCAGCAGATCGATTCGCTGAGGTTTATGGAATTCGGGGACAGCCAATTCTATGTTTAATGGAATTTTCCACCGACTAACCGGAAGATCATAGTCAGGCCGCCTACTTGAAATCGATTTCAGAACCCAAAATTCGGCGCCGAACGGATGTGTAGAGACACGAGAAAACACTACTGTCGATACTTCGCATTTCGCTACAAGGCTTGACTGTCCAACCGACGTAACGGTCAAGGACTTGCTCTTGCGTTGAAGCCGCAAGGCTTGAGCCAGACTTTCAGTCATAAAGTTAACTTGTGAACCTGTATCTAATAAAGCTCTAGCGTTTCGAGTCTGACCGAACCTATCTTTCACTGTCACAAGGGCAGTTGCCAGGAGCACCTGATCAACTTCGCTAGCCACATGATTGACTTGGGCAGGAAGAGCAGACACTTGTGGTTCTGCGGGTGCGTATTTGTGCAGGAGAGTGTTTTGTGGGCGAGAACATACTCTGCACTTTGACGCAGCGCAGTTGGATACCCTGTGCCCTGAGTGCAAACAATTTATGCAGAGTTGACTAGATTTCCCGAAATTGAACCTTTCGTCAACTGGCAGTGCTCCGAACCCTTGGCAGTTTCCAATTGTATGATTGGCACTGCAAAAATTGCATTGGGGTTCAACTTCCTTCTCGACATTCGTGCACGCAAATGACGATTTCTTTGCGTGTTTTATGTCGGTTTTCTGCTTCATCCTGAACTTCGAACTCTCTTCGACAGATAAGTGCTGATATCGCCTGTTCAAAGCCGCGACACAATCGATACATTTTGGCAATGTGTTATAGTCAAGCTGCTCCTCATACTTCGATTTCGTATGAGGATCTACCTTTGACATGACTATGTGTATTAGAATTGCGTTAGCGAAATCCTGTTAATTTCCAACGGACACTAGCGAATTAAAAATTGCCGATACAGAGTCCACCATCGTGCGAATTCCAATTGCCAATTGATATTTGTTGTCGTACACTCTACTTAGGCTCTCTAATGCCTTTGGGTAATTTGCATCAGACACCTGGAAAGCTCTGATGGTACCCAACGCCTCATCTGATAAGCACGATATCAAATAGTTGAACTTTTCAATGTTTGATAGCGAGCGATCAGAATCTACCAAACTATTAAACAGACCGATAAACTGCCTATATTCTGAATGTTTACCACTGAATTCAGGCAATTTAAGTTTGGGCAGGTGGGAATGGTGAGATACTGGAGGTACGTTTTCGGACGCGTGGTACGCGCTAAGGGCAGACATGTAAGATGATCGGGCCAGAATACACGTTTCCTCCAGCATTGCGCAGCTAGTATTGTCAGGATCTATTGCATCGATCTCTGACTGAAGGTCCATGGCTTTAGAAATGTACGAATTCAGAATGTCTAGCCGGCACTGAATCTCAAATGTGCTTGGCTTCACCATTTTATTAACGAGTGAACTCCGTTGTCTCTCGATGTCGCTCTCTACTTTTTCTAATTTTACGAATAATTGGCTTAAACGAGCACTGAGACAAGTTTCCTCGCCAACCAGAACGGTATCACTCGGATCCGATTTATGCGCCATATTAAAAACTTTTTTTTTTTTTTAAATGTGGATCTATTTAAGTGCACGTAAGTGTACTACCTCAAGAAAATCAGCTAATCAAGAAGCGAATGAGCGAAGATAATCATATGATTAAAGATAATCAACTGATTACAGATAGTTGACCGATAATACGAGCGAAGATAATCAGATGATTAAAGATAATCAACTGATTAAAGATAGTTAGCCGATCAACACCGTTGGCTAACAAAGATAATCAGAAAAATTAAATTAATCAGCTGACTAAGTAGACTGCCTTCTCGAATCACAGAGATAAGAGAAGCAGCGCGTATGCAGATATGCGCTGGCAGCAACAATAAACAATTAAACACTCGAACTCACAAGCGACTGCGTAACGATAATCACCCAATTAGCGATATTCGGCTGATTATAGTTAAACAGGCGTGGACTGCGCTCTGTGCAAACAACAACAACACACGTATATGTAGGCGAACGATTTGCCAATAACAACTATACGAAAGTGCAGCCGCTCAGCGTACATATGTATGTATTTCTGTTAGCGCTGATGTGTAAGCATAAGCAGCGCTGGCGCAAGCAAAACGAAAAAACGAATAAGTAAAGTAAAACAACGCAAGTTAAACTCCACCAACTGTATGCATATACCTGCTAACCGCGCTTTTGCTTATGTGCAAGAACTGAAGCGAAACGTAAGAAGCAAAGATCAAAAGGTCATTAGACATAAAAAGAAAAGAATGGTTATTGATTTCAGGAAACCAAATCAGAAAACCATCAGCGATAAATATCCAATATCCGCAATCTTAACAATACTGTCGAAAATGGGTGAAGCCCAATTTTACACAACTTTGGACCTCAAGTCAGGTTTCCATCAAATCGAGTTAGCGGAAAGGGACAGAGAAAAAATCGCATTTCCATAAATAATGGAAAATCGACATCCATTCGGTCTAAAAAAATGACCAAATATGAATTTATATGAATCACTTTTGCGTTGACCAAGCAATCTTAATAAATCTCACACAGAATATGTTTGTCAATAATATAAACACTCTGACCAATTCATCGAAATCGGGGGACTATATCGTATAGCTCCCATAGGGACGATCGGTCTGAATAACGCTCTAAGTATGAACTTTTATGAAAATTAGTTCCCAAGCCATCTGAATTAAACTCATTAGGATCGATTGCCTAAACGATGGTACTATTATTATTACAATACCCATTGTTAATAATATTATAATACTGAGTAACGGGTATCCCAAAGTCGCGAGGCGACTATAGCATTCTTTCTTGTTAATATTTTGTACTTGAATGATCTGTTAATAACATATTGAATTCATCATGTTGCATATATGTGTATAGGTGTGATCGTTAACTTCTTTTCTGTAGAAAGCGAAAAGGTGGTTCCAGCGTTTTTGAGCTTGCTTCGGCTAGCAGAAGATAATGCATTGTCCATCCAATTTAAGCGATTAGACTACACGGTTGAACGATCTCATACTTGCTGTAAATTCGCTTAAGCATAAAATTATACAGCGAACGATGACGTGGATACATTAAATGAGGATGATTTTCAGCAACATTCGGGTAAAACTCTATACCTAGGATATGACTGGAAAAGAAATAAAGTTGTGTGATATAGAGGCTTTGGAAGAGAAGCAAAAAAAAAGTCTTGCAAGAACTTTGCTATGGACTTGACAAGACAGTTGATAAGAGGTACATAATTTTTCGTCTGAATATTTTTTATTATACTTTGCAAGAGAGAGTATATTGGGTTTGAGAAAAGTATGTAACAGGCAGAAGGAGGCGTAGCAGACCCCATAAAGTATATATATTCTTGATCAGCATCACAAGCCGAGTCGATATAGCCATGTCCGTCTGTATGAACAAACAGATTTCAGAGATGGTAAGAGCTACAAGTTTGAATTTGGTCAGTATCGACTCGATATTTAGTCAGTCAATACAAGAATGTTTTTTTTTTTGACGCCACGCCCCGTTCGCCCACAATGAGCAAAGCACCTCGCAAACAATTGATGTTTTAGCCGAATATCTCAGTAACTATGGCACTTAGGAATACCAATTTTGGTAGGCAAGTTTCTTGAGACAACACAAATGGAATGTCGTTTTTTGGCTGAAACGCCCCCTTTTCTTAAAATAATTAAAACAACTTTCAAGTTTTCAGACCATTTTTAGGACATTCTTCTTATCGTACGGTATTGTTATTTAAGATTCGTTTGGAGACAAAATCTATTAAAGTATCCTGAAAGTTGCATATAAATCGGACAATAAACAAAAAAGCTATACACGCAACAAAGTTTATAATTAAACGCCTTGTTACTGCATGTGTGCAAGCGAGACAGAAGCATACAAGCATAGGAACGAACGTTTTCGCTGCTCGTGTAGCGGCAGCGCTGCCATTGAATGCTGGCAGTGCCGACCAATTGAATATTTATTACATATACACACATACATATGTGCGTGTATACATATAATTTCAAATGTATATGTGCATGCATGCAAACAGATGCTTTTGTTTGAACGTATTTTACTGCAAATACTATATATATAATTGGCATAAACACCGCTAACGGGGTATAGCCTGATGGACAATTTGCCTCCACGCTCCTCTGTCCTGTGCGCGACTCCGCCAGTTGGTGACACCGTATGTCGCCAGAATGGTCTCCACCTGGTCCCTCCAACGTGCGCGTGGTCTTCCTCTTCTACGTTGTCCGCCAACCACCGTATCGAAAACTGATCGAGCTGGAGTTGTATCCTCCATACGGGCAATGTGACCAAGCCAGCGAAGACGCTGAATGTTAACTCGCGTAGCTATGTCCACATCCCCGTATAGCTCATACAGCTCGTCGTTCCATCTAATACGGTACGTTCCGCCAACGCAAACAGGTCCGAAGATCTTGCGTAGGATCTTTCTCTCGAAGACACCAAGAGCAGCTGCATCCGACTGCGTCACTGTCCAGGCTTCCGCACCATAAAGAAGCACTGGAATGATGAGTGCCTTGTATAGTGTGATCTTCGTCTTTCGAGAGAGAGCTCTGTTGTTCATTTGCCTACTGAGCCCAAAGTAGCTCCTGTTAGCAAGTGTGATCCTCCGCTTGATCTCCAGGCTGACATCGTTTTTGCTGGTCACTGCAGTTCCTAGGTAGACAAAGTCCTTGACGGACTCAAAGTCATAGTCTCCAGCAGTAAGATGTGAGTCAAGACGCCGCGACTCTCTATTACTGCACACCATAAACTTTGTTTTGCCCATATTCACTGCTAGTCCAACTCTAGCTGATTCTCTTTCAATAGCTCCAAAAGCCGCAGTAACATCACGCTTGGTTCGACCAATGATATCAATATCATCAGCGTAGCCAAGGAGCTGGACACATTTGTTTCCCAGAATTGTGCCCATCCGATGTACTTCAGCCTTTCTTATGATACTCTCCATCAGCAGATTGAAGAGCACACAAGACAGCGAGTCGCCTTGTCTGAGACCCCGCTTGGTATTAAAGGTTTCGGAATGGTCACTTCCTACCTTTACAGAGCTGATGGTGTTGCTCAATGTCATACTACAAAGCCGTACTAGCTTTGCAGGAATACCAAGCTCAGACATGGTGGCGAACAGGCGCCCTCGCCGCGGGCTATCAAAAGCAGCTTTGAAATCGACAAACAGATGGTAGGTGTCGATTTGGTTCTCGTACGCTTTTTTCCAGGATTTGGCGCAGTGTGAAGATCTGGTCAACTGTGGACCGACCAGGGCGAAAGCCGCATTGATATGGTCCGATCAATGCTTCAGCATGCGGCTTAAGTCTCTCACACATTACGCTCGTGAGAACCTTGTATGCGACGGGAAGAAGGCTGATGCCACGATAGTTGGTGCGTTGTGTCGCATCACCCTTCTTCAGAATGGGGCAGATCATACTGAGGTTCCAATCATTGGGCATACTTTCCGCTAGCCATACGTTGCAAATGAGCTGGTGCATGCACCCTACCAACTCATCGCCTCCAGTCTTAAACAACTCAGCCGGGAGACCGTCCGCTCCCGCGGCTTTATTGTTTTTAAGGCGCTTAATGGCGACCTCGACTTCCGTATAGCTAGGGATGGGAACTTCAACACCATCATCTCTGATTGGGGTTAGTGGATCTTCTTCGTCGGACTCCTGGTTGTCTCCAGCCAAAAGACCTTCAAAGTGATCCCTCCATAACCTCAGTACGATCCCTGCATCTGTGACAAGATTTCCATCATCATTCCTGCAGGCAAGAGATCCAGACTTATACCCTTGAGTCATGCGTTTGACTCTCCGGTAGAAATCACGGGCATCATTCCTGCTCCTGCTGTTCTCCAACTTCTCACTCTCAAGCCTTTCCATCTCCTGTTTCTTCTTCCTGAAAAGGCGCTTCTCTTCTCGTCTCCGCATCCTATAAATATCTACCACTGCTCGTGTGGCTCCTGCTTGCAGCGTTCGTCTGTATGCGGCGTCTTTTGCAGCAGTCGCTTCCCGACACTCCTGGTCATACCATGGATTCCGTTTTGGAGGACGTAGGAATCCAAGGGTTTCCACAGCAGCAGTGTTGATGGCAGTAGATATGCACGTCCACATATCTGAACTATTTATAGGAGTTGGAGAGAGCTGGCCGAGGCGGCCTGAGAGTCGAGTGGAGAAGGCATCCCTGTGCTGTTGTGATTGCAGCTTTCCGATGTCAAGCTTTCTTTGCAAACCTTGACGTGAGATTTTCGCGACACACAGTCGTGCGCGAACCTTGGCTGCGACAAGGTAGTGGTCGGAGTCGATGTTAGGACCCCGACACGATCTCACATCAAGGATGCTAGACGCATGCCTTGCATCGATCACAACATGATCAATCTGGTTGTAAGTCAGACGATCAGGTGACAGCCAGGTTGCTTTGTGGATGTCGAGATGACGGAATCTTGAACTACTAACTATCATATTGTGCGCAGCAGCAAAGCCTATAAGTCTAAGCCCGTTTTCCGAGGTAGACTCATGTAAGCTATGCTGTCCGACGGTTGCTCCAAAGATGCCCTCACGCCCGATTTTGGCATTAAAATCTCCAAGGAGGATCTTAACGTCATGTGACGGGCAGCGGCTATACGCTCGGTCTAGCTCTGTATAGAAAGCATCCTTGGTAGCGTCGTCCTTCTCCTCCGTCGGGGCGTGCGCACAGATAAGGCTGATGTTGAAGAATTTGGCAGCTACTCGGATCGTCGCAAGTCTCTCGTTCACAGGTGTAAACTGTGAGACTCGGTGCCGTAACCTGACTCCTACGACGAATCCACAACCAAACTCATGCCTATCTGTATGACAGCTGTAGTAAATGTCACAATCCTTGTTCTTCCTGCATCCCTTTCCTTTCCATCGCATTTCCTGAATAGCTGTAATGTCAGCCTTCAAGTTCCTGAGAGTATCCACCAGTTGTTGGGTGGCACCGGGTCTGTACAGTGTCCGTACATTCCAAGTGCATACTCTCAAATCATTGTCCTTATTGTATTTGCCGTGGTCGTCAACGTTATTCGGGTATCTATCCGAGGCTCCTC
Source organism: Drosophila cardini (assembly GCA_018903735.1). Taxonomy (NCBI): domain Eukaryota; kingdom Metazoa; phylum Arthropoda; class Insecta; order Diptera; family Drosophilidae; genus Drosophila; species Drosophila cardini. The sequence goes on from JAEIGM010000087.1 coordinate 134,947, forward strand.
TTACATCCTTCACTGAAGTTGCTTTTTTCCATGGGTGGATATCAAGTCCTACGCCACAACCTAATTTAAGGATTAGGATCCCGCCGCACACTTTGGTTTATAACTCAGCGGGTGCTAAGTTACAATCCAGGAGAAACCACGTGGAGGTAGTGAGTCGACTTGAAGAGAGCAGGGACAAGGATCACACTGGCGCCCACCAAGTTGGACGCAATCAGGAGCTTTGCCTTGTGTACTTTCCCCCTTTCCCCCACTGCAAATACTATCAATTGATATTCTCGGATACCGATTTTATTAAAATGATCGGAAATAAAATGGAGAGAGTATTCCACGGTCGGGCGTGCTCGACTGTACTTTTCTTTTGTTTTATATAAAATATTGGTAATGACATGGAAGCAGTGTGACGACACGGTCAGGTTTTGAGCTGAATTGGTCAAGTACCGGGATTCACCAGTTTCACTCACGAAATGGTTTCGTTTGCTTTGTAAATATTGTCCTTGCCGTGGTCAAATGCCGAAGTACAGCGAGTTTTTAGCTAAGTCAATTAGGTGAAGAATTAATTGGAAATCGGATGAAAGTGGACACTTTAAATGCTATTTTGAACTTAAGGTACATAAAATAAATTTTTTCAAATTGCAGATACGGATTGCACCGAAAAATAAATGTTGTTTTAACTATGATGTTCCACCCAACCTCTTAAATCCGAAACGAAAGAGGGAATATTACCCAAGTGAAGACAACGAATCATTTGAAGTAATTAAATTTAAATAATTTAATAATACAATTAATAAATATAATGAATAATTTACAAGTAATGAAAAAATTTATGTCTTTTTTTTAAACTTTTTTTTTGAAGGATTCTGCTTATTCTCTACCAAAACAAGTAAGAAAGGCTACAGTCGAGAGAGCCGACTGTAAAAGACCCCGTACTCACAGAAGTGCGCATTTTCCATACGAAAAAGAAGAAAAGTGGAGTGATTCACATTTTGTATACATACATATTTATATACAAATGTATGTAAATATATACACAATTAAATGCACAATTGCCTTACTTGGCTTATTTTAACAAGTAAGAAAGGCTACAGTCGAGAGAGCCGACTGTAAAAGACCCCGTACTCACAGAAGTGCGCATTTTCCATACGAAAAAGAAGAAAAGTGGAGTGATTCACATTTTGTATACATACATATTTATATACAAATGTATGTAAATATATACACAATTAAATGCACAATTGCCTTACTTGGCTTATTTTAAAAATAAGCCATGTCTTACAATTTGAAATTATTATTTTACAATTCTAAATTATTATTTTAAATTTAAATTGAAATAAAAAAAAAAACAATAATTAAAATAATTCCCTGACGGAACTCGAACCTCGGACTTCACGCACACGCGTCAGAGCCCTAACAGCTGCTCCACGCCCCTCCTTTAAAAGCGCTTGACTATCTGCATTTACATATAATATTTTTTTTGTTATTTTGTTATATAACAAAAATTAATAAAATGTCCCTGACGGCGCTCGAACCCTTGATCCCGGGTTAACATACAAGTGCGAAGAATTAGATCAGGCATCTTTACTACTTAGACCACACTCCGCTTTGAAGTTTATGTAAATAATTAAAATTTAAAAAGTAAACAAATAGCATATTTTACTGACTGGATTCGAACCCGGTACCTCGGTCTTACAAACACGTACGAAGCGCTCATCTCTACTACCTAGACTACGCTCCTTATTGAAGTTGCAGTAGCTAAACGTGGAGTTAAATTTTTTATTGCAAGCAAGTGTAAACAAACAATTTATTCATAAAATTCAGCATTTTTGATTAATTTGTTTTATATGTTGTTGTTGTCCGATTTGGACCAAATTTGGTGAGGATATTTTTAATAATAATACACACATCCTCTGTGAGTTTGGTTGCGATCGCTCAACCAACACTACATGTCTTCATACAAATTTTTAAACCCCGTACTCTAAAAAAGAGTAGAGGGGTCTATTAGGTTTGTCTGTAGCGAAATGTGCGTAACAGGCAGAAGGAGGCTTTTCCGACCCCATAAAGTATATATATTCTTGATCAGCATCAACAGCCGAGACGATATAGCGATGTCCGTCTGTCCGTCCGTCCGTATGAACACCTGGATCTTTTAAACTACAAAAGCTAGAGCCACCAAATTTGGAATGAAAGTCCGTTTGCTTCGCGAGCAGATCAAGTTTATTTCAAATCTTTGCCACGCCCCTTACCGCCCCCGGAAATTGTAAAAAACTATGGTCACCTCGGAAAAAATTGATGTTTTAAGCAAATATCTCAGTAACTATAGCACTTAGGAATACCATTTTTGGTATGTAAGTTGCTAGAGACAGCATAAATGCATTGTCATTAAAATTTTTGGACTGCCACGCCCCGTTTTCCCACAAGAATGAAATAATTTTCAAACTTCAATGCCATTTTTAAGGCATTTGCACTTATCGTACGGTATTGTAATTTCAAATTCGTTTGGAGACAAAGTATCACAAACTAACCTGAAAGTTGCATACAAATCGGACAATAAACAAAAGAGCTAGACACGTTACAAAGTTAACAATTGAACGCAATGTCAATGCATGTGTGCAAGCGAGACAGAAGCATATAAACATGTGAGCGAACGTTTTCGCTGCTTGTGTAGCGACTGCACTGCTTGCGGACGATGCACGCACATGTATGCATACGATACGATTTATCATATATCGATATTCAATACCATAGTAATTATAATTGCGATATTTGATTTGATGTGATATTTTAATTAATATCGATATCGGCATTTTCTTGGCGATTTGCATCCCTATTACAAACTGATGATTTTGTTTCAAAGTGTTTTATTGCAAATACTATGAGTACGGGGTCTTTTACAGTCGGCTAGCTCGACTGTAGCCTTTCTTACTTGTTTTATTTTTGACCGGTTTGTCCTATGGGAGCTATAGCCTATAGTTGTCCGATCCGGGTCAAACTTGGTGAGGATAGTTATATTGGTACCATACACATAATGTGTGAATTTGGTCTCTCTAGCTCTAGTCGTTTTCAAGTTATGGTCATGTGAAAATAGTTTTTTACAATTTGCGGGGGCGGTAGGGGGCGTGGCAAAAATTTGAAATAAACTTAACCTGCCTGACATATAGACGGACTTTCATTCCAAATTTGGCTGCTCTAGCTTTTGTAGTTTAGAAGATCCAGGTGTTCATACGGACGGACAGACAGACAGACGGACAGACGGACATCGCTATATCGACTCGGCTGTTGATGCTGATCAAGAATATATATACTTTATGGGGTCGGCCACGCCTCCTTCTGCCTGTTACGCACATTTCGCTTCAGACAAACTTAATAGACCCCTCTACTCTTTTTTAGAGTACGGGGTCTAAAAATAAGCCATGTCTTACAATTTGAAATTATTATTTTACAATTCTAAATTATTATTTTAAATTTAAATTGAAATAAAAAAAAAACAATAATTAAAATAATTCCCTGACGGAACTCGAACCTCGGACTTCACGCACACGCGTCAGAGCCCTAACAGCTGCTCCACGCCCCTCCTTTTAAAAGCGCTTGACTATCTGCATTTACATATAATATTTTTTTGTTATTTTGTTATATAACAAAAATTAATAAAATGTCCCTGACGGCGCTCGAACCCTTGATCCCGGGTTCACATACAAGTGCGAAGAATTAGATCAGGCATCTTTACTACTTAGACCACACTCCGCTTTGAAGTTTATGTAAATAATTAAAATTTAAAAAGTAAACAAATAGCATATTTTACTGACTGGATTCGAACCCGGTACCTCGGTCTTACAAACACGTACGAAGCGCTCATCTCTACTACCTAGACTACGCTCCTTATTGAAGTTGCAGTAGCTAAACGTGGAGTTAAATTTTTTATTGCAAGCAAGTGTAAACAAACAATTTATTCATAAAATTCAGCATTTTTGATTAATTTGTTTTATATGTTGTTGTTGTCCGATTTGGACCAAATTTGGTGAGGATATTTTTAATAATAATACACACATCCTCTGTGAGTTTGGTTGCGATCGCTCAACCAACACTACATGTCTTCATACAAATTTTTAAACCCCGTACTCTAAAAAAGAGTAGAGGGGTCTATTAGGTTTGTCTGTAGCGAAATGTGCGTAACAGGCAGAAGGAGGCTTTTCCGACCCCATAAAGTATATATATTCTTGATCAGCATCAACAGCCGAGACGATATAGCGATGTCCGTCTGTCCGTCCGTCCGTATGAACACCTGGATCTTTTAAACTACAAAAGCTAGAGCCACCAAATTTGGAATGAAAGTCCGTTTGCTTCGCGAGCAGATCAAGTTTATTTCAAATCTTTGCCACGCCCCTTACCGCCCCCCGGAAATTGTAAAAAACTATGGTCACCTCGGAAAAAATTGATGTTTTAAGCAAATATCTCAGTAACTATAGCACTTAGGAATACCATTTTTGGTATGTAAGTTGCTAGAGACAGCATAAATGCATTGTCATTAAAATTTTTGGACTGCCACGCCCCGTTTTCCCACAAGAATGAAATAATTTTCAAACTTCAATGCCATTTTTAAGGCATTTGCACTTATCGTACGGTATTGTAATTTCAAATTCGTTTGGAGACAAAGTATCACAAACTAACCTGAAAGTTGCATACAAATCGGACAATAAACAAAAGAGCTAGACACGTTACAAAGTTAACAATTGAACGCAATGTCAATGTATGTGTGCAAGCGAGACAGAAGCATATAAACATGTGAGCGAACGTTTTCGCTGCTTGTGTAGCGACTGCACTGCTTGCGGACGATGCACGCACATGTATGCATACGATACGATTTATCATATATCGATATTCAATACCATAGTAATTATAATTGCGATATTTGATTTGATGTGATATTTTAATTAATATCGATATCGGCATTTTCTTGGCGATTTGCATCCCTATTACAAACTGATGATTTTGTTTCAAAGTGTTTTATTGCAAATACTATGAGTACGGGGTCTTTTACAGTCGGCTAGCTCGACTGTAGCCTTTCTTACTTGTTTTATTTTTGACCGGTTTGTCCTATGGGAGCTATAGCCTATAGTTGTCCGATCCGGGTCAAACTTGGTGAGGATAGTTATATTGGTACCATACACATAATGTGTGAATTTGGTCTCTCTAGCTCTAGTCGTTTTCAAGTTATGGTCATGTGAAAATAGTTTTTTACAATTTGCGGGGGCGGTAGGGGGCGTGGCAAAAATTTGAAATAAACTTAACCTGCCTGACATATAGACGGACTTTCATTCCAAATTTGGCTGCTCTAGCTTTTGTAGTTTAGAAGATCCAGGTGTTCATACGGACGGACAGACAGACAGACGGACAGACGGACATCGCTATATCGACTCGGCTGTTGATGCTGATCAAAAATATAGAATATATATACTTTATGGGGTCGGCCACGCCTCCTTCTGCCTGTTACGCACATTTCGCTTCAGACAAACTTAATAGACCCCTCTACTCTTTTTTAGAGTACGGGGGTCTAAAAATAAGCCATGTCTTACAATTTGAAATTATTATTTTACAATTCTAAATTATTATTTTAAATTTAAATTGAAATAAAAAAAAAAACAATAATTAAAATAATTCCCTGACGGAACTCGAACCTCGGACTTCACGCACACGCGTCAGAGCCCTAACAGCTGCTCCACGCCCCCTCCTTTAAAAGCGCTTGACTATCTGCATTTACATATAATATTTTTTTGTTATTTTGTTATATAACAAAAATTAATAAAATGTCCCTGACGGCGCTCGAACCCTTGATTCCGGGTTCACATACAAGTGCGAAGAATTAGATCAGGCATCTTTACTACTTAGACCACACTCCGCTTTGAAGTTTATGTAAATAATTAAAATTTAAAAAGTAAACAAATAGCATATTTTACTGACTGGATTCGAACCCGGTACCTCGGTCTTACAAACACGTACGAAGCGCTCATCTCTACTACCTAGACTACGCTCCTTATTGAAGTTGCAGTAGCTAAACGTGGAGTTAAATTTTTTTATTGCAAGCAAGTGTAAACAAACAATTTATTCATAAAATTCAGCATTTTTGATTAATTTGTTTTATATGTTGTTGTTGTCCGATTTGGACCAAATTTGGTGAGGATATTTTTAATAATAATACACACATCCTCTGTGAGTTTGGTTGCGATCGCTCAACCAACACTACATGTCTTCATACAAATTTTTAAACCCCGTACTCTAAAAAAGAGTAGAGGGGTCTATTAGGTTTGTCTGTAGCGAAATGTGCGTAACAGGCAGAAGGAGGCTTTTCCGACCCCATAAAGTATATATATTCTTGATCAGCATCAACAGCCGAGACGATATAGCGATTTCCGTCTGTCCGTCCGTCCGTATGAACACCTGGATCTTTTAAACTACAAAAGCTAGAGCCACCAAATTTGGAATGAAAGTCCGTTTGCTTCGCGAGCAGATCAAGTTTATTTCAAATCTTTGCCACGCCCCTTACCGCCCCCGGAAATTGTAAAAAACTATGGTCACCTCGGAAAAAATTGATGTTTTAAGCAAATATCTCAGTAACTATAGCACTTAGGAATACCATTTTTGGTATGTAAGTTGCTAGAGACAGCATAAATGCATTGTCATTAAAATTTTTGGACTGCCACGCCCCGTTTTCCCACAAGAATGAAATAATTTTCAAACTTCAATGCCATTTTTAAGGCATTTGCACTTATCGTACGGTATTGTAATTTCAAATTCGTTTGGAGACAAAGTATCACAAACTAACCTGAAAGTTGCATACAAATCGGACAATAAACAAAAGAGCTAGACACGTTACAAAGTTAACAATTGAACGCAATGTCAATGCATGTGTGCAAGCGAGACAGAAGCATATAAACATGTGAGCGAACGTTTTCGCTGCTTGTGTAGCGACTGCACTGCTTGCGGACGATGCACGCACATGTATGCATACGATACGATTTATCATATATCGATATTCAATACCATAGTAATTATAATTGCGATATTTGATTTGATGTGATATTTTAATTAATATCGATATCGGCATTTTCTTGGCGATTTGCATCCCTATTACAAACTGATGATTTTGTTTCAAAGTGCAAATACTATGAGTACGGGGTCTTTTACAGTCGGCTAGCTCGACTGTAGCCTTTCTTACTTGTTTTATTTTTGACCGGTTTGTCCTATGGGAGCTATAGCCTATAGTTGTCCGATCCGGGTCAAACTTGGTGAGGATAGTTATATTGGTACCATACACATAATGTGTGAATTTGGTCTCTCTAGCTCTAGTCGTTTTCAAGTTATGGTCATGTGAAAATAGTTTTTTACAATTTGCGGGGCGGTAGGGGGCGTGGCAAAAATTTGAAATAAACTTAACCTGCCTGACATATAGACGGACTTTCATTCCAAATTTGGCTGCTCTAGCTTTTGTAGTTTAGAAGATCCAGGTGTTCATACGGACGGACAGACAGACAGACGGACAGACGGACATCGCTATATCGACTCGGCTGTTGATGCTGATCAAGAATATATATACTTTATGGGGTCGGCCACGCCTCCTTCTGCCTGTTACGCACATTTCGCTTCAGACAAACTTAATAGACCCCTCTACTCTTTTTTAGAGTACGGGGTCTAAAAAAAAATGGTATCACTACTAAGGAACTGAACGACCGAAATAGAATGGGATCAAAGCGAAAGAACTGAAAGGCCGATAAGTTCGTTCGTTTAAAATTGCACTATCGAACTATTTCCTCTAATTTAACAATGATGATTGTTCAAGTATAATACACAAGTGTTAGTTTGGACAATTACTGTGTTGTTCATGAACAAACGAATGAAACTGAACTATTGTTTGCATAGAACGAACGAACACAGTTCAATTTCTTTCATTGTTTTTTATATTTAACATTCAATCTCGGCATTTTATTTCTTGTCCATACGTATTCATCGTCTAATCTCGTTCATTGTTTTCTTTGGACATCGTCCTATATCGATTATGGACGTACTCTTCATATGCTATTCGATTTCTTTTCAGGAATAATCAAATGAAACAGCATGGTTTACTTAAGCGCATCGACTAAAATTAAAAAAAATTAACAAAAAATGTGACCATAACATTTTTTCTTAAATATGTTTGATCATTAAATATGTTTGAATGGGCTTCAATTTTTACACATGATGAACTAAATAATATTCACACGTACAAAACGATTTAGCTTGAAGGGTGTCTACTGGTATCTACTGATATAAAATTGGACCACAACGAACTAAACAACTGAACTACAATCAGGGATTTACCTTGTTCGTTTATTTAAGTAATTAGTTCAATCGAACTTATTCTGAACGATTTAATACAACTCTACCATGTATTAAATATATTCATTAACATTAGACAAGATGGCTCGCAATAGCAATTGCTGTAATAATACGTCTAAATATAATATAACTAGTAAATCGTTGTCAGGTGCAAATGCAGATGTTACGGCCAAACATAAACAAAACAGCAGTAACAGCACAAAATATAAAATGCCTTTACATCTGATTTTACACAAGTGGAAGACGTTTATGGGGTGTGCTTGTTTGGTAGTAGCCAGCTACTTTGGTTATGTAGGCTATTTGGAAACCCGAGTAAATACACCATACGATAATCAAAAAATGGTTTTATACACTGGCTTGGACGATCCTGAGCGTTACTGGGGATCGTATCGGCCACATACGTACTTTGGTTTGAAAACACGCGATCCGCACTCACTGGTTATGGGGCTTATGTGGTACTCGCCTACCAATTTGGGGCCTGGAGGTCAGGGAATTCGTCATTGGTGTGAACTGGGTGACAATCTGGACGGATATGGTTGGACGCATCATGATGGGCGCAGTTTTGGTGTGCAGGAAATTATTGATTTGCCATTCGAGATTAAGACCTCATTCATCAAGTATCCAAATGGCAATCAATACGGCGGGGACTGGACTGCTCGAATTTCAGTTCGCAATACCACACGATTTTCGGATCACAACATATCGCTCATTTGGTACGTGGCAATGGATGAGCGCACAAATGGGCGCATCAAGTATGTCTCCGATGCTAATCGACCCGAACCAGGTGTCTATGGTGTTACTCAAGGCTTGGGCGAATTCCAAGTGCGTTTCAATGTTGTTAAAGGTAGAACTCTGCACAAATCGTATCTAAGTACTGTGACTTCAACTTTAAACAATCTGAAGGATACAATTTTTTCCAATATCCGTACTTTTTCAAACAAGCATGGTACTCGCTTTTTTGGTCTACCCGGTAAAATTGAGTCCCAAAATGGTTGGCAGTCGACTAATCCAGAGTCCAATTTTATTGCCATCCAGATCACTACAGGGGGGGACTTTATCCTGGACATAACCTATCAGTCAACTTCTGAGGTAGCATTGGGCGATAGTATACCCAAGCCGCTGACCGGTCGTGCTTACACTGATTTACTAGAAACGAAGATGAGTGAATTTGACAAGAGATTTGAAGACATATTTAAACTTTCTGCTAAGGGCTACACAGCTGAAGAGATTAACTTTGCCAGAAACTCATTGAGCAGTATGATCGGTGGTATTGGATATTTCTATGGATCCAGTCGTGTTCAGTCTGTGTATACACAAAACCCAGTGCCATATTGGAAAGCCCCTCTTTATACAGCGGTTCCATCGCGTAGTTTCTTTCCGCGCGGATTTCTTTGGGATGAGGGATTTCATGGCCTGTTAATCAGTTCTTGGGACGTGGACATTGAGCTAGACATTATTTGTCATTGGTTTGATTTGCTTAATGTTGAGGGTTGGATTCCAAGAGAACAAATTCTCGGCACAGAGGCGCTTGCCAAAGTTCCTGAAGAATTTGTCACGCAGCAGAACAGCAATGCCAATCCACCAACATTCTTTCTTACCCTACGAAAATTACTCACTCAACATAAGCAGGAGCTGTCACAGAAGGGGCGTTTAGCTACCCTTGAGCGTCTCTATCCGCGTCTTCAAGCTTGGTTTAATTGGTACAACACCACTCAACGAGGTAAGTATTGTTCAGACCCCATAATGTATATAGATTCTTGATCTGCATCACAAGCCGAGTCGATATGGCCATGTCCGTCTGTCTGACCGTCTGTCCGTCCGTGTGAACAAACAGATTTCGGGGATTGTAAGAGTTACAAGTTCGAATTTATTCAGTATCGACTTCATATTTAGTCAGTCAATACAAAAATCTTTTTGTTTTCGATGCCACGCTACATTCGCCCACAATGAGCCAAAAACTCGACATATACGTACAAACAGATGTATTTGTTTCAACCTGTTTTGCTGCAAGTACTATCCATTGTAAAATTTGGAATAAAATGCAGAGAGTATTCTACGGTCGGGCGTGCTCGACTGTACATATCTTTCTTGTCTCTCCATACTTCTCTAACTTTCGTTTAAACCCTTTTTAAAAGAATACTTTACCATGTCACTAATGAGTTCACTCATATCAGAATAGTCAACCAGCGATAATTGATGCCTGAGAAACACTCGAAGGGAGTGTTGATAAATACTGAAAATACTGTCAGTATTGTGGGCGTAAAGTGGGTGAACTTCTGTGGCATTGCTATCAAATTAATCTTGCAAAATGTTCGCGCTCAAGTATTCAGTGATTGTCTTGTTCTCGGCCAAAATCGGCAGCAGTAATTTTTAGCCTGTGAGTGTGTTTGATGGGTGTGTGTATAATTCAAGTAGGTCATTTATGTTGAGCATAAGCTACTAAGCTGTGAGCATTTGTATAGACTTGACGGTTGCCAACACAAAAATACAATCCAGTTGAGGTAAATTGAATTTTTTTTATTGAATGTATGTGTTTGTGTGTAGGGGTGTGTGGTTGTGGGTGTTGTGCCTAACAGGTGGGGTACTTGAATGAGTCCATGCATTAGTTATTAAATATAATTTTATTATTGTTTGTATTTGTACACTATGGTGGATTTGAAAAGTATTTTAAAATTGTTTGATTTGTAAAAATAACAGTTTTTGTAGCTGATACAGCAGTTTTTTATTAAAATTGATTGAACAAGCATTAAAATGTAAAAATAATATATCTGCTCTAAAGAGAGATGGAATTTAAAAATGTACCATCTGTGCCTAAAACAAGTCAGAAAGGTTACAGTCGAGCTAGCCGTAATTATTATAGTACGCGGTTTTTCACTCAAAAAAAGCAATTTTCGACAGATTAGTCCGATCCGGAGAAAAATGCTGATTATAGTTATAATCACATAATTCAATGAGTTTAGTTGCGAACGATCAACTATCACTACATGATTTTGATACAAATTTCCTATTTTCGACCGATTTGTCCTATAACAAAAATTTAAAATAAACTTGATCTGCGAACAACATAGACGGACATTCATTCCAAACTTGGTGGCTCTAACGCTTATAGTCTCGAAGATTCAGGTGTACATACTGACAGACGGAGGAATATTTCTATGTCGTTCCGTCTGTTGATGCTGATTAAAAATATATATATATATATATATGTTACTTTATGGGGTCAAAAACGTCTCCTGCTGTTACGCACATTTTGCTTCTTACAAAACTAATAGACCCCTGTACTCATTTTGTAAGAAGGATAAATAATAATTATATTCTATACGTTATATACTGTACTAGACGTGCAAAAAATTGGTAACAAGGTCTCAACATTTTAATAATTAAATACACGTTTCAAACATTATTATTGTTTTCGCACAAGTGTTTCACAGTACTATTTTATTCCTTTTTTTAGGGGAAATATTGGGCACTTATTTATGGCGTGGACGTAATGCCACAACGTTGCGTGAACTGAACCCTAAAAGCCTGTCTTCTGGTTTAGATGACTACCCCCGGCCCTCGCATCCTACTAGTAGCGAGCGCCATGTTGATTTGCGTTGTTGGATTGCTCTGGCCGCCAGCGTCATGGCTGAATTGTCGACAATTCTGGGAAAAGATAATATGAAGTACTATGAAACTGCAATCTATCTGACAGACAATACGCTTCTTAATAAGCTTCATTTGGATCCATATAGCGGACACTATACCGATTGGGGCTTACACACTGATTCTATAGATTTGAGACGTCCACTGCCAGTGCCTTCAAAGCGTACTGGGGCAGATAACATTGGAGTTACAGCATTCCAGCCAGAAAAGCAGCGGTACACGTTAAAGGCGCCAAATTTTAAATTTGTGGATACCATGTTTGGCTATGTGAGTTTATTTCCATTTCTCCTAGAGCAGCTGGAGGACAACTCACCGTATCTAGAAAAACTGCTTCATGACATGCGAAATCCAGATTTACTGTGGACGAACTTTGGATTGCGATCTCTTTCTAAGAACTCGCCAATGTACATGAAACGCAACACTGAACACGACCCGCCGTACTGGCGTGGGGCTATCTGGGTCAATATTAATTATCTTGCAGTAAAGGCTCTTCGTCATTATGGAAAAAATGAAAGCCCTCATGCAGTGATTGCACGAAAAATATACAGGGAGCTGCGTGAAAATTTAATAAAGAACATATATAGGCAACACCAGCGAACTGGTTACATATGGGAGCAGTATGATGATACCACGGGAGAAGGAAAGGGATGCAATTCGTTTACTGGCTGGAGTGGTCTTGTGGTTCTTCTAATGGCTGAGCACTTTTAAAATTACAATCTTATTACTCTAAGTACAACTATCTATAATCTTGCGAATATAAATTTCAAAGATATATCTGTGTAGTTTAGCTAATAAAGCTAAGTTATGCGTGTCTTTACAAAAATTATCTTACCTTCTAATTGGCCTCTGTTCGCTTTTGTAATATGAAACCCAAATATGAAAATTACCTTATCTACGACCATTATAAATCAGTACAACTAACAACAGTAAGATCATATTAATCGATGTCATGGTGATGTGGGGCACCAACACGATTTAATTATTATTAAATTATTTAATTTTTGCCTATTAATTTAAAATTTTAATGGTAAATAAAATTAGACACGTTCCCTTTAAAGTGAACACTCAAAAAGAAAGAAACGTACAGTCGAGCACGCCCGACAATTTAATACTCTGCATTTTGTTACATTGGTCGGCTCGGGCAGCGCTGGTGCCACACATGCAGCGTAAACGTTCGTTCATACGTTTGTATGTTTCTAGCTCGCTTGAACACATTGACATTGCATTCAAATATCAATTTTGTAATATGTCTAACTTTCTTGATTATAGTCGGATTTTTATGACACTTTCAGGATAGTTTGACATAGTATATCTACAAATGTATTTCAAAAAACAATACTGTGTACTTTAAATACTTCAAAACGTGCAAGTTTGAAAATAAGTTTGTTTCTTAAGGGCCAAGGAGGCGAGCCCGCCCAAAATTTTCAATGACATTGCATTGATGCTGTCTCTAGGAACCTGTGTACCAAAATTAGTATTCCTAAGTGCAATAGTTACTAAGACATTAGTCAAAATCATCGATTTTTTCCGAGGTGTGTCTAGTTTTTGGCTCATTGTGGGCGAATGGGGCAAGGCATCGAATAAAAACAAGAAAGGATGCTATAGTCGCCTCGCGACTTGAGGATACCCGTTACTCAGTTTTATTATATTATTAACAACGGGAAATGATAATAATAATAGTACAATCGTTTAGGCAATTGACCCTAGGGAGTTTAATTCAGATGGCTTGGGGAAACAAAAAATTTTTATACAAATTCATATTTACAGCGTATTTTTGACCGATCGTCCCTATGGGAGCTATACGATATTTGTTTATTTATTTATTTATTAACGCAGACTAAAAGTAGTCGCAAGTATTTAACTATATGATTATGTAGTGTATATATATATATATATAATTTGCATTTAGATTATATTAAAAGTAATTATTAAAAAATTTTAAATTTAAATTAAACTGAAATTAAACAAGAAAAAAAAGTTATCTTAGGCTCGCCGAAGATTAAATACCCTTGCAGCGTGAAAACATTTTATTTGTAAATTGATGAAAACTCGTTTTGCTTTTAATATTGAATTAAATCGATATTAACTTTATTTTCTTTTAAACAGTAGTTTTTGCATGTGACTATATATATATATACTGTAAGTTGCCCCTTGGCTCTTGTGTATAGTTATTGTCTCGGCAGGAACCACTGGAAATTGATATCGTTCGATCGATACCTGCATATTTCGCTTGTATTGAAAAGTCAGTCTGATCATATTATAGTGATTTACTTTATCATTCGCTGGGGATGTTATTTCTTTCCCTTACCGGAACTACTATTTGCTAATTGTTTATCCGCATTGGACATCTTGCCTTCTGACATATTATTTAATGCTAAAGCAAAGTCACGATCCTCACATTGTCGCATAATTTCTGTTAATTCAAAGTACTTAAATAAATTCCATAATGCTGGTCCGACAATAGCACTGTAAGCATCTCGCGTATTTGCAGAAAAAATCCACCTGTCGCCATTTGGAGAAAGTTGTTTCAAATCACCGAAAGCTAAAATTAAAATTCCTCCAAAATACATATTATTTCGAAAAATTTCCTTAAGGCGCAAATCTATCTGTGATATTTGCACCTACCATTGCTATTTCATCAATAATGATAAGGTTAACATCCATTAGGTTTGCGTGCATTGAATTTACAACATCGTTGCTTAGAGGTCTCAACTCACTTGAAGACTGATTAACTGGAAGAGAGAATAATGAGTGAAGTGTGAGCCCTCCAATTCCGAATGCTGCTTTTCCAGTTGGTGCACAGAGTAGTACTTTCGGCGTATCAGGATTAATACCTGCTCTGTTGGTCGTCCTTAAAATTAGCGATTGATATATCGCTGATGTCAGTCGACTTTTACCAACTCCTGCTCCTCCTCCAACGTATTCATAAAATATCTGCTTTGCATTCATGCTATTCATGGCAAGAGCATAATATTGACGTTGTTTGTGGTTAAGTGATCGTATCATCGCTTGAAGGTCATTAATTGGTAATTTTATCATTCGGATAGTGTTACTTTCGCTCACTTTCCTCGTTTCGCCAAGGTAGACAAGCACAATTAGCTCCCTAAAATAATCCGATCTAGATGTATGCTGAACTTTCTCCATCGCAAAATAAGTGGATTTTTTCTTTGCTTCAATGATCCCCTCCTACAATGGATGACTAACTGTGAAGTCATTGTCGCCTTCGTCTTCATCATTTTCAGCATACTCTTCTCTTTCATCAGTTGCCCTATTATTAGTGGACTTGGAGTATTTGTATTAAGCAAATAAGTCACCAAACACACATTCTCCAATTGAGACGGTCTCTCCATGTAATGATCTATCATACTTGGTACAAAAATATCATTTGAATCAGGGGGGAGTCTCTCTAAATCCTTTTTGGATTTCATCATTGCAACCCTTTGATCTGGATGAGAGGTGTTAATAAAAATGTCACCACGACTTGCCTTAGACATGTGAAGTCCCAAAATATTAAAAGATGCCTCTTGGGCAGATATTTCAGTGTCATTAATAAATTTATTTCCAATATGTTGCAGTTTTTGTTTAACTGAAAAATTGTTTGAATTTATTTCTGACATTGCTTCACGTAACAGCTTAGATACTCCTCTGTTTGACGTATTTATGTAGTTTATTATATAACTACAGTGGGCATAAGCATCTATGATAAATTGAATATCCATATTTGCTTTATGCAGTTTTAATATGTCTTTCTTATATGCATTTAACATATTTTTCGTTTAAGAAATATTTGCGGTTTTTGTAGACTAGAACGCAAAGTATAAATATAATTAGTATAGTCCACATCTATCTTTGACAAAAAATAATTAAAATCATTAAGCTGTTCAGTTTCAGCATCCGTAACGGAGCAACCTAAAAGCTCTCTGATATTCTTCCACATAATTTTTATGCCTACTACAGTTTGGGTGGCCCTCTTCCAATGGATACAATATTTCAGTCTGTGGCATTGGGGGCACATTAAAGCGACAAATTTTTTACCGATTAACTT
>JAEIGM010000684.1:0-13435 GCA_018903735.1 Drosophila cardini
CCCAAGCAGTACGAGTTTGTTTTTGTTTTTTGACACGCCCACTTAAGGGCGTTCTATGTGCATACAAAAGTAAAAACAGGTAAAAATAGCATGTTTTAGTATAGAAAACTTTTTTGTTAGTGATGCTATCTAAACCAAATTGACACAGAAAGTACACGTCTAGGGATTACGTATACTGACCAAGTTTGATCCAAATCGGACAACTATATCATATAGCTCCCATAGGGACAATCGGTCAAAAATACGCTCCAAATATGAATTTATATGAATAACTTTTGCGTTGGCCAACCAATCGAAGTGAAACTTACACAGAATATATCTGTCAATAATATAAACATATTGACTAAGTTTGATCCAAATCGGACAACTATATCATATAGCTCCCATAGGGACAATCGGTCAAAAATACGCTCCAAATATGAATTTATATGAATAACTTTTGCGTTGGCCAACCAATCGAAGTGAAACTTACACAGATTATATCTGTCAATAATATAAACATATTGACTAAGTTTCATCCAAATCGGACGACTATATCGTATAGCTCCCATAGGGACGATCGGTCAAAAATATTTTCTGCGTTTCTCAAGTCATCTGAATTAAAATCAATAGGGTCGATTACCTAACCGATTGTAATATTATTAATATTATTAATAATATATTATATTGTTAATAATATAATTAAACTGAGTAACGGGTATCCTAAAGTCGTGAGGCGACTATAGCATTCTTTCTTGTTTTTTGTAGAAATCTTGTTTGTTGGTTTACGCGTCACGTAAATTGTTTGGCGGATCAGTATTGCGGTTTTGGAGTAGTCCTTTTTTTGTTTTTAATGATTCACTTTAGCACTGATCCTACCGGCTGCGCCAATTATATGTTTCACGACCGAGATACTCAAAAAAAAATATAAGTTTATTTTGTTTACACTTTACTTTATTCTTAAATTTAGAGTTGCAGTCGGAGTTACTTATACATGCACTATTTAAATCGAAGATACACAATGTCAGAGTACAGGCTTCAGCGGCAAGATTAGAACTAATTTGACAGAAGGCTGTATGAGGATATTTATATGCTGATTGTTTGTGTGTTAGTGAGTTTTTCGTTTGACATTCAAATTAGACTTTGGACTCTAGGCTTGCTAGGATGCTGAATAGGCATTTCTCACGTTCTGGCGATTCTGATATCGTCTTACAATTTTTATGTTTAAGTTATTCAATGGGAATGTTTACATTAATTGGGATTTTTCGGGAGTCTATGTTTATAGTGGCGATTCTGATATCGTCTTAGAATTTTTATGTTTAAGTTTATTTATGGGCATGTTTACATTGGGTTTTTTCGGGAGTCTATGTTTATAGCTCGGGGTTTTATGTTTACAGCATAAGTGTTTATAATATAAGTATAATGGGATTTGTGTGTGTGTAGTGGGTTGTCGATATATAACTATATATATACAATTGTAAAAACTACTAGAGATAGAGGGCTATCTCATTGTCAGGATGGCCGAATTGTAGCAGGCTGATGGCATACCATTATTATGTAAACAACTAACAGTGCCATCACTAGAACTAATAGAGCCATCACTAACACTAACATTACCTTTTTGAGTAAAAGAAGAAGAATATAAATTCAAGCGAAGACGCCAATAAAAGAAGTCGCAGAAAGGCGCGGGAAAAAGTAACAAGAAAGAAAAGTACAGTCGAGCACGCCCGACCGTAGAATACTCTCTGCAATTAATTCCCCATCATTTAATAAAATCGGTATCCAACTATATCAATTGATACTTGCAACAAAACACGTTGAAACAAAAACATTTAATTGTATGTATACGCACACATATACATTTGACATTATATGTATGCACGCACATATGTATGATTGTATATACATATACAATTGGCCGGCACGGCCAGCATTCGCGGGCAGCGCTGCCGCTAGAAAGCAGCGAAAACGTTCGCTCACATGTTTGTATGTTTCTATCTCGCTCGCACACATGCATTGGCATTGCGTTCAATTATCAACTTTCTTACATGTCTAGCTCTTTTGTTTATTGTCCGACTTAGATGAAACTTTCAGGATAGTTTGATATATTTTGTCTTCAAATGCATGCTAAATAACAATACTGTACGATAAGAACATATGCCTTAAAATCGGCATTGAAGTTTGCAAATTATTTTATTTCTTGCGAGAAAAGGGGGTGTGGCAGTCCAAAATTTTTGATGACAATACAATTATGCCGTCTCTAGGAACCTGGGTTCCAAAATTGGTGTTCCTAAGTGCCACAGTTACTGAGATATTCACCTAGAACATCAATTTTTTACGAGGTGTTTCTAGTTTTTTGCTCATTGTGGGCGAATGGGGCGTGGCATCGAAAAAAAAAGATTTTTGTATTGACTGACTTAATATCGAGTCGATAGAGACCAAATTCAAACTAGTAGCTCTTACCATCTCTGAAATCTGTTTGTTCATACGGACAGACAGACGGACAGACAGACATACGGACATGGCTATATCGACTCGGCTTGTGATGCTGATCAAGAATATATATACTTTATGGGGTCGACCACGCCTCCTTCTGCCTGTTACATAGTTTTTTTTTCACAAACCCAATATACTCTCTCTTGCAGAGAGTATAAAAAGATGTGTAATCATTTATATAGCGTCTACAAAACCTAGTAGACCCCTATACTCTTTTTCAGAGTACGGGGTCTAAAAACATTCTTGTGTTGACAGACTTAAAATCGAGTCGATACTGATTAAATCCAAACTTGTAGCTCTTACCATCTCTGAAATCCTTTGATCATACGGACAGACAGACATAAATGGCTATATCGACTCAGCTTGTGATGCTGATCAAGAATTTGGAGTCCGCACCGCCTCCTTATGCGTGTTACATACTTTCACAAACCCAATACTCTTGCAGAGAGTATAACCAGTTAAAAAGGCTACAGTCGAGAGAGCCGACTGTAAAAGTCCCCGTACTCACAAAAGTGCGCATTTTCCATACGAAAAAGAAGAAAAACGGAGTGATTCACATTTCGTATGCATATGTAAATAAATGTATACACATTTTCCTTACTTGGCTTTTTTATACCCTTGCAGAGGGTATATTAATTTTGTCACGAAGTTTGTAACGCATTGAAGGAGGCGTCTTCGACCCCATAAAGTATATATATTCTTGATCAGCATCAACAGGGAAGTCGATATAGCCATGTCCGTCTGTCTGTCCGTCTGTTTCTATGCCAACTAGTCGCTCAGTTTTAAAGCTTTCTTGATGAAATTTGGTACAGATGTGTATTCTCTCTGCAGAAAGATCATTTGTAACAAGTAAGAAAGGCTACAGTCGAGCGAGCCGACTGTAAAAGACCCCGTACTCCTTCTAGTGCGCGTTTTTCCATACAAATCACCAATTTTCGACCGATTTGTCCTATGGGAGCTATAGGCTATAGTTGTCCGATCCGGACCAAACTTGGTGAGGATAGTTATAATGGTACCATATACATAATGTGTTAGTTTGGCTGCAATCGCTAAACTAAAACTTCATGTCTCCATACAAATCACCCATTTTAGATCGATTTGTCCTATGGGAGCTATAGGTTACAGTTTTCCGATCCGGACCAAACTTGGTGAGGATAGTTATAATGGTACCATATACATAATGTGTTAGTTTGGTTGCAATCGCTTAACTAAAACTTCATGTCTCTATACAAATCACCAATTTTCGACCGATTTGTCCTATGGGAGCTATAGGCTATAGTTGTCCGATCCGGACCAAACTTGGTGAGGATAGTTATAATGGTACCATATACATAATATGTTAGTTTGGCTGCAATCGCTAAACTAAAACTTCATGTCTCCATACAAATCACCAATTTTCGACCGATTTGTCCTATAGGAGCTATAGGCTATAGTTGTCCGATCCGGACCAAACTTGGTGAGGATAGTTATAATGGTACCATATACATAATGTGTTAGTTTGGTTGCAATCGCTCAACTAAAACTTCATGTCTCCATACAAATCACCAATTTTCGACCGATTTGTCCTATGGGAGCTATAGGCTATAGTTGTCCGATCCGGACCAAACTTGGTAAGGATAGTTATAATGGTACCATATACATAATGTGTTAGTTTGGTCTCAATCGCTCAACTAAAACTTCATGTCTCCATACAAATCACAAATTTTCGACCGATTTGTCCTATAGGAGCTATAGGCTATAGTTGTCCGATCCGGATCAAACTTGGTAAGGATAGTTATAATGGTACCATACACATGTTGTGTGAATTTGGTCTCTCTAGCTCTAATCGTTTTCAAGTTATGGTGATGTGAAAAAAGTTTTTTTCAATTTGCGGGGGCGGTAGGGGGCGTGGCAAAGATTTGAAATAAACTTGATCTGCTCGCGAAGCAGACGGACTTTCATTCCAAATTTGGTGGCTCTAGCTCTTGTAGTTTAGAAGATCCAGGTGTTCATACAGACGGACGGACAGACGGACGGACCGACAGACGGACAGACGGACATCGCTATATCGTCTCGGCTGTTGATGCTGATCAAGAATATATATACTTTATGGGGTCGGCCACGCCTCCTTCTGCCTGTTACGCACTTTTCGCTTCAGACAAACCTAATAGACCCCTATACTCTTTTTTAGAGTACGGGGTCTACAAATCGGCCGGATCGGATGACTATATCATATAGCTCCCATAGGAACAATCGGTTGAAAAATAAATTTTTTTGAGCTATTTCAACCAAATTCAGCCTATATGCATTTAGTACCAAATCCCATGGTTAAACCAAATTTCATTCGAATCGGACCACTATATCTTATTGCTGCTATAGGAACAATCGTTTGAAAATGATAAAATGCTTAGTATGAAAATTTTCAGTTTTGATTTTCCGATTTTAACCAAACTCACGCCATAAGCTTTTGCTATCATTCCCCGGCTGTTGACCAAATTTCATTCGGATCGAACCACTATATCATATAGCTGCCATAGGAACAATCGGTTCAAAGCCTTAGTATGAAAATATTTAATGTATTTGAGCGGTTTTAAACAAATTTACGCAGTACACATAAACTATCATTCCCTATATGCCGACCAAATTTCATTCAAATCGGACTACTATGTCATATAGCTTCCATAGGAACGATCGGTTGAAAATGATAAAAATGCTTAGTATGAAATATTTTAGTGTCGATTGATTTCAATCAAACTTACGCCATAAGCATTTGCTATCCCCAGCTGATGGACAAATTTCATTTGGATTGAACCACTATCTCATATAGCTGCCATAGGAACAATCAGTTCAAAGGCTTAGTATAAAAATTTTTAATGTCTATTAATCGATTTCAGCTAAATTCACGCACTACTCATTTGGTATTATTCCCTATATACTGACCAAATCTCATCTAAATCGGACTACTATATCATACAGCATCCATAAAAACTACTGGTTACTGAATCCAATGAAAGCTAAATGCATGACTGCAAGGGTATTTAATCTTCGTCGAGCCGAAAATAACATTTCTTTCTTGTTTTTCTTTAATTCAATTTAAATTTTAAATACTAATTTCTAATTGTAATACAATTGTAGTATGTTGTATGTCAAATAAGCATATGCCCAGAGTATTGTAGAGTATACAATATATCAAGTGGTCATATGCCCAACTTAAAGTAAGAGTTTCATACTCACTACATAGCGACACTTTGTTGCTTTGTTTATACAAACACATATATACATAAGTGCAGTAATAGGATCCGTCACTTATGCGGACTGGCCGCAGCGTGGGATCGCTAGCGTAAGCACTTCTTAGGTATGTACCCTCTGTACATATATATACAAATACATAACCACATAAGCACATACATACTGCAACACTCTCTCGCTCTGCCGACGTTCTTAGCGACAGAGCTGGATAAGAATATTCGATGTATTAAGCATAAGTTTGAATTTGAATAAAACAGAGTGATCACTCTGAATAAAACCACCAAATGAAACAGTCTTGTTCTTACATATTACATGGCGACCGTGACAAGTGTCACAATAAATAACAAGTAAGAAAGGCTACAGTCGAGCTAGCCGACTGTAAAAGACCCCGTACTCATAGTATTTGGAATAAAACACTTTGAAACAAAACCATCAGTTTGTAATAGGGATGCAAATCGCCAAGAAAATGCCGATATCGATATTAATTAAAATATCACATCAAATCAAATATCGATATTATCAACAACTTAATTCAAATACGCTATAGATATGCACATAATGAGCAAATATCGCAATCGATATCATATCGCAATTATAATTACTATGGTATTAAATATCGATATAAATCGTATCGTATGCATACATGTGCGTGCATCGTCCGCAAGCAGTGCAGTCGCTACACAAGCAGTGCAGTCGCTACACAAGCAGCGAAAACGTTCGCTTACATGTTTATATGCTTCTGTCTCGCTTGCACACATGCATTGACTTTGCGTGCAGTTGTTAATTTTCTTACGTGTCTAGCTCTTTTGTTTATTGTCCGATTTGTATGCAACTTTAAGGATAGTTTGTGATACTTTGTCTCCAAACGAATTTGAAAATACAATACCGTACGATAAGTGCAAATGCCTTAAAAATGGGATTGAAGTTTGAAAATTAGTTCAT
This sequence comes from Drosophila cardini, assembly GCA_018903735.1. Lineage (NCBI taxonomy): Eukaryota > Metazoa > Arthropoda > Insecta > Diptera > Drosophilidae > Drosophila > Drosophila cardini. Next base: position 6,646 of record JAEIGM010000684.1, read on the forward strand.
TCTTGTGGGAAAACGGGGCGTGGCAGTCCAAAAATTTTAATGACAATGCATTAATGCTGTCTCTAGCAACCTCCATACCAAAAATGGTATTTCTAAGTGCTGTAGATACTGAGATATTCGCTTAAAACATCAATTTTTTCGTAGGTGACCATAGTTTTTTACAATTTGCGGGGGCGGTAAGGGGCGTGGCAAAGATTTGAAATAAACTTGATCTGCTCGCGAAGCAGACGGACTTTCATTCTAAATTTGGTGGCTCTAGCTCTTGTAGTTTAAAAGATCCAGGTGTTCATACAGACGGACGGACAGACGGACACACGGACATTGCTATATCGTCTCGGCTGTTGATGCTGATCAAGAATATATATACTTTATGGGGTCGGCCACGCCTCCTTCTGCCTGTTACGCACATTTCCTTCAGACAAACTTAATAGACCCCTCTACTCTTTTTTAGAGTACGGGGTCTAAAAATGAAAATCTTTAAATTCAACAAGAAAGAATGCTATAGTCGCCTCGCGACCTTAGGATGCCCGTTACTCAGTTTAATTATATTATTAACAATATAATATATTATTAATAATATTACAATCGGTTAGGTAATCGACCCTATTGATTTTAATTCAGATGACTTGAGAAACGCAGAAAATTTTCATACAAAATCATATTTACAGCGTATTTTTGACCGATCGTCCCTATGGGAGCTATACGATATAGTCGTCCGATTTGGATGAAACTTAGTCAATATGTTTATATTATTGACAGATATATTCTGTGTAAGTTTCACTCCGATTGGGTGGCTAACGCAAAAGTTATTCATATAAATTCAAATTTGGAGCGTATTTTTCATTGATTGTCCCTATGCGAGCTATATGATATAGTTGTCCGATTTGGATCAAACATAGTCAATATGTTTTTATTATTGACAGATATATTCTGTTTGAGTTTCACTTCGATTGGTTGGCCAATGCAAAAGTTATTCATATAAATTCATATTTGGAGCGTATTTTTGACCGATTGTCCCTATGGGAGCTATATGATATAGTTGTCCGATTTGGATCAAACTTGGTCAGTATACGTAATCTCTAGACGTGTACTTTCTGTGTCAATTTGGTTTAGATAGCATTACTAACAAAAAAGTTTTCTATACTAAAACATGCTGTTTTTACCTGTTTTTACCTTTGTATGCACATAGAACGCCCTAAAGTGGGCGTGTCAAAAAACAAAAGCAAACTTGTACTGCTTGGGCATTTTATCTTTCGTTTGCGACCACTCGGGCCTTTCTAGCTCTTATAGTCTCTGAGATCCTTTTGTTCACACAGACGGACAGACGGACGGACGGACGGACGGACAGACGGACAGACGGACATGGCTATATCGACTCGGCTAGTCATGCTGATCAAGAATATATATACTTTATGGGGTCTGCCATGTCTCCTTCTCCCTGTTACATACATTGCAACGAATACAATATACCCTTTTACTCTACGAGTAACGGGTATAATTATAACATGTTACAATATTTAAAAGTGAAAATCTTTAAATTCAACAATAACATTTAAATGAAAAAAACAAAACTACCAGCTACAACAATACTGGACGCATACTGGATGTGCAGCGGCGGCAGCAAGACAACCGAGGAAGAAAAGTGGCAACGACACATCGCGACTGGAAATACTGAGTGAGTAGAGGTGATGAGCAATGCCTAAAAATAGGCGCAGTGGAGTTTATAAAAAGCTTAGAGAAAGAAAAGCTAAACTCGTAAAACTGCTATTTTCCCCCAACACAACAATTAGTTGGGAAACAGGCAAAAAAATACAAGCTGAAATCGACAATATCGAGTCGATTCAGCAAGAATATAAAAATAAAAGCTCAACCTCTACAAATGAAACAAGAAAGAATGCTATAGTCGCCTCGCGACTTTAGGATACCCGTTACTCAGTTTAATTATGTTATTAACAATGGGATATAATAATAATAATAATAGTACAATCGTTTATCGTTATCGGCCCCTTTTGATTTTAATTTACATGAATTGGGGAAATACAGAAAATTTTCATACAAATTCATATTTACAGCGTATTTTTGACCAATTGTCCCTATGGGAGCTATACGATATAGTTGTCCGGTTTGCATGAAACTTAGTCAATATGTTTATATTACTGACAGATATATTCTGTGAAAGTTTCACTTCGATTGGTTGGCCAACGCAAAAGTTATTCATATAAATTCATATTTGGAGCGTATTTTTGACCGATTGTCCCTATTGGAGCTATATGATATAGTTGTCCGATTTGGATGAAACTTAGTCAATATGTTTATATTATTGAGAGATATATTCTGTGTAAGTTTCACTTCGATTGCTTGGCCAACGCAAAAGTTATTCATATAAATTCATATTTGGAGCGAATTTTTGACCGATTATAGTTGTCCGATTTGGGTCAAACTTGGTCAGTATATGTACTCCCTAGACGTGTACTTTCTGTGTCAATTTGGTTTAGATAGCATTGCTAACAAAAAAAGTTTTCTATACTAAAACTTGCTATTTTTACCTGTTTTTACCTTTGTATGCACATAGAACGCCCTTAAGTGGGCGTGTCAAAAAACAAAAACAAACTTGTACTGCTTGGGCACTTTATCTTTCGTTTGCGACTACTCGGGCCTTTCTAGCTCTTTTAGTCTCTGAGATCCTTTTGTTCACACAGACGGACAGACGGACAGACGGACGGACGGACAGACGGACAGACGGACATGGCTATATCGACTCGGCTAGTCATGCTGATTAAGAATATATATACTTTATGGGATCTGCCATGCCTCCTTCTCCCTGTTACATACATTCCAACGAATACAATATACCCTTTTACTCTACGAGTAACGGGTATAAAAATCATAAAGAATATACAACTAATAAACTCTAAAGTATTTCAACCAGTGCCACAGAAGAAAAACATACAAACGAAACCGGAAGTAAAATGCCCAACATACTGCCCTGGACCATTGGAGTCCAGCTGCAGCTACACGTGCTGCAAGGAGACCAGCACCGGCGCCCCACCAGACTGTGAGGATACCAGCTCCGGCGCCCCAACAGCCTGTGAGAAGACCAGCACCGGCACCGTTTAGCGTTACAAGCTAAACCAACGGGATCTTCAAGGACCGGCAGCGCTACAGAGAGCACGCAACAAATAAAAAAAAAATTTTAAATATAATAATTTTGTAATTTAAGAAAAAAAAAACAAGAAAGAATGCTATAGTCGCCTCGCGACTTTAGGATACCCGTTACTCAGTTTAATTATATTATTAACAATATAATATATTATTAATAATATTAATAATATTACAATCGGTTAGGTAATCGACCCTATTGATTTTAATTCAGATGACTTGAGAAACGCAGAAAATTTTCATACAAAATCATATTTACAGCGTATTTTTGACCGATCGTCCCTATGGGAGCTATACGATATAGTCGTCCGATTTGGATGAAACTTAGTCAATATGTTTATATTATTGACAGATATATTCTGTGTAAGTTTCACTTCGATTGGTTGGCCAACGCAAAAGTTATTCATATAAATTCATATTTGGAGCGTATTTTTGACCGATTGTCCCTATGGGAGCGTTATGATATAGTTGTCCGATTTGGATCAAACTTGGTCAGTATACGTAATCCCTAGACGTGTACTTTCTGTGTCAATTTGGTTTAGATAGCATTACTAATAAAAAAGTTTTCTATACTAAAACATGCTATTTTTACCTGTTTTTACCTTTGTATGCACATAGAAAGCCCTAAAGTGGGCGTGTCAAAAAACAAAAGCAAACTTGTACTGCTTGGGCATTTTATCTTTCGTTTGCGACCACTCGGGTCTTTCTAGCTCTTATAGTCTCTGAGATCCTTTTGTTCACACAGACGGACAGACGGACAGACGGACGGACGGACAGACGGACAGACGGACATGGCTATATCGACTCGGCTAGTCATGCTGATCAAGAATATATATACTTTATGGGGTCTGCCATGTCTCCTTCTCCCTGTTACATACATTGCAACGAATACAATATACCCTTTTACTCTACGAGTAACGGGTATAAAAATATGTTTAATTAAGAAACAAATGAAATGTAAAGAACCCTTTGTAATACTGAGCGATAATTGCATTGCTCGTTATAGAGTATGGCCTGTAAAGCCTTACGAAACATTAGACAGGAGATCACTTCGTTGATTGATTAGGAACACACAAAAAATTAAAATCAAATTAAAAAAAAAAAAAAAATATAATAAAAATTATTAATAGCTTTATACAAAATATATATATATATATAATAACGTAGTTCGAAGATCGGTTATTTAAAAAAATATAATTTTATTTTACAACACGATACTACGGAGTACAGATACAAATCTAGACTAACTTATGCTATGTTCTGAAGACGTTTAGCAAACCTCGGCTTTGAGCTTTTATTAATTGGACTTTAGACTTCTGGAGCTTTTTGGCTCTTATGTAAATAAAGGGAGATCTCGATCTTGAAGAGATTGACCTTTAAGAGAATTCTGTCGGCCAGGATTTGTGCAACGTCAACAGTTTCAACCCCAATGGTGGGAATAGCGATTCTGGCGAATTGTTTATGATATTTGATAAGTTCGTGGGAAGCCAGAATTGTTATTGTCACCATTTGATTATTTTATAATGTTTGGCTTAAATCTGTGGGAGAAGAATGTGTAATACAAATAAAAGTGCGTGCTAGGCGTAATGTATGGGTACATATGTGTCTACTTATGTCACTTCCCCATCCTTAAGAAATGAGCCTGTCCTCAGGCGGATAATTATACCCGTTACTCGTAGAGTAAAAGGGTATATTGTATTCGTTGCAATGTATGTAACAGGGAGAAGGAGACATGGCAGACCCCATAAAGTATATATATTCTTGATCAGCATGACTAGCCGAGTCGATATAGCCATGTCCGTCTGTCCGTCTGTCCGTCCGTCCGTCTGTCCGTCTGTCCGTCTGTGTGAACAAAAGGATCTCAGAGACTATAAGAGCTAGAAAGGCCCGAGTGGTCGCAAACGAAAGATAAAATGCCCAAACAGTACAAGTTTGCTTTTGTTTTTTGACACGCCCACTTTAGGGCGTTCTATGTGCATGGAAAGGTAAAAACAGGTAAAAATAGCGTGTTTTAGTATAGAAAACTTTTTTGTTAGCAATGCTATATAAACCAAATTGACACATAAAGTACACGTCTAGGAAGTACATATACTGACCAAGTTTGATCCAAATCGGACAACTATATCGTATAGCTCCCATAGGGACAATCGGTCAAAAATACGCTCCAAATATGAATTTATATGAATAACTTTTGCGTTGGCCAACCAATCGAAGTGAAACTTACACAGAATATATCTGTCAATAATATAAACATATTGACTAAGTTTGATCCAAATCGGACAACTATATCGTATAGCTCCCATAGGGACAATCGGTCAAAAATACGCTCCAAATATGAATTTATATGAATAACTTTTGCGTTGGCCAACCAATCGAAGTGAAACTTACACAGAATATATCTGTCAATAATATAAACATATTGACTAAGTTTCATCCAAATCGGACGACTATATCGTATAGCTCCCATAGGGACGATCGGTCAAAAATACGCTGTAAATATGATTTTGTATGAAAATTTTCTGCGTTTCTCAAGTCATCTGAATTAAAATCAATAGGGTCGATTACCTAACCGATTGTAATATTATTAATATTATTAATAATATATTATATTGTTAATAATATAATTAAACTGAGTAACGGGTATCCTAAAGTCGCGAGGCGACTATAGCATTCTTTCTTGTTTTGGGTATAGTGTTGGGTCTGTTACAATTTCTTCGGTTTCATTTTTAGACCCCGTACTCTAAAAAAGAGTAGAGGGGTCTATTAGGTTTGTCTGAAGCGAAATGTGCGTAACAGGCAGAAGGAGGCGTGGCCGACCCCATAAAGTATATATATTCTTGATCAGCATCAACAGCCGAGACGATATAGCAATGTCCGTCTGTCCGTCTGTCCGTCTGTCCGTCCGTCCGTCTGTCCGTATGAACACCTGGATCTTTTAAACTACAAAAGCTAGAGCCACCAAATTTAGAATGAAAGTCCGTCCTTATGTCAGGCAGATCAAGTTTATTTCAAATCTTTGCCACGCCCCTTACCGCCCCCGCAAATTGTAAAAAACTATGGTCACCTAGGAAAAAATTGATGTTTTAAGCGAATATCTCAGTAACTATAGCACTTAGGAGTACCGTTTTTGGTATACAGGTTGCTAGAGACAGCATAAATGCATTGGCATTAAAATTTTTGGACTGCCACGCCCCGTTTTCCCACACGAATGAAATAATTTTTAAACTTCAATGCCATTTTTAAGGCATTTGCACTTATCGTACGGTATTGTAATTTCAAATTCGTTTGGAGACAAAGTATCACAAACTAACCTGAAAGTTGCATACAAATCGGACAATAAACAAAAGAGCTAGACACGTTACAAAGTTAACAATTGCACGCAATGTCAATGCATGTGTGCAAGCGAGACAGAAGCATATAAACATGTGAGTGAACGTTTTCGCTGCTTGCGTAGCGACAGCGCTGCTCGCGGACGATGCACGCACATGTATGCATACGATACGATAAATCATATATCGATATTCAATACAATAGTAATTATAATTGCGATATGATCTCGAATGCGATATTTGGTCATTATGTCCATATCGTATTATATATAGCGTATTTGAATTCAGTTCTTGATAATATC
>JAEIGM010000541.1:0-20519 GCA_018903735.1 Drosophila cardini
ACTGTTATATATGCCCAGTTTGACTGCGTGTGCAGCTGCTAGGAAATTTCCTATGAGTAAACCCACCTGGGTTCCCTTCGAATGTGGTGGGTGGTGTGCTCGCCGCACATTATTCTTGATGTCTTGTAGTATTTTTAACGAGATTGCGACCTTCTCTTCCATATGTCGTGGAAGCTCAACTCCGGCTTAAGCTAGATTGTCTGCCTCCTTGTTTCCAAGTATGCTTTGGTGGCTTGGAACCCCGTAGATGTGAGCTGATTTGGTCACGCGTAAGCCATTTAATGCTTCCCTGCTCGATCTGGCAACTCTGGAGCTCAGAGTTAACGATATCATAAACTTAATAGCTGCTCGACTATCCACTAGGATATTAATGTTGTGGGCTTCTGTTTCTAGGTGCATTGCAAGTTCCACCGCTTTTCCGCTTGCAAACGCTTCAGCTTAGAAGATGCTACATGAATCAGGTAGCTTATACAATGTTTTGGTGACCGGGTTGTCGTAGAACACCGCGGCTCCTACACATTCGACCACCCATGTAGATATTTACATTGCCACTTTGCTGTCACCGGCATGCCATTCAGTCCAGGGTCCTAGGTGTGCTTTGATTCTGACATCAAGACATTTTTGAGGAGCATGTAATCTGTTTGTCTGGGCATATTCCTTGCAGTGCTGCTTTGCATCTTCTTGGATGCGAATAGCCCTACCGTTGCCCACTTCACCCCTTTCTTCAACATTACATCTTCACTTAAGCTTGCTGTCCAGTTCCGTCCTTGGGTTTCTTACCTGAGAGCTTGGCTTTCGTTAGGTACCGTTTAGTGTTTGGTGGGACCCATTACGGTACCTTGAACTTTTTAAGTAAGAGGGGGTAAGGTCCGTGTTGTCCGCATAGATGTGCAGACCGGCATTACCTGCCCTCCTCTAAATCTCCCTAAGTGTCCTTTTCATAATACAGCTGAGAGCTGATGGGCAGACACCCGTGATAAGTATGCTTATGTCTTTCGCGCATTCACTCTTCTGTAGCTGAGGAAACTGTGAATCCAGTGTGTGTGATGATTGGGTGGGATTCTGTTGAAGCAAGCCGCTCAATGATGGCTTCCGTGCTTGCGTTATTGAATGCGCCTGAAATGTTTACGAAGACACTTAATGCCGACTCCTTGTAGTAAAAAGCCCTTTCGATGGAGGCTCCTGGCGTATGCAGTGCAGTTTCTACCAACTTCCCATGTGTATAAGCGTGCTAATTGAAAGCCAACCCTCTTCATACACTGCTTCTTAAGCGGAGATCAAAGATCTTTTCCATGGTTTTAAGCAGAAACGTCGTGAGACTTAATGGCCTGCAGTCCTTTGGTCTGCTGTGACTACATTTGCCTGCTTTGAGTAGGAATGATACTCTCGCAGTTGGGCATTTGGTTGGGATATGGCCCGTACTGAGACATGCTCTGAACATCCTGATCAGTCATGGATTGACCACTTCTTTTGTGGTCTGTAGCATGGCTGGAATGATACCGTCAAGACCAGGACTTTTTATTCTCGTAAAGGAAGGTGTTGTTAATATTTCCATGGAAAATTGGTATTCACCACATGCAATGTTCTGGCGCACCGTCTCATAAGGTAGCTCCACGGATTCTATGAAGTGGGTGGACATAAGAGCTTTCAGAGTTTCCTCACTGCTCTCAGTCCAGAGACAATCATCAAGTTTCAGCTGACTTTGGATGGAGGGCTGCCCAGTTCATGTTGCGGTGGTTCCCGAACAACATTATCTTGGGAGTTTTGATAAAGTTGCACTCGAACTGTATCACCTTGTGGAAGGAGGGCGTTCCGAGGGCCCCTCTATTTTGCTATATTTTTGCCCTACACAAGTGCGAGATCAAGTGGATTAGAGGAAGGTACCTCCCCAGTGTTTGCGATACTGAATTTCGAGTTGAGAATTAAATCAAAAGAGAATATATTTGTATCGGGGGACACCTGTACGCAATGGTTAGCGTTGGCATCTCTTTCGACTATCAATTGGGCTGTGTTGGAGGCGGCCTCGCTGGATAGTCTCTCTAGTTCTTCTGGGGGTGTAGTGTGATAAATAACAGGAAGCGCCCAACACTACAGCCATATTATTGGTACTGTAATTAGACATTAGATACGCATGTAAGCCTTTCCCTACTAGTACGGCGGCTTTAGATCTGCTTAGTGTTACTGAGTAGAACGTGTTGTAGTTTGACGACCTTAGCCCCGTCACCACATTGCCTGCCGCAATACATGGTTCCTGGACTAAGGCCACATCGAAGGGCCCTTTCTCCAAGACGCCAACTTAGCTTTTATGCAAGTTGAGTTGCAGTACCCTCATCCGGCGCTACTGCCGCACCTGTAGCGGACGGGTTGACTACTACGGTCAGGCCACTGTCTTCATCGTCGTCATCTTCGTTCTCCGATCCGATTGCCATGTTTTTTGCGGCTTGTCTGACCTTAGGCCTAGGTCTTTTTCAACCTCTCCGGTTTTCGGCGTAAGCGCATTATTATTCTCCGGATGCCGTTTTTTCGGGTGCAGGTAGACACTACCAGCACATCCTCGGCTTCCTTGCTGATTTGTGGGATGAAGTGGTGAGCCCTTTGCCGAGGAGAAGGTACTAGCGTGTAGAATTTTCCAGTCACCTGTTTGCACGTCTCTGTTTTGATGTTGATTTTTGCCCTCTGCGGGATGTTCTCCAGTTTGGCCCGCTTCCACACCTCACCCTACAGCCAGCTTAGCGTTGGGCCATCCCTGCATTTTAAAATGCCGTTCAGCCACCAGCACCGTCGAAGTTATACATGTGGGCTCCCATTTCCTCCTCCATCTTAACTATGAGCAGGCCGACAAGCTTCCCGTAGACAGCTTTCCACCGTTCATCCGTTATTTTCCGCCGTTGTGGCTTCTATTGATAAGGGCCACGATGAGGTGCCGTTCGACGACTTCCTCCATAGAAGCCCTTTTCTTTGTCAGGCTTGGACAAGGGATGGCACCTTTATGGTAGCGCTGTCGTTGTGCTGGTCGAGTGCTATATTTTTGCGGCCATTACCTCCTCCACCTTGTTGGCAGAGTCACTGGTTGACGCCCGCATCTATGGAATCTGCGCAAAGTGACGCCGGATTTCCTCTATCCCTTGCTTCGCCCAGGCCAGTTTGGAACGTTTGGACTGATATTCCAGCCCTGATTGAATTCTTTAGACGACTTTCCATAGTTCTTGCAGTTCCTCCGCGAGCTCTTTTATTCTGCCAGGCTTACCTCTAGCAATGGCTTGGATTCGGTGCCTTTGATATGCCGTGGAGTACCAAGACTCCGGAGCCTTAGCTAGACACTGCATCACCTTGGAGGGCAAGTGAAAATGCAGCATCCGGTCGCCCTGTACGATGCAGTGTCCATTGCCCGGCTGGCACCCTCGAGGAGGGCTCAGCTGGATATTTTTTGGCAACCATTCATTTACATAGAACACCACTTTTTTGTCATTTGCCAGTTTGTAAAAATTGTTTTTTTTTGAATTTATATCTAAAGTAGTTATTATACTCTCTGCAAGAGTATATAGGGTTTGTGAAAAGTATGTAGCAGGCATACGGAGTCGTGGCCGACTCCAAAAAGTATATTGTTCAGCATCAACAGCCGATTCGATGTACGTCGGTGCGTTTGAACACCTGGATTTCAGAGACTATAGAAGCTAGGGCCACCAAATTTGGAGTGAAAGACCGCCTACTTCACGAGCATATCAAGTTTGTTTCAAATTGCTGCCACGCTGTTACCGCCCTCGCAAATTGTAAACAACTATTTTCATATTACCATAACTTGGAAACTATTACAGCTATCGTGATATTTATATTTATGTGTATGGTACTATTATAACTATCCTTACCAAGCTTGGTCCCGATCGGACAACTGTATATCTTATTGCTCTTATAGGACAAATCGGTCAACAATTTTTGATTTGTGTGAAGAAATGTAGTGTTTGTGGTAAGCGAGTGCAACCAAACTCACACATTATGTGTATATCCTGATTTTAACTATTCTTACAAAGTTTGGTTTGTATCGGATAACTATAGCCTATAGCTCCCGTTTGACAAATTGGTCGAAAATTGATTATTTGTATGGTGAAATGCGCACTTGAACAACAACTGATGGTAAATCTCTTAGTCAAATAAATATTTTAAATTATTTAAAAATAATATATATTAGTATATACATTTTTTTTGTTTTAAAGAATCCGACCCGTGTATTTACCAACAACATAATTGTGAGATTTCATGCCAGCTTGGAAATGGATGGTGATGAGATAATCACAATAGTTTGCCGGTATCCGCCACCAGTATCATCGCTACCACCCGCACCGCCGTCGCCTATGTAGGTAGAAATCGAATTTATAGCGGCTTTTTTTTCAACTTATTTTGTATTTTTCAGATTAAATCCTATTGCCACAAGTGCTGTACTCCAACCACCATTGAAGAGTATACAAATACTAATGATAATATGTGCTATCATGTTTTTAACACTTCTATTGTTGGGGCTGGCCGTATCATACTACTGTCTTCGTAGTCAAGCCATTCCACTTGTGCGCCGGCTTCCCATGAGTATGGGTAGCGGCTGGGAGATAACTAAATTGAGTGGTAGTAGCATTGACAATATCACCACTTTTGAAGGTGTAAAAATACCCCGTGCCCACGCTGCACTTCCGGTCGTTTATAGCTCTTCTGGTAGCGAAGGAGTCTTGATACCTTCTGACTATCCCAGTGAGTCATATTCGGAAATTGAAGAGATTGACACGAGATCACTACCCTTTAGTTCAGCGGGTAGCTTTGAGAACCGCGCCTTTGCTCAAGAAACTTCTAGCATATACAGTGACCACTTCGCTAATGCGCAAGAGCTGCCCCCAACGAATAAAGTTCAAACTCCTATTCTTCAACTTAAGTCGTCAAACGTAGAGGTAAAGGCATTGTCACCAAAATTCGATATTCAGGTACGAGTAAAAAAGTCACCGCTTCAAAGTCTATCGCCTGTTACCTCTGACACAGAGAGCCTCTGCACTGTACGACAAGATCGCAATAATTTGTCAACTATTATGGAGGCCTATGCAGATCGGGATAGTGTTATGACTTTGGGTGGGATGCCATCGCAAGTGGAAACCATTCAATCGCAATTCACATTTATGCCTGAACTGCACATTTCTTCATACGCTTCGCAGCCACTATCACATTCCGTTACAGTCGAACCCAGTTTTTCTGTATACACACGCACTCACCATGAGTTGATTCACGGATGTCTGGAAAGCTGGTCAGATTGTACTGATGAACCGGGGCCTAGCGAAATTACTGACTCCCTCTCTGAAGCTATTGACTCACATGTCAAAGACAAAAGTAGCACGATAGAAGCTATGTACTATTATGGAGACGAGTTTGCACCAGGGAAATCGATTGTTCTGTCTAAGCAGCAGCCAGTGACCTTGCATACCGTAAACGATGTCTATTTGCGCACAGTAACTGAGAAAAAAACTATTGAAGATATCGACAGTCATACGCGCCTTGTCACTGAGCACCAGAATAAGCCCATAGCACCATTGACACAACCTACCTTAGAGCTTATAGATCCAAAATTTAATGTTAGGATGCGTAAGCACTCGAATGAGCCCGAGCAACAAAAATGGGAGAGCTTCTCTGATATTTCAAGCATTTCTGGCATTACATCTACACCAAAACATGAGTGTTTCGAGTTAAACTTATCTTCTGCTGAATCACCGACGCATATTTTCGATAACAAGCTTAAATTGACTAGTCCAGAGCTGGTAGGAAATATGAAGCCAATTGAGATTCCACCTTTTGATAAAGATGTGCCCAACTGGGACGTGCTCATTCGTATTTTAGAAGAGCCTGACCTGCCTAATATATTTAATGACGCAGGTTCTGTTTATAATATCAGTTATGACGATAAGGCGAAGTGGAAGGAAATTATAACAACGGAATCTCTGCTGCGTACAATGTTAACCGAAGCGGTGGTTCGAGAGGACTTTGAACGCATTCGTTGTCGTTATGATCGAATGTTTGAGCCTCAGACGTGGGATGTCATAATACGGATTTTAGCGCCAACTAAAGAAGAAATTACAGATGTAGAGATGCGCTTGCCCAAACGTAGCAAAAGAGTGGTACCACAGCCATGGGATACTCGTTCTCGGCGCAGCTCATTGCCGACGCTTTATGAATATGACAGTGATGGTCGGTCTAGTGTACGCACTATTCGAAATGAATCAGTAATGCCGCAAATCATAGACATGGTCAATCCTGGCCCGTTCATCAGCCAATGCTCACGTCGTAGCTCACGTACGTCATACCAAACTGATCAGAATGATTTGCGTTCGATGTCGGAACTTACCGTTAACTACGGAAGAGCAAAAGCAGACCATCAGGATAATGAAAGTGATGACAGCTCTTATTATTACTTAAAGTACTACGATGAAGAAGAAGAAAGGCCATGCATACAGCGATCAATTAGCCATCCATCACTTGCTCGTTCAGCAAGCGAATTTACCGAACACTGGACAGCCCCGGAAGGAGGTCACGTAATTGATTTGGAAGGTAAAAGTACAGCTCATCGTGTGGCTCAGGTAAATTCTGTGATTAAGTAATAAAAAAAATATCAAAATATTTTTTTTTTTTACAGCAGCATAAGCTCATACAGAACCAGCATGCCAAAAGCATTCTGTCCCAGACACACACTAAGTTTACAGAAACTCAAGAATATACTCATCACGCTACAAGGAAGATTCCCATGCCTGAACCAAAGTAGAAGGCGAGCTTTTTCTAACATCCAGTAAACACAGTTTTATAATGAAGGAAACCAATAGAAAAGATATTCACGCAGATTTTTATATGTCAGCTTTATATAATTAATTGAAACTAACAATATGAAATAAAGATTGTCAACTTGTCCGTCCGTAGAAAGGGTCAATTGAAAAAAGAAATGCCGTATTTTAACAAAACTGACAACTGCGTGGATACAAGAAGAATTATTGAACTGATTTTACAATATTGGTTTCGCTTCTTTTACACAAGTGTGAATTGCCTTGATGCCATTATTCTATTCCATTCAGCACAACCTTAAATTCCAAAAGTCATCATTTATCACCGTATATGATGCACGTCATAAAAGAATTTGTGTCTATTTTGTATGTAAAAAAATTATTAATGAAAAATCTGCAGCTGGCTACTGATCCCACCTTGAAGACTTTGTACTTACAACAAGAAAGAAAAGTACAGTCGAGCACGCCCGACCGTAGAATACTCTCTTCAATTTATTCCCGATCATTTAATAAAATCGGTATCCAAGTATATCAATTGAAACTTGCAACAAAACATGTTGAAACAAAAACATCTGTTTGTATGTATACACACAAATATACATTTGACATTATAAGTATGCACGCACATATGTATGTGTGTATATGTAATACATATACAATTGGTCGGCACGGCCAGCATTCGCGGGCAGCGTTGCCGCTTCACAAGCAGCGAAAACGTTCGCTCACATGTTTTTATGTTTCTGTCTCGCTTGCACACATGCACTGACAAGGCGTTAAATTATAAACTTTGTTACGTGTCTAGCTGTTTTGTTTATAGTCCGATTTATATGCAACTTTCAGGATAGTTTGATATACTTTGTCTTCAAACGAATGTGAAATAACAATACTGTACGATAAGAACATATGCCTTAAAATCGGCATCGAAGTTTGAAAGTTATTTTATTTCTTGTGGGAAAAGGGGGCGTGGCAGTCCAAAATTTTTAATGACAATGCATTTATGCCGTCTCAAGGAACCTACATACCAAAATTGGTGTTCCTAAGTGCCACAGCTACTGAGATATTCGCCTAAAACATCAATATTTTACAAGGTGCTTCTAGTTTTTTGCTCATTGTAGGCGAACGGGGCGTGGCATCGAAAAAAAAGATTCTTGTATTGACTGACTTAATATCGAGTCGATAGAGACCAAATTCAAACTTGTAGCTCTTACCATCTCTGAAATCTGTTTGTTCATACGGACGGACAGACAGACGGACATGGCTATATCGACTCGGCTTTTGATGCTGATCAAGAATATATATACTTTATGGGGTCGGCCACGCCTCCTTCTGCCTGTTACATACTTTTTTTTCACAAACCCAATATACTCTCTCTTGCAGAGAGTATAAAAACATATGCCTTAAAATCGGCATTGCAGTTTGAAAATTATTTTATTTTTGTGGAAAACCGGGGCGTGGCAGTCCAAAAATGTTAATGGCATTGCATTTGCGCTATCTCTGATAACCTGCATACCAAAATTGGTGTTCCTATGTGCCTTAGTTACTGAGATATTCGTCAAAAAAATCAATTTTTTAAGAGGTGTATTTAGTTTTTTGCTCATTGTAGGCAAACGGGGCGTGGCATCGAACAAAAAAAAAAGATTCTTGTATTGACTGACTAAATATCGAATCGATACTGATAAAATTCAAAATTGTAGCTCCTACCATGTCTGAAATCCGTTTGATCATACGGACGGACAGACAGACGGACATGGCTATATCGACTCGGCTTTTGATGCTGATCAAGAATATATATACTTTATGGGGTTTGGAATAGTCTCCTTTTACCTGTTACGCACATTTCGCTTTAGAAAAACTTAATTGACCCCTCTATTCCTTTTATACTCTCTGCAAGAAAAAGTATATTGGGCTTGTGAAAAGTATGTAACAGGCAGAAGGAGGCGTGGCAGACCTTTATATCTGCACATTTGGGTTTTTCTATTTTAAGAGGTTTGGTGTCACTATCATATGTATTTGTATACATTTTGACAATTTTTCCGCCAATTTTGCGATTTATAAAAATGGCCCGTGTAGCAAACTTTGCATTGCAAATTTAAAAAAAATTAAATAATATTATATTATATTATATTTTTCTTACAAAAGTAATTTTGAAAATCTATTAAATTTATATTTGTTAAATAATCTTTGTTTCTTTCTTTTGTTTTGTATATTTCGTTTCTTTTGTTTATTTCATGTACTGTAAAAATTATAACCCTTTGTGCATATGATGAAGATATGCAACGCATCCTTTTCTTTCATTTTAAGGGAAATAAAGTGTAAAATAAAGTGTATTAATTATTTCGTTGAACCTATCAAATAAAACAAGCCGCGTCAAAATCGGAGCAAGTTACCAATAAAGGGCTTAGTTCGAATCAGACAAGATAAACATATAAAACAAACTGGTCAAAAATGCTAAATTGTTAAGCAAATTATTTGTTTACACTTACTTGCAATAAAAGACTTAACTCTTCGTTTACCAATAGTAGCTAGAATCAGGAGTGTGGTTTAAGTAGTACGGATGCCTGGTTCTATTTTCCTTACTTGTATGTTAACTCAAGGCTCGAACGCAGTCAGGGACATTTCATTAAATTTTGTTATATAGAAAAATTATTATTTCATGTAAATGCAGATAATCGAAATCTTTCCGTAAGTAGGGAGTGGTGCAGCTGCTAGAGTTATGGCGCGTATGTGTGAGGTCGCAGGTTCGCAGCCCGTCAGTGATTTATTCAATTTATATACTTTTTAAATATAAATTATTTAAATCAACTCCAATCAGGAGTGTGGTCTAAGTAGTAGAGATGTCTCTTATTATTTTTCGTATTTGTATGTTAACCATGAGGTCTGCGGTTCGAACGCCGCACAGTGGGACAGCGGGCCGAAAAGCGTTGCAAAAATCATATCTTTTGAACCTATACAGCTATTTATAAAAAATAACAAGAAAGAATGCTATAGTCGCCTCGCGACTTTAAAATACCCGTTACTTAGTTTAATTATATTATTAACAATGGGATACGATAATAATAATAGAACAATCGTTTAGCCAATCGACCCTAGTGAGTTTAATTCAGACAAATTCATATTTACAGCGTATTTTTGACCGATTGTCCCTATGGGAGCTATACGATATAGTTGTCCGATTTGGATCAAACTTGGTCAGTATACGTACTCCCTATACGTGTGTCAATTTGGTTTAGATAGCATTGCTAACAAAAAAACATGCTATTTTTACCTGTTTTCACCTTTGTATGCACATAGAACGCCCTAAAGTGGGCGTGTCAAAAAACAAAAACAAACTTGTACTGCTTGGGCATTTTATCTTTCGTTTGCGACCTTTCAAGCTCTTATAGTCTCTGGGATCCTTTTGTTCACACAGACAGACAGACGGACGGACGGACAGACGGACAGACGGACATGGCTATATCGACTCGGCTAGTCATGCTGATCAAGAATATATATACTTTCAGGGGTCTGCCATGCCTCCATTCCAACGAATACAATATACACTTTTACTCTACTAGTACGAGAATTCTGGTCACGAGGGCCAACAATATGCAAACGTAGCAGAAGCTGCAGTTGCTGATGCTAGTGACGAGAGTGACTCACTAGGAGACAACGATCTATTGAATTTTTTAGGGAACTCTCCTAACTGCCGTTCATCGAGCGACTGTTGGCTGGTAGAACATTAAAAATCTTGATCGACACTGGGGCGGCAAAGAATAATGTTAAACCCGTAAAGGAGTTTAAAAACATAACGCCTGTCAACACCCCATTTAATGAGAATTCCATACATGGATCCAGTAAAATCAAAGAAAAACGTTCCATGAACATTTTTGGAAATTTTTTTTATTTTAGATACTCTCGACACATTTGATGCCATAATAGGCTTTGATATGGTAACACAGGCAGAGGTAACTTTGAATTTACACAACAATAATATCAGCTACGGCAATACGACGGAGGTGTTACAACACCACTTATGCGATAGTGTACACTTCACTCGCGTAGACGACATAATATGTAGTACCCGATAATGTAAGGGACAAGTTTTAAAAGTCATTCTGGAAAGGATTGGAGCATTTTCGACCTCTAACGATGTGTTGCCGTTCAACACTTCGGTTGTTGCCACAATCCGCACCGTCGACGGCAAAGAGGTATATTCAAAATTATACCCGTACCCTACAAGCGTAACTGATTTCGTCAACAACGAAATCGCCCAGTTACTGATAGATGGCATTATAAGACCATCACGATCTGCGTTCAACAGCCCTGCATGGGTAGTTGACAAAAAGGGTCCAGACGCTAATGGCAACAACAACAAACGACTCGTCATGGACTTTAGAAAGTTAAACGAGCAAACCATTGCCGACAGATACCCAATGCCAAGTATCCCAATAATTCTAGCGAATCTTTTAAAAGCGAAGTTTTTCACAACACTAGATTTAAAATCTGGATACAACCAGATTTATCTAGTTGAAAAACATTGGGAGAAAACGGCATTCTCAGGAAACGGCGGAAAGTACGAATTCTGGCGGTTACCCGTTGGATTGAAAAATGCGGAAAGCATTACTCAAAGGGCAGTGATGATGTTCTAAGGAAACAAATCGGTAAAATATGCTACGTCTATGTTGATGACATGAAAATATTTTCGAAAAGCGAGAAAGAGCATGTCAAGCACACTGACATAGTACTCCAACGGCTTTACGACGCCAAGGAAAAAACCAAATTCTTTAAAGAGAGCGTTAAGTATTAAAGTTTCGTTGTCTCAAGTAATGGAGCGAAAACTGACCCCTAAAAAATCAAAGCGATACAAGAATATTCCGAACCAAAAAATCTTTTTGCATTTAGATCGTTTTGGCCCTTGCCAGCTACCACAGGGTGATTAATAAGGATTTTGCGTCAATAGCGACCTTTAACTAACATGCTTAAGGGCGTGAACGGCATGGTAAGCAAATACATGTCGAAAAGGTGCCAATTGACTTTGACGATGCACAACGCGACGCTTTCGACCGCCTTAGAAACATTTTGGCGTCAGAGGACGTCATACTCATGTACCCGGACTTTAAAAAACCCTTCGACCACCCAACCGATGCTTCTGCTAGCGGTATCGGTGCAGTACTCTCTCAGGGATAAAGACTAATAACAATGATATCCCGAGCATTAAAGCAGAGTGAGTCCCATTATGCTACAAATGAAAGCGAATTATTGGCGATCGTGCGGGCTCTGGGAAAACTACAAAACTATCTATATGGTACCAGGGTGCTACACATTTACACAGATTGCCAACCGCACACATTTTAAGTGTCAAAAGAACACTAACGCAAAAATAAAAAGGTGGAAAGCATTTATTGAAGAGCACACATTCATTACAAGCCAGGGAAAGAAAAGTTTGTGGCTGATGCCTTGTCGAGACAAAACGTCAATGTTTTGCAAGATGAAATACACTCGTGTGCCTCGACCGTACACAGTGAGCAGTTCTTGACGTACACAATTGATACGGCGGACAAGCCTGTAAACCTTTTTTGGAACCAAATTATCCTAAAGGAAGCACGCTACAAGTTGCATCGTAGACTTACATATATTATTCGGCAGTAAAACACGCCATATAAGACAATTCACTGACAAAAACGAGCTCCTTAAATCAATAAACTTGCGGTAAACCGAGATGTTGTAAACATGTTTTATTATGTTTTCCCAACCTTGGCTAGTTTTCAGCACGAGCTACAGGGTAGGCCATTTAAAGCGGGCCCATCTGGCAACCCTATAACTTTTGACAGCGCTGCCATATTGGCTACTGACATGCCGCGTTTGAAACGTCAGTCGAAGACAATTTGTACCATGGAGCAGTACACTCCAAAAGAACGCGCTGAAATAATTCAGCTTTACATCCAAAATAACTTTTCAATTATGAAAACTCAACGTGCGTTAAAAAAAAAAAATAAAGTTAAAAGTCCGCCATCCAAAAGCACTTTACAGCGTTTATACGCAAAATTTATTAACCACGGTAGTCTCAGCAGCCTCTCTTCGATCAAAAAGTGACTGTGTGGTGCGGTGTTTGTGCGGAAATGGTCATCGGACCGTTCTTTTTCGAAAATGAAAATCATCAATGGAGAGCGTTATCGTGCCATGATACGCGATTTTGTTATGCCAATCATCAAAGAAAATAACATGGACGGCTACTGATTCCAACAGGACGGGGCTACATGCCACACTTCACGCGCTACAAGGCCAGAGGCAAACATTTTAAGGATATCATTTTCAAAAACTAGCTGGAACAAATCTCCTTGAATCAAAATAAATGATTTTTCATATCAACACAAAAAAAAAATGTATTTTTCAATGTTTTTTTAAGAAACAAATGGGCCCGCTTTAAATGGCCTACCCTGTAGTATCACTCTTCCCGACAACGAGATTTTGGCACTGCAAGCATATGGTAACCGATGTTACCGCCAAAAGTGACCGAGTTGAAATTTTCAATAACGAACATTATCGCGCTCATAGAGCAGCGCAGGCAAATATAAAACAAGTCCTGCGGGAGTATTATTTTCCAAAAATGACCAGATTAGCGAAATAATGTCTAATTGCACAACATGCACCACCTGCAAATATGACAGCCACCCACCATCGTATACCGGCGAAATGATACATATTGACAAATTTTCTACTGATCAGAAACTGTTCATGGCATGTGTTGATAAAATGTTTAAAGTTAGCCATTGTGCAACCTCTACTATCACGAGCAATAACAGACATTACCATATCCGTATAACAATTGGTCAACATTTTTCCAAAAATAAAAACAATTTATTGTGAATTCAGAAACGATTACGTCGCTACTAAAAAACCAATTCAATATAGATGTAGTAAACACGGCTCCATTACATAGCTGCTCAAACGGACAGGTAGAACGTTTCCACAGCACACTATTAGAAATAGCCAGATGCATTAAAATCGACAAAAAACTTAATGATACAACGCAGATAACAGTAAGAGCAGCAATAGTATACAATTGAACAATCCATTCAGTCAGAAACCATAAACCAATAGACCTAATACACACACAAAATATTGAACTACAAGAAAAAATCAAGGACAGAATAATCAAAACCCAGCCAGATCAGCTCACCAGATGTAACGCAGATGTAGGCAGAATAGGTTATTCGATGTAGGTGTAGGGTATTCATGAACAGATTAGAAAACAAGCTAACCCCACTGTATTCCGAGAGACGCGTACAAACAGACCTGGGAACGTCTGTACTTATTAAGGGGAGGTCCATAAGGAGGTAAATTTATAAAAATATGTTTCGCACAATTACTATAGTTCTGCTTTACATTTCCTACAGATTGATCATGATAGCTCTGTCAATTCTAACCGTAGCGGGGGCGCGGATCACCGATTTCTCAAATGCAAAATACATCCCTGTGCTAGACAGTTTACCATGTTTTACTATTGGAACAACGTAACTTCATAAGACACTCAACTAATTTGACCGAATTCACGAATATCATAGATGATACTGTAAAGTTGTCAGAAATCTTTTGGAATAAGATATAGAGAATGTCCAAAATTTATTGTCCGCTTTAATGATTCACCACAGGATAGCAAGAAGTTTAGATTTCTTGGGCACAGCACTGAAAGTTGTGGCAGGAACGCCTGATGGGGCAGATTTGAAAAGAGTTCGAGTTACAGAAGCCCAACTAATAGAATCAAACAAAAGGCAAATAATAATCAATACAGAAACTTAAAGTCAAATCAAACTAATAAACTAAAAATATCAAAAAAGGCAGAAATGTTTGACACACACTTGTATGAAATACTTCTAGCAAGAAATATAATGTTAATTACAGAAATACAAAACCTTATTCTTACAATCACGCTTGCAAAATCAAATATAATAAACCCAACAATTTTCGATCATAAAGACTTAAAATCTATTTTTACTGAACAGCCCTCAGAGGTCTCCATAGTTATTCTAATGAAAGCATCCAATATTAAAATATTTCAGTCAGATAGTACCATTCATATACTTGTAGAATACCCTTATATAAGACTTTTTTGTAAAAAGGTCATAATTTTTCCCGTGGCACACTATAACACAGTGCTGCAAATTCATGTGAACATAGTAGCCGAATGCAAAGACGGAGTAAATGCAGTCACCGATTGCACCACAACCAACCATGTAACATTCTGCAAACTGGCCAATCACGACACATGTGCTCGCGGATTACACTCAGGCGAATCAGCGACATGCCGCAAGCAACCCAGTCACCTGGAACCTATCACAAGGGTTGATAAGGGAATAATCATCAGAAACGAGCCTGCGAGCATCAGTGTAGATGGAGGCCCCATCAAGGGAACCCATCTCATGAAGTTTGAGCAAAACGCCACGATAAACAACACCATGTATCTTAACCACAACAAAAATGTCGATAAGATTCCAGGCATTCCGACATAAATGTGTTGACATAGCTCAGCGCTAATGAGTCGCGGGCATGATCGTTCATGTATTAAGATTTAATTTCATATTTCCATTTATGTACTTAGCATTAGCATTAGCATTAGCTTAGCGAATAGCTTAAGCTAACGCTTGTTAATAAACATTGCTCCGGCATTGCCGATAGACCCTTGGTTATTATTCACTATATTGCTGAGCCACAAGGCCAGTAATTCGAAAACCTAAAGATATTCCATCCTAATCTACATAACTAACATCGATCTGGCCAAAGGAATAATCCGAAGAGAACCACTGACCTGGACGATATTATTAACTTACATACATATGTATGTGTATAAATATAATGTCAAATATATATGTGCCTGCATATACATATATTTTTGTTTCAACTTTTTTACTGCAAATAATATAAATTGATGATATGGAAGACCCAATAAAGTATATATATTCTTAATTAGCATCACTAGCCAAGTCGATATAGCTATGTCCGTCCGTCCATCTGAATGAACAAAAGGATCTCAGAGACTATAAAGCTAGAAAGGCACAAGAGGTGGCAAATGAAAGATAAAATGCCCAAGCAGTACAAGTTTGTTTTTGTTTTTTGACACACCTACTTTAGGGCGTTCTATGTTCATACAAAGTTAAAAACAGGTTAAAAATAGCATATCTTAGTATTTAAACCTTTAATGTTAGCAATGCTATCTAAACCAATTTTTCACAGGGAGTACATTTAGTGACCAAGTTTGATTCAAATCGGACAACTTTATCATAGGATTTTTTCTCTGAATTGGACTAAAATATGCTTTAAATATGAACAAGTAAAACGGCTACAGTCAAGCGAGCCGACTGTAAAAGACTCCGAACTCATAGTCGTGCGAACTTTTCCATACAACAGAGAAAAGGACAGGGCCAGATTGATTCCTATTTTATATTCATACATACATTTGTGTGTGTATGTTAATGTATACATTATAAGATATACTTACATGCGTTGTTTTAAAATAATGTTTTGTGCAAAAATAATCCTCATATAATTCTAAATTAATATTTTTAGTTTGAATTGAAATTTAAAAAAAGTAAACACATAATTTAAATCGAGACTTAAACAAGAATAAAAATAATACTCTCTGCATTTTATTCCCCATTATATGATTATATTAATAAATCGGTATTGAGGTATTACAATTGATAGTACTGCATTAAAACACGTTGAAACAAAAACATCAGTTTGTATTAGGGCGGTATATAATTAAAAAATCACATTAAATATCATTGCAAAAATATCATATCGTGTGTATTGCGTTCAATATTGATATTATCAATAACAGAAATCTATTTGAAATGTGTGGTGTTTGCATGAACTTTTTC
Source organism: Drosophila cardini (assembly GCA_018903735.1). Lineage (NCBI taxonomy): Eukaryota > Metazoa > Arthropoda > Insecta > Diptera > Drosophilidae > Drosophila > Drosophila cardini. Next base: position 16,655 of record JAEIGM010000541.1, read on the forward strand.
AAATTTATTAAATAGTGTATGCATTTTTTTTTTTTGATGAATTATGTTGCAGTTTAGTTGAGAAAATACTAATGTCGCGAGACGGGCCGATTGCATTTGTAATGTAACTGGAATATGTATCAATAGTGACTGTTAAGGTTTCGATTTTGAATTTGGTATTGTGTTTCCTAACGCTCTGGTGACACTAAAGTATATTTAAGCGCTTGTATTGAAATTGTAAGTTCTCTTTGAAAACGCGCAGGATGGGAAGCAGTCACTGCGGTAAGATATAGCCTGTAAAATAAGCACATGTGAATTTCTACAAAATAAAATCCTCTCTACACCTTCATTCTAACCAACAACATCGTGTTTGAGTGAGGTGAGGGTTCCAAGCAACTTCCCTCTGTCAACGACAACTAACTTTGACATTATAAAGAAGCTTGTTGCACCACAAATACGAAAAGCTGGTAAAGAGGTGCCAGGGATTAGAAAATTTGTCGTTAAATACAATATATCGCTATAGATATCGACATAATGGCCAAATATTGCAATCAATATTATATCGTAATTATACTTTTATAACGTATTGAATATCGATATATGCTTTACCGTATCGATATTTTTACTATCCCTAGTTTGTATGTATACACATAAATGTGTATGCATATACATACATATATAATATTTATGTTCGTACATATACTATTGGTCGGCAGCAGCGTTAGCATTCGTTCATGTTTCTGTTTGTAAGTTTCTGTTTCGCTTGCAATAGTTTGGTAAATGTTGTCTCCAAACGAATTTTAAATTACAATACTGTACGATAGGAACATATGCCTTAAAATGGTATGCAAATTTGAATATGTTTTTACTTCCTTTAAGGAAATGGGGGCTGGCGGCCCAAAATTTTTAACGACATTACATTTTGCTGTCTCTGGGAACCTTAGTACCAAATTTGGTTTTCCTAAGTGCCAGAGCTACTGAGATTTTCGACAAAAACAACGATTTTTTCAAGTATAAATATACTTTATGGGGTCGGAAATGCCTCCATCTATGTTACACACATTTGGCTTCAGACAAACTTAATAGACCCGTCTACTCTGTTTTAGAGTACGGGGTCTAAAAAGGGATTGATTTTATTATATAATACATGTATGTTCACATGCTAACTGGATTGTAAACCATCAAATGACTGGTTCATAATCAGACCAAATGACCTAAATTATTCGATTAATGTTCCAATATCATTCAGTTCTGGAAATAATTCAATAATATTACCAGCCATATCTGAACTTGTCCGAAAACTAGAATTAAATACATTAGTTCATAATGTATTAATTCCAAATCAGAAAATTATTACCAACCCAGTAGTCACAACCAATAATCCTTTTGCTCGTTTACTGAATACAATCATTACCGATCAAATGGTTAATATAAAATACTTAAAATTTGAACCACTTTCGCTTACGAAGTATTTCAATCAAAGCAAAATGAAAGAATTGACACAATCATAACCCTACGTAATTTTCAACTAGCAAATGGCTCATATCGCTTAGCGCGATAACCATTTGGCTTAAAAATATAATTGCATTCTCAGGACGAGATCATCCAGAGCATGATTAAAAACTTAACAAACGTTTTTGAACTTACACATTTTTCATGCATGAAGTGATATTACTTGGTCACAAATACACGGATAAAGATATAATAACAGATGACAAACAAGAAAAAAAAAAAGTACAGTCGAGCTCGCCCGACAGTTTAACACTCTCTGTATTTTATTCCCGATTATATTATTAAAATCGGTATCCGTATATTACAAAACAACAAAGTATAATCGAATACGCCCGATTACTAGTACAGTACGCCGCTCGAGCTAGTTCCCGATAATTTAAACTTTAATCGGTATCCAAGGAACACCACGTGAAGATCATTGCGATGCAATTAGATCTTTTAAGAGATCTTCGAGTCGACTTGAAATAAGCAATTTTTAGAATATTTCGAATTTCCATGTTCCCCGCGCGGAAAAAAAAATTTGGCGACCTATCAACTTACAGTCCAGAAATGCTTACGTAAATCGCGTCGTGAAGGCTATTCATGGTCTCAAAAGTCGTTGCGCTGAGCTGGCCAAGCGACACATTTGAAAATTTCCAATCAATGTGTTTATCGTCACATGTTGTGGACATTTTCAAATCTAATAGGGATCTGAATCCCTTCCCAACCAAACTTTTATAAGATTCCCTACTAGACTAGACTTAAACTTTAAAACTGTGTATGCTTACGGAAATCGCGTCGTGAAAGCTATGCACGGCCTCAAAACTCGTTACACTGACCTGGCCAAGCGACACATTTGAAAATTTCCAATCAATGTGTGTATCGTCACGTGTTGTGGACATTTTCAAATCTAATAGGGATTTGAATCCCTTAGCAACCAAACTTTCATAAGATTCCCTACTAGACTAGATTTAAAGTTTAAAACTTTTACGAAAAAGTTCGTTCCTGACGAAAACAAGAGTGCATCTTCAACAAAGCAAAGCATAGATACATGGTGCATTAACTTATCAAATTGGGCACTTTAGACATTGTGAAAAATTATTTAAAAATTAGAACTGTTAACTAAATAATCGAAATGAGTACTAAGTAGCTTAATGAAGCGTAATTTTTCTAATTCTTCCAGAACTACATTTCGACCTTGGAAAGAGCTCAGAGGGTTGAAATTGCCTACTTTAAACAGTCCTGCTGCACTTGTCGCTCTACTACAGCCTACATATAAAGCTGCTCGATCTAAACCATCTGATACGTGGACCACCATTTTATTAAAGGTTGCACCCTGACTTTAATGAATGGTGATACCTTCTGCAGGTACGATCGGAAACTGTTTGCGATCCATCGTAACATTTTCATTTTTCCTGTACTGAAAACTTCTAACAGCTTTAGCTATTGGGGTCCACAATGGATTGGGTAGATTTATATACTTTAAACTTTATTATTTTCTTACTTTTTCCTCAGTGAAATCTACCCACAGATGAATGGGATGACTGTTTGAGTCTAAATCTATTTGCCTAAGTATTCTGTTGCTCCATTAACTAAGCCATTTTGGTGAAGTCTTAAAAATAAGAGTACCACACACACCCTGGGTTTTTGAAGTTTTGAATCCTTTAACGGATTCAAGGAGGCAGACCTTGTTTGCCTCACTTAAATTAATACGCTTTATAATATCCTCAGCAATAGAACAATATTGAATGGACACAATTCGATTCAGTTTTCAAGTGTTGTATGAATTTGTTTCGGCGTTGGAGTGGAAAAGATGAATATCATCTGCTGGTATAATGTCTACTTCTACAGTTCTTGATCTAATTAGCTCAATATCTGTGCTAGTCTAATGAACGGATGCCATGTTATTTAGGGCTACAGCAAATGCTTGGTCATCTTTTCAAATTTAATTTGATTATCTTCCCATAGCGTCCCAAGTAATTCACTTTAGTCCTACCTAGAGGGTTGATGAAAAATCCATTTGTCGCCCACAGGCCTCTATTGTCTGAGATCGCGAAACACAATGACAGGTATTCCTCCAAAAAAGTGGTTACTTTACAAATTTGCTGTAGCCGCAGGTTGATAAAGACAAACATTTTGGCTCCAACCATTGAAATTTCGTCAATACTGAGTAATTTTAGATCAATCAATCTCGAGTGTAGCGTATTAACTAAGTCTGCGGATAAGGTCCCAATTCAAACGGACTGATTTAGAGGAAGACTGAACATTGAATGGAGTGTACAACCTCCCATTCCGAATACTGCCTTCCCTGCATTTGAACCCTGCATTTTCGACCTTATCCTCTGATTCTTGGCGAGTCCTACCTGCAGTTCTACTTCTGAGTTGTACCCTTGAC